>JAQISU010000234.1:5180000-5552500 GCA_029339505.1 Unio delphinus | reverse complement strand
CAAACCAATTGTGTTTGAATCTCGCGCTTGGTAACATAAAACATTAACGGAAAGAACGGAACGTATCTGAATGATAACCCATAATGTGCTACAAATGAAATGGAGACAAATGCAAAAATAGCGTTGGTGCACCGAAGGAGAAACTAAAATAATTCGACAGCTGTAGGTAATATAGTGAATTTAATGAACATCGAACTAATAAAGAAAATGTACCAAATATCGAACTAATAAAGAAAATGTACCAAACATCGAACTAATAAAGAAAATGTACCAAATATCGAACTAATAAAGAAAATGTACCAAACATCGAACTAATAAAGAAAATGTACCAAATATCGAACTAATAAAGAAAATGTACCAAACATCGAACTAATAAAGAAAATGTACCAAATATCGAACTAATAAAGAAAATGTACCAAATATCGAACTAATAAAGAAAATGTACCAAATATCGAACTAATAAAGAAAATGTACAAAATATCGAACTAATAAAGAAAATGTACCAAATATCGAACTAATAAAGAAAATGTACCAAATAGAGTAGTTGCATTATGCAGAGCTATACAAGACATCTATCATGTGTTCATAGATTTCAAAAAGGCTTTTGACAGAATGTGGTATGAAGCATTGTGGGCCACAATAAAGAAGTACTACATGGGTCAAAAGTTCACCAACACCATCAAGCAGCTGTACGCCAAGTCTACCATTGCAGTAATTGCTCAAGGTTCTGTGGGGGATTGGTTCAAAACTAAAGATGGAGTACGACAAGGCCGTCTCCTGTCACCCACACTTTTCAATATATACTTAGAGCGCATCATGAGCGAAGCCCTGGAAAACCACTGTGGGACAGTCAGCATTGGAGGGAGTAACATCACCAACCTCCACTTTGCAGACGACATTGATGGGCTGGCAGGCAGTGAAGATGAGTTTGCCACCTTAGTGAAGAACCTGGATGAAACATCTTCCAGATTTGACATGGAGATAAGTGCCGAGAAGACAAAGCTGATGACAAATAGTGGCAAACAAATCTCAACCAAGATTAAAGTCAGAGGACAGGAACTGAAAACAGTAGGCCAATTCAAATATCTTGCTTCCATAATCACGAAAGAGGAATCAGAAGCAGAAATTTTGTCACGAGCAGCACAAACAACGACAGCTATGTCAAAGCTAAGACCCATCTGGAGAGACAAGAATATCTGTCTGAAAATTAAAATCAGACTATTGAGAGCACTAGTCATCTCAATCTTTCTGTATTCATGTGAGGCCTGGACCCTGACAGCAGAATTTCAACGATGAATCCAGGCACTTGAAATGAGATGCCACAGAACCATCCTTGTCATATCTTACATGGACCACACCACAAATGAAGAAGTGCGTAACACCATCAGGCACAAAGTAGGCCATTATGAAGACCTCCTCACCACTGTCAAAAAGAGAAATCTGAAATGGTATGGCCATGTCACTAGAGCCAACAGTCTATCCACAACAGTACTGCAGGGTAGTATTCAAGGTGGTAGAAGGAGAGGTAGACAGAGAGAAAAAAGTGGAGTGACAACATCACAGAATGGACCAGGCAAAGTTTTGCAGAGACAAAGGCATTGGCACATGATCGAGACAAGTGGAGGGAACGGGTCAGATGTTCAGCAGCGAAGTGCCTCAACGACCACACTAGGTCAAAAGACTGATGATGATGATGATGATGATGATGATGATGATGATGATCACAGAGCGATTATATTGCGCGTTTCATGACAATGTAAATGGTTTGGTACACACTAGGCTATAGTCCATAGAATTATGCACATGTACGATAACACGTCACACATTTCTTTAAAGTTTGGTATCAACGTCTTCTCTCTGTGTATTGTTATTCTAGAAAGTCTTGCATATTTGGGCGTGGACACGTTTTTGTACAACATCTTTATTACCTAAATCAGATGTTTCTAATATGAATTTTGTTCACGTGCAACCATGGTTTAATGACTGAGTGTATGCTTCATCTTTCTTATCAAATCTATGTCTACGAATTTCAAACTAAAATCACAAAGACTTGTTGGTGTTACTTGTCATTTATCAAGTAGCTAAATTACATAAATATATAATAATACAATAATATACGCTTATACCAAAGATGATCCATAAAAATTAAAAAAATTAAAGATAACATATCCTTTGAGGGCCTGAGATATCAAGTGTTTGGTTCAGGGTACGTTTTACAAATTAAAGTATTGTGTTCAACTTAGCTATTCAGTTTTAAAACAAAAACTTCGAAACTGCTTCCCGAATTTGAAATATCACAAAAGGCAATTCATTCTAGTAAAACATCATCGAACTCCGTTTTCTTGATTTGTTTTGTATCAAAAGATGCGACATAACAGCATCCTTAAATGATCTTTATCTGAATGTATGATCAATCGTGTAATATATTAATATAATGTATGGTGTCTTAATAGAAAGTTGTTGAAGCTAAATCACTAACGCATTGTATCGTTTAGTTGGTCTATACTTTTATATACTTATCATATTCAGAACCAACTCGTTTTAGTTTCAGTATTACTTTTAGTCTTCTTGGCTTGATACGATACATACCAACAACAATAAACTAGCTGCTTTACTTGATAACAGAAAATGATTCCTTCCGTTTAACCGGACTCGTGTATTTATTATGGAAAAGCAGATTAAGTTGGATTTGCTTGAACTCACACAATGTGCAGAAGCTAATATCCTGATATATTCACTTCACACGACATTTACCATGCCATTCAAGACTGTTAATTTCGAGTCTTCGTCTTTAATTATGATATTTATTCGATTATTAGTACCTCTTTACAATTGTTTAACATCCTATGAAACGAAGTCACTTTGAAATACGTTTTATGCATTGGCTGTTCCGTTCGTATGTGTTAATTCATCTCCTTGTTTTGGAAACGAGAACAATTAGAATTTTTCTCAGCTATAATGTCCCAATGTTAAGACGTCATTTGTTTTTTAATGAACCGCCGTCACGTGACCGCTTACAATACGACGGACCCTCATTGGATTAAATGACCACACCTTGTTTCTAGATATTACATTGTGCTCAAGACTAAACGAACTGGGAATACATTCATCATTTCTTAAATGTAAACGGAAGAGAAAAAAAAGAAACGTTCTTTCAAAGCTGGCCGGCTTAGAACAGGAAGAAGAATTCCAGTCATCTCCCTTTCGCCCGTAAAGGATAAACAACTTAAAAATTCTGCCGTTAATTTTAATAACCTGGTTCAAATTCCTCTTAAATCGTCAACCGTTGTGTCAACTGTCTCAGGGATACCACTACGTATTGCATTATTCAACGCTCAATCAGTAGGATCGCCGGAAAAGCGCACAGAAATTTTTAATTTTATCAAGGACCAGAATATATTGACGTCTTCTTCCTGACAGAAACTTGGTTGCATGCCGCAGGTGATGAATCTAAGTGTGCGGATTTAACACCCAGCGATTACTCCATCGAGTCGCTCCCCCCGCAACTCTAGCGGAGGTGGAATCGCTGTAATTACAAAGAATTCCATGATCAAATGCCTTAAGTACAACACAATCATCAATTTCTGCCATACATGGTTTGAACTAGTCCAAACAACGCTCACACTGGAACAAAGGTCAGTCCATTTTTTCTGTCTCTACCGTCCTCCTCCTAGTAGAAAAAAAAAAAAACAAGCTGACTGAATCTCTCTTTTTGGAGCAGTTTCCAAATCTTCTAGAGTATGGAAATTCGATAGGTGGCAATCTAATTATTCTTGGAGATTTCAACTTTCACTTTGACTGTCCTGGTTAACCATGCATGTCAAAACTCATAGATTCCATTCATGTTTTCAATCTTAAACAGTCAGTTAACCAACCTACCCATAAAATTGGTCACATTTTAGACTGGTTTCTTTATAGACCTGATGATAATATTCTGCAATCCACCCTTGTATCCCACGAACTTGCATCGGATCACCTCTGCATTGTATGCCATCTCGACGTATCAGTCCCTAACCCTCCACCTCTATTTGCTACTAAGAGAAACCTCCGTTTGATAAATAGAACCAAATTCGTGCATGACACCCAAGAAAACCTAACAACTTTCTTACATCCAACAGCGGAACAACTGGATAACTGCCTGCGTTCATTGCTTGAAAAACATGCCCCAGCCACAAAATGCAGAGTATCAATAACAAAAAGTGTTCTCCATGGTATAGCATTGTTAAGGACCAGCTTCGCACTGCTAAAAGACATCGCCGAAAAGCAGAGAGGCTTTGGCTTTCCACCGGACTCACTATTCATAAATAAATCTACGAAGCCGCTAAGAAGAACGTCACAAACATAGTCCATTTAGCCAAATCATCCCACTACAGTACTAAGATCACGGAGAGTTCCAGCTGCAAAGAGCTCTTCGAGGTAACTAACAAACTAATGTCAAGGAACAAATGTACACCACTTTCCAACAACCTTCTCTCACTAGACATAACAGACCAATTTGCAAATTTCTTCGATGACAAAATACAAACCATTAGAGATTCGCTTGACAGCACAATTTCAACTGATTCCTCACCATACAGTTATGATGCAGAATTTCAGCGACAACCGTTAGGAGCATTTGAACCTGTTTATATTGATTTAGTGCGGACAATTGTGATGAAACGTGCACCAAAGTCTTGTGAACTTGATCCAATTCCGACATCACTGCTGCTTGAGTGCTTAGACCCAATATTGCCTTCACTAACTGATGTTATTAATATCTCTCTCATCAGGGGAATTCCCATCATTTTTCAAATCTGCCATCGTAAAGCCACTGCTGAAGAAACCAACACTGGACCATAACGATTTAAAGAACTACTGCCCAGTTTCAAATCTCACATTCATAGAAAAAATCTTAGAAAAGGTTGTTGTAACTCAACTTGTATCTCATTTGAATTCAAACAGTCTTTTTAGCAATGTACAGTCTGCATATCGCCCTTGCCACAGTACGGAAACTACTCTTCTGAAAGTATTTAAAAACATTGTCTCTGCTTTGGATAGCGGAAAGATTACAGTCCTGACCCGCCTTGATTTGTCTGCAGCATTTGACACAATAGACCATGATATATATTACTTCACTATCTCACTCTCCTGGATCTATCTGCAGCATTTGACACAATAGACCATGATATATTGCTTCACCGTCTCCAGCATGCATTTGACATTCAGAATATAGCCTTACAGTGGTTCAAGTCCTACTTAGTCAACAGGTCACAAATTATATCTGCAAATGGAATACACTCCAGCCCAGTTGACGTATGTTGTGGTGTTCCACAGGGATCTGTTCTTGGACATGTTCTCTTCATTCTGTATACTCAGCCGCTCTCCAGTGTCATAGATCATCACCCAGTGTCGCACCAATCGTATGCTGATGACACCCAAATATATAAGTCTAGCCACACAACTAAAGTTGATGCTACCATCCATGGAGTAGATAAGTGCATTTCTGATGTGAAATCATGGATGACATGTAACAAGCTGCAGATAAATGATGATAAAACTGAGGCTATTCTGATCACAACACAAAGTCTTTCTCATTCACATCCTTTACCTCAGATAATAAATATCAGCAACACCAACATTAAATTTTCACAGTCAGTACGGAACCTAGGCGTTACTCTAGACAGTACTCTCACATTGCACCAACATGTCATGAACATCTGCAGGGCTGCATATATTAACTGAGACGCATCAGTTTCATTCGTAAATATCTTTCAGTTGATGCCACTAAAACACTTGTGTGTTCATTAGTACTTTCAAGACTGGACTATTTGAACTTAATTCTGTCTGGTTCGTCACAATATTTACTCCAGAAACTTCAAAAAGTTCAAAACACAGCTGCACGGATCATCTTTAGAGTACCTCGATCAGAGCACACCTCACCACTGCTCTGTACCCTACATTGGCTATCAATTCGATAAGAATCAAACACAACATTTGTTCTCTGTGCTATGTTTCAATGACAGACTCCAGTCCAACATACCTATCCAGCCTCACCCATGTGTATACACCAACTAGATCCTTACGCTCTTTTTCTGATAATCGTATACTCATTGTTCCCAAGGTGAAAACAAAGTCATATGGACAACGTTCGTTTGCACACCAGGGCCCGGCAACGTGGAACGAATTGCCCATTGAAATTAGACACAAAGACACAGTGGTCCCTTTTAAGATTGCTCTTAAGACTCACCTGTTTCGACTGCAGGGACAAACTTAGCGACCTAATCATGTTTTGTATCTTATATGTTTTCAGCATGTTTTTATGTTTTCCAATTTCATTGTTTTTGTCATTAGTTGTTCTGTAGTGTAGTCATATCATTATTGATGGTGTAAAGCGCTTAGAGCTTCGAAAGATTAGGCGCTATACAAAGTCCTCATTATTATTATTATTATTATTATTATTATTATTATTATTATTATTATTATTATTATTATTATTATATACTACGGATTATAAACGAGTAGAGTTGGAGTCTTGAAATAATTCCTTAGAATGTTTACCTAATCATGGAGAACATGTAAGCTATTATGAATTTTTTTTTATTAATTAGTTTAGTCTTGGTTGATAGGTAATGTGTCCACTAGCTATTGGATTTAGTGTTTGCATGGCAATTAATGTGTGCAGTAGATATTGAAGGCTTCTACAATCCTCGGGCATATGGGCTATATGATAGATGATGATACACTAGGCATATACTGTCAATCAGAGAAAAGGAAATTGCATATTGATCTCCTGAAATGATCGTACACTGTTATGGCAAAACGATTAAAGAAATAGACTACATGGACCAAACAGTGCGAGTGGAAAACATAAGACTTACAAATTAAATTGGAAACTCATTGGACTCACCGCCAATCAGCAAACACACCAAGATAATTTAATCAGAAATTCGAATCCTTTTTCTTAATGAAAACACAGGAAAGCAAACAGTTTCCAATATCGACAATACTTAAGAACCATCGAGGAAGATATGAATCACAATGAGATGTTAAGGTTGAAGCTCTGGTCAGAATTAAAGATGTCCACACGATCTCGGATTTCAATCCTGCGTAATCTCTACCAATAAACCTTTTTTTGTGTGACGTACTGGACATTGGGACATGTAATATCCAATGCTAACTTCTCCGCATATCTAACATTTTGAGGTTATAGACTGGATTGGTAGAATGGATTTAATTATTATTATTATTATTATTATTATTAATATTATTATTATTATTATTATTATTAGTAGTAGTAGTAGTAGTAGTAGTAGTAGTAGTAGTAGCATCTCTTTTAACTATTTGTACATGCAGAAGCATCTTGGAGCGACGGAAGCAATATCACCTCTTATAAATAGAGCTTTCCTCTGATGCCAGGTCTGCATATCTTGTCTACCACTGTCTACTGTCTACCACTGCTCTTCGTAAACAAAAATGCGATGTATCGTATATTCAGAATAACACACACCTGGAGTATGTAGTCCTGAATTTCATAGCGGTCACAAGAATGCTGGTATTTTGATTTCTGTAATTTAGAAATGCAGGTAAATTGCCAGCTAATAATTGTAGATACTTCAAATTTCGTTTTGAGTCTGATAGGTCTTTCAAGCATACCATAATGTAATGATGGCATTTTATCTTTTATTTTCGATATTCTTTAATCGAATTCGTTTCTGTTTTACCATACTTGTACTTGTATCTCAGTATCGGTAAATGGCGGATGTTTATCATCCAGATTTGATTGGGTGCCTAAACAATTAAGCCTCTTCATATAATGTTAGCATTGGTATGTTTCTGCAGCATCGAAGATGAGGATAACTACACCTAAAAAGACAGAATATTAACGTAATACATGCAAAAGTACAGCTTTAATCATATCCTTGATTGGTATGTCCCTCTGTACTAATTCAACGAACACAGTGTAAAGACAACTAATTAAAAGCCATTTTGACAATGTCTTCAACATAATTGAATGAATTGTATCTAAATATTATTGAACGCCATATGCGGTAAACAGAACAGAAAAACAGATGTGAAACGATATCTACATCGTTTCTGCAACACAGATTAATGAATTCGTTATGCCGTCAATTTGGCACATATTTCATTATCAGATACTTGTATAATCATGGTGATGAACTTTACATATGCCCAGATAAATGAACTAAATAAAAAGCCCAGCTACTCATATACGTATTTATAGTACTGGGTCTAATACGAAAGCGAGCCTTCATTATTGAAACCATTAGCCGAGTATAATCAATCCTGTTTCCGAAATGTAAAAGTAATGAAATGGACAATCGTGTTTAGTTCCAATATTGTGACAATTATTTCAATTTGTTATGAGTTACAAAATAACACGTTGTTATTGCAGCTTTTTGGGGGAAAAATTCATATCTCAGATATAGACTGTGCACATGTATTCACAAACACACTACTTTTATAGATTACAATTAAACAACGTATGAAGACAGTAAATTCATAAAATGGCATCGGGACTGAATTTTACTGTCCTGTATTAAGGCTTTTGTAGAATTAAAACGGAATCAATAATAATATGGTAATGTGTTGTTTAGTAATTTAGAAAAAAAAGTAGTTAGTTCTTACGATGTCATAAAGATGTTCGGAAAAGAGCAAATCCGCAGGCATTGTGCAACAAAAAAGCTAATCCATCACGGCAGACGTCTGAGCCATTTTATGCAAACCAGATTGCTACTATCTGGTATCGTACGAGGCTTGTTTTATGTTATAAAAACACTTCGAGGTTCATTCAAGTTTAAATATCAGCAGAGTTTGAAATCCGATGGAGTCTTCTAAGCAGTCTGTTCCTATGGATCTTCAGATCGTTCATGAACAACAGTTTATTCGACGTACTGGATGTCGTCAGCAGAGGCAACAGTAAGTCCCCTTGGAATAGATGCTTCAGATCTTAATATTTTCCTGCTCCAGGGCCCCATGTGCCTTTGAGGTCTGAAGCACTAACCGTTACTAATCATTGCCATCTCACCTCTGCCTGTATGGGTTTGAGTCTCGGGTTTGGTCAAGGTGGGTATTTGAGAAAGCTTGCCAATAGTTTATCCTGGGTCGGTATTTTTTTTCAGATGTTTCCCTGGTTCTTCCTCCACCATTTATACCGGCCGACATGTATAGCCTGTCTTGAGCCGAAACCAAATCAACAAATCACTTGCTTAACCCTTATGTTCCCACGAATTTTGATAAATTATCCAATACGTCTGGCTGATTGTAATGATTAGTTGTATTTGCATAGTTATAACAAGTACTAGACACTCCATGATTACCGTCTACTGTGTTACATGCATTCTTATAGTCAATCCATGCCATGCATATGATACGATATTTCGAATCCATCATATTGTTAAACAGCAAATAAACCGCTGTAAGTAACAATACAGTAGCATGTGGTTATTATAGATAGATCACCTTTACATGGTTAGAACGAACATTTAGGCACTCATTTGTCACAAAATTAGTTTACGAAAGTTTTTAAAGGGTGACACAACGCGTATGCTGAATTCTAGGAAGTGATATTACTGGATTCTAATGCAATTTCATCATAATGGGAAATCATGCCATTTATTTTCTGCCCCTCCCCTTATTTTTCTTAAAGAGTTATTCAAGTTATTAACATGATATCATAAATGCTTGTTTATTTGTTTGAAGTAAGATATGTATTAACTTTGAGATTTTGTATTGTATATAACCATAACAATCTTACCAATTTATGAATTTTTGTGTTGTTATTAATTTGAATATTTTTGGAATATTTCTAGTGTCATTGATTATTCTGTCACACCTGATTCGCATTACGATTAAAATCTTGTATCATTCTAATTAGATCAGATGTCGTGAATTTTAGCTCTATAATTTAGGTCATATATTTTATGTATCAGTCTGATTAAACCATATTATAAACTGATCGATAAAACCCGTCTGGCTAATACCGTTCATACTTACACAATCGAGCTCACTATAATCTAAGACGTGCGTATCATAGACGTTTTTGTCACTCATGAGAGAGAAATCTTGCCTTTTTGCTAACCTTACATAACTCAGTCCGGTTGTCACAGTCGGGTAGTCTAAGCCATGGTGTGCACGCGCTGTCAACCACTTTATCAAGGGACACAACCGTTGCTGTCTTTTGCTTGGCTCCATGGAGTTATTTTTTCAATCAAACACAAATTAAAAAAAAAAATACCAAAATTAGGACTCTTTTCATGGGAAAAAATTTTCTTCTGTGGCTGACGGAGTTGTTATAAAATCAAAGAAATACATCACCAGATATATGATAGAAGAACTTCACTCGTAAATATACTTAAGGTCTTTCCAACCTTGATGCACACCGTACAAAACATTCTGAGAGACGCGCTGATGAAATTGATCTACTTGGAAGAGCTCCTAAATGAAAGCGTGTAAACTATCCACAAACCTGCAAAGGCTGCCAGTGCTGGTCACGTGAATAAACTCTTTGAATCGTCGCTGTTGGACCCTAACACCCATTCAGCTTTATTAAACAATTTATGGAATGAAAAATGAAGAAATGTCAGCTAACATCACTTTAAAGACAGGTATCTAAAAATGTTATAAGAAATAACGCCCCAGTGCTCTGTATGACCTGAACACACATTCTACCTTGCTTATATATACCATTGGGATAAATGAGAAAATGGGTTTTATGGGCAAAGTTGGGGCAAGAATAAAAGAATATATGCATGGATTTGGACCGAAACATGGAAATATCAATCAAGGGATTATAGTATGTTTTCTGCATAGCCTCTTGGGGGAGATAAATAATGTACCCCCCACGACTGAATTTCCTTATCTTGGGGGGGGGGGGGGACCGACTGTAACAAAATAACCGGGTGGGATTTCCGGATTCAAAACATAACATGTTTGATGATGACATAAATATTAGGTTTAATAACGAATGACTTGAATGAGAAATTAATTATGAATACGAGCGTGTGTATATAACCCAAATATTGGATTAATTAAAATAAGAATGCACAAATGTAATAATTAAAAATACTAATACTTACTTTACAAAATCCAAAGACAAGGGGTGAATTATTTACAGTGATTACACATTAAAAAGATGGATGTAGTTTACTCAGCTAGTAAACAATGTGGAATTATACTTATGTAGTAAATTGGATTCACTCAGATAGTGAAATTATGCAAACAGACAAAAAAAGACATGTATACAACTTATCTTTACTGTCCCGAAAGATCTAATGGGTTTTACGCAGCTACAAGATATATATATATATCTATATATATACTTATAATATATATATATATATATATATATATATATATATATATATATATATATATATATATATATATATATATATATATATATATATATATATATATTATTGATATATATATATATATATATATATATACGCTCCGTCATCAGCACATTTTAATAAAATATTTTTCTTCATTGGTCTCATTTATTGTGACTGTCTGCCGTATTTCTACAAACTTAAAAAGTCGGTACAGTACGGACCAGATTGATATTCTATTATATTTCTGATATCGTATTTTCTTGCGTTGAATTATACGTAAACGCTTACTCCATATGTAAAGTTGCAAACACGTTGTACAATTATTGAATGGTTGTGACCAAAGACTATATCCCTCTTTAGGACAACCAAACAGGTGTCCTGCGGCACGATGACCATCATATTGGGAAACTATCCTTCATGGGATATTTAAACATTTTGGACTCAAAACCTCCTACCATTAAAATGCTCGATATTCATGTACTATCTTTTGATCAACTCTTCAACATGGGACATGGTGTTTTGAATGTCTTTTGAAAAGAAACGCTTCACTACCAAATCATTTCTATGCCGAGTCTGTCAACCGTAACTGACTAAATTTCAGCCAAATGAGTAAGCATTTTGCATCTTGTTTAGATATGGCTTTAGAAATACAAAACATTTTGTTAAATCTGTTGCTTCTTCAAACCTTGGGCTTTTTTACAACGAGTTTTAAAACCTTAGTTACGGTAGGAAACCCGTTACAAAAACGGATTACTGTTTATAGGCTTCCAAAATGTGTTCTTTAGTACTACAACGGCAAGAAACATTGCTAAGCTTATGCTATAAAAACCTAATGATGTGTCAATAAGTAATGTGGGACAGTCTAATGCAGTCTGGGTTATCCTCTTTCCAGTCATGCAACACAATTTGCTGCAACATTACATCGTGACTGTTTTGTCATACGTTTCTCAAATCATTTCATCAATTAGAGAAAACAATTTGGGATGATTAGGCTAACCTTTTTATATCAATGTGCATACACCGGGTTATTTATTTTAATTCTTCCAGACGAGGTTCTTTCGTGTGTTGGATACGATCTGATTTTAAAACCTGATGGAGGATGCAAGGTAGTCTATTTGGAAAGAACTTCAGATCGTCCACAAAGAAAACAGGTTATTGAACGTTTTGGAACTTAAGGGTAATTTATTTCAGGTATGGTATTTATATGTTACCTTATCGAAGAAAATCATTGCTTTATTATAATATCTGTAATATCCAAGGCAATTCAGATGTATCTCGTAATGTTCAAACAGGAGATATAATTTAATAATAAAAGGACGTCATATTGTTCATGTTATATTATGATTAATTTCATTGCACAATTCTTCATCAGTCCCATGTTTCATGTACATTTTCTTGATCATATAGCTACTTTAGTGTGTTAATCTTTATTGCTCTTGGTTAATATAACAATCTTTTTGTCCACACTTCTCAATGATGAAGCGCTACGGAGAAAAATACCGTTGGTAACACTTGTCACAGATATGCGCATTTACAATGAAAAAAATTTCCCACACTTCACAAATTGATGGAAGAACAAATTAAAGTGCTTATACGCATCATGCACGCTCTTAAAGAAATGCGCAAGCAGCAATCGCTGGTCCGCTGACCACACTCCAAAGCGAAATGCACATTTGAAACAATAATCTTGCTCCAAACTAATACACACATAAAGCACGAGGTCTTCATCAATGACGAGCTTTGAATGATATGTGAAACTCAAGCTGCACGAATCCAAGAATATTCCTCGAATGACACTCATTAAATCAATTGGAACGGAACTAAAAGTGAAGCGCATTTAAAGAAATTCTGAAGCTACCTATAACAATTTTACAAGTAATATAAATAATAATAATAATAAAAATAATAATAATAATAATAATAATAATAATAATAATAATAATAATAATAAGAAGAAGAAGAAGAAGAAGAAGAAGAAGAAGATGAAGAAGAAGTAACTAAAAACGAAGAATCAAACATAATCATATCTGTTATTTTAAAAAAAACCTCTTCCGGCACACTACACATATGTTAACTCTATTGGAATAGCAAGATGTAGCAGCACTTTATCATGACACCCGCACAACACAGAATTTGAATTCTTGGGCGCAAATGAATAACACTTACAAAAAAAATAGACAATATTCTATTGACAACATTCTATTGATGCAATTTTAGGATTTTTACAGGCTTGACTTTGGAGTACTCAATAATGACAGTAGCATCTGATTCATTGGTGCAGGATCAATAACGTGTTTTATGCACATGAAGATATTTTTTAAAAATGCAGCGGCTCATATGGTGTTCTCCGCACAGAAGGTTGCACTAAAGATAGTTGTGCATGGAGAAATATAGGTCTGATCTTGAGCACCCAGAAATTTGAAGTTATTGAATTTTGAATATGATGGTGTTTTAATTTGTTTACAATGGGGGTTGATTTCTAAAGAACTTCTAATGACACTGTACGTGGTCACGTATTTTTTCCGCCATTCACACCAACCTAGCAATGGGAAGCGAGTGCAATGCAATGATTAGTGATCTTTCAAAGTTGCTAAACATATACTCGTAACAAATGTTTTTACATCCTGTATTATTAAATATCGTGGTATGAATCAAATTTGCCAAATAACATGTATGAAATTATGAATAACTAAGGTGAATAAGATATAAATGTAGTCGTACTAACACAATCTAAAGCACAGCTACAATCAATACTAACAACAACAACAATAATAATATTAATATTAATTACACTACTACTACTGCTACTACTACTGCTACTACTACTACTACTACTATGACTACTACTACTACTACTACTACTACTACTACTACTACTACTACTACTACTACTATGTAACCGGGTGTTTCGGTATCAAGCGCTATCGGTACAATATTGCACAAGCCACTGGTCAGAGGTATTGCGCAACTTGGAAAAACAACACTCGAAACCGCCTCCCGCTAATACTCGTTATCTAAAGGATGACCTCTACGGTGTGATTTGCCCGGTTATAGAATGGATATGGTAATCTGAGTCGGTATCTTGAACAAAGACAACACACGAGCCACCGTAAAGATAAATAAAGGATTTAATCAAAATAAAAATCAAGAGAAGAAAGACACAGTAAATTACAATTTTCTTTCCTTCTGAATACTCTTAGTTCAGAAGCACTTTAAATCCGAAGTTTAAAATAATTGATACATTAATTAAAATTCAAAACACTAGTAAAATAGACGAATTTAGCCGTTAATAGCTGATAGCAAATTTCATCACGAAATCGAGTGTTCATTAACATTGGATCGCTTGGTAAATTCACAATGACCTGTTCGACGACTGTTTTTTTTTTCTTTTGCGTGTGTCTCGACTTTAACTTGCCCTTTGGTTGAACGTGGGATTCCACAACTCTGACTTCTAACTTCTTTTCCCTCCCTTGAATCTCGATCTCCTCGCTATTTCTCTCTCTTCAAACAAACTATTTTCCTTTGAAAAGAAAAGGGTAAAACGCTCTAAGTATCTCGTTAGGTTTTAAGAGTTGAGATTGTTCGTCCGTCTTTCTGGTTCGAACAATCAGATCTTACTATCAGTGTTAACCTTTATACGGCTAACAAATACTACACAAGTCTTCAGATCAATACAGTTATACCGTTAATTATCGACATCAGAATTTGGGGAAGTCACATATATTCCCGTAAATCATTACGTAAAGTGAGGCAATATATCATAGCCCACAATCAATATTCATTAATATGATAAATTCAAATTAATGTAACACTTTCCAATCATAAATGTACACGGCGGGTTTTCTACACCAACCATTAACCTACCTAAATATATAAGGTGAAAATGCTAATTCAGAATTCAAAAGTACATTACTAAATCACTGTAACAACCGAATTATCCATACAAAATCAACACGTCATGCATCTGTAGAGACGAAACATCATATAAATTACATTATGATATATGTGAACGATTCCTACAAAATCAACAGATCATGCATCTGTAACGAAGAAAACATCATATAAATTACATCATGAAAAATGTGAATTTGAGTTAAATACCTTCTGTTTTTGGCGTCTTACAATCGTTCCAAATTCAGTTTCTCCCTGGAACCCGTTTTTTACGGACGTCTTTTCCTAAAGTACACCCGGAGTCTTCTTCTATGTCGGAATTAATAATACTGACCGTCTCTTGCAGAGGTCTTCCCAGACTGATTAAAATTCATTAGCTCAGAGAATATATTTCCCCCAATTTCAGGGATCAACCCACCCCTGATTCCACATTTGACCAATCGGAATAAATGCTATTCCTACAGACATTTGGAAAACTGCCTATCGAGGTGCCAAAAATGCCACCTGGGGTTGCCTCAACACCCTGGCATTTCTCTCAATCACGTTTTGACAGTTCTACGCGCGAATTTAACTTTCTCTAACCTGTCATACACCTAGTTCGTTTGTAATATAAACATTCTAACAGTCTGACCCAGTTAGGAAAACATTCCTTCGCACAAACTTTACCACCATATAACAGTTAATTGTTGGATAGACTAAGAATTAATTAATGGAGTTCACTGCCGAAAAATTTGGCAATTGACATACTACTACTACTACTACTACTGCTACTACTACTACTACTACTACCACTACTACTACTACTACTACTACTACTACTACTACTACTACTACTACTACTACTAATAATAATAATAATAATAAAGAATTGAAAACGAAGTATCAAACATTATTATCTGGTAACCCTACACAAATTGTAACTATGTTGGAATAACAAATGGTGCCACCCATCATTATCACATGCGCACAATACAGATCAGCCATTCTTTGGCGCAGATGAACATAACTCCTTTACCACATTTCTGAATAATAAAGCACTATTCCCATAGGCCTTTTTGGCCACACTTCATCTAAATATGAGCGTTTTAAATAGCAATATTTGACCCCAGTTCTCGAAGATGCAGCTCTGAATAAATTTTAAAAATATCAGAGAATCATTATGTAATTGGTTAGTAAAATCGGCAATGAAAGGTAATCTAGAATTAATGGCTGTTAATTAATCAATTCTAATGGAATCGATTTATTATAGCTCAAGAGGATATTGGAGGGGCAGATCAGCGCTTAGTAAATTCTCCGATGCAGCAAATGGTACACGGTCTGTTGCTGCAAATTGCTGCAAATTGGTTTGCACGACAGGCAATATGGTAATTTATCTATCACCACCTAAAAAATTCAGTACTCGCATTTTGATGTCAATGTTTCTAATGAAGTTCATCAGGCAGATAGTTTGTATTTACCCCATGATACTATTAAAATTGGTGGACGCCAATATACATACAAATATGCGCGAACTGTCGTTGACGTTGCTAGTAGATATAAAGAACAAGAGCCGTTACTAACTAAAACAGCTATTGAAGTTGCATCTCCTTTTGAGCGAATTTATCAACGTGAATCCGGGCCACATGGTGGTCTACGATAGGAACAACTAATACGGGTTCATACTGGCAAAACATTTCTTGGAGTATTGTCATTTGTGATGAAGAAACATCATGTTATGTATTAGACGAGGACATACTGCAGTTCATCGTGATCAGGCAGAACAGTTGTTGAGCGGATTTTTGGATATCAATATATATATATATATATATATATATATATATATATATATATATATATATATATATATATATATATAAATTACAATATACATACACACACTTAAATATAATTATTTTAATACGATGTGTTAAGAAAAACATTGAATTTTGTATAATGATTGCATCAAGCAATTTAAGTTTCTAATAATTTCTAAAATGTATGCAGGTAATAATGCCTGCGTTCCACATTATTAAAGCGCAAAACTCCGATACTCAAAGTTTGGAGTTCGAAACCCATGACTGGCATCAGGTCGATGGTGCTATATGTAGCGAATTTTCATGATAAAAGTGGAGGCTAACCCTAAGTTCAAACTTCAACAGAACAAATATAAACCCACTCACCATGTCACCACGTGCTGGGTGCTCTTTTACACCCTCCCGGGTTTGGTTATAAGGGAGGTTGTGCAGAAGACTGTTGAACGTAGGGAAGACCCCCCTCCCGATACGTTAGTTTATCTATATGTTGTACATTCGTTAGAATTAGGATAACACGGTGTGCCGTCCTTAGAGTTAAATAAGTACCTTAAGATTATACGTACCTTCCGAGCCTGGTAGAACAACGTTTGATAATCTTGGGGTTCACATGAGCGTTGTGCCGTCCTTAGAATAAGTTTTTTTTAGAGTATATTTGTGTGTGTGCGTGTGTGTGCCCTCTGAACTTTCCTAGAAATGTTGTTTGATAATCTTGAAGTTCACAGGGGGTTTGTATTGTGTTCAATATGACGCCCTTTAAGCTGGGGCTTGTGTTGTGTAAATATATGCAACCTCTAACTTGCAAGAATGTCGTGTTGCAAGCTTAAAGTTCAAATGGGTTTGTGCCTTAAACTATTTCTTCATTTTAAATATATATAATATTATATGCAAATGAACTGCAAAAGTTTTATTGACTACATTTCTGCAATTCAAAAATTAAAACATGACGGTATAAAAATTCAAATTGATCCTAAGAAATTGTTGCCGTTTTGTATCCTTACAGCAAACTTCGTCTCTTTTTCACTAGCAATCGACAAACTTAGATCAAATTTATCTCACGAAGTACAAAACAAAAATGTCTTTAAATACATGTGAAAGAGAACTAGAAACATTAAATCAGATCGTGAAAACAAAATTAGTGATAAATTCATTAGTGAATGGATTGATTCTTTAGCGCTGAATCAGAATAAATTTCAGCAATGAATAATTAAAGTAAAAGTAGCAGCCTTGAATAAATAAGCTTTAAATAAAGATATTTTCCTGTCATGAATTTGTAAAGGGTTTTATTTTTACAATTTTGAAATGAAAAACCTGATATAATATAAAAAAAATGTTTTCTTCAGAAAAATCTAAAGTTTCGATTAAAATCTAGTTTTTTTTTCAATACTGATTTTCGTTGATTTGTCCGTAGAAGATCAGTAGAGTTGCATATTTTTGAAGGGCCAACCTTAAGCACTTCTCTAATTGTTTTTGATAATTTTTGAAAATATATTTTGTTTCTTTGCTTTTAAATCAGCTGAAAAATTGTATTTTAAGAAAAACATTATTTCAGATTGTTTTATGCTAGAATTTATCTAAATCACCAGATACAATTAGAGATTAGCTTGAGGTGTGACCCTGCAAAACGTATAAAATGTGACTGATTTTAATTTTTTGGGTACTATTTACCCGACAAATTAACGAAAACACAGCAGAAAAAATTAATTATGTCACAAATATATATTTGTTATTATAAAATGTTCTTTTCGATGATATTATTATTATTTTGAGTGTCAGTATACCCATCAACCTGAAGAATTAGATATTATTTAGTCCCAACAAAATCATGACAGGAATGCGCATAATTCAGAATCTGATCTCTATCACACATACCGTAGTTGATTTAATTGTTTCTGTCAACAACAAATCGTCACTGACGTATTCATCAATGCTTATGTCAATATTTAATTCTTCTGTTCCAACTGCGGGCAGTATAAATATTGTTCTAATATCATTTTCAATTACGTCTTTGTTATGTATACAAATCCAAACGTGTTGATACTTATATATATATAGAATATTCCTTTGATTAATTGTAAAAGCGTCAAAAATTTGCGTAGACAGTTATTGATAAAACTTGATGTCTTAAATCAAGAAGGTGTCTGGCCATGTTTCATAATAACGGATTATGACATCGTTGATAAACCGGATTAATGGGCTATTTTAGAATTAAAAAATTCTGGAATTACTTAAGGTTTAAATATATGGATTGTGACGAGGCAAATTTCTGGCGATCTATCTTGAACCCATTAGCTGAGACCAGAGAACCATTAATTAGATCTCTAGAGGATGGAAGCGAATCAATCGTCACACTGCCATGTTCAGAATGTCTTTTCGAGGGGAGAACTCTGTTCTGAAATTAAGCATCTGTTAGCATTTGTTTATGCAGGAGTCAGACAGACTATTAGGAAAACGGTACACTTTGATTTCATGGTTAAACTGTCACGAATTGAGAATTTCCCGTGACCAGCAATCAACGTAGGAAGTCAGACTGACCCAAGGTTTAGCGTTTCTAAAAAGGATGAAAATGTACATAATAATGATTGGCCACACTAAAGGAAGGGGCGTATTCCCACACTGAAATTTCTAGTTTAATATCGTACATCAAAAATTCAAATCAGCAGCTGCTCAACAAGGGAGGATACTAGTCTTTGGACTTCAGTCTTTGACTCCAAGGCGCCGGACTCCTGGAAAGAAAAGGGGTGTAAACGATACAACTTAAGCTATTCTGTGTCAATTTCATGAAATTCGCTTATGCCATTATAATGTTTTGCTTGAATTATCTGATACTATATGCATGAATTTAGTTGTTGAAGTTCGTAGATCAATTTTTCCTGATATGAATATAACTGCTGATTTATATATTTTTTATACAAGTGTGACGAATTGTTCAATTTTTTGTCTTGTTGTATAGCAATGGGGGTATTCTAATATTTCATGTATTACTTCAGTTATATGAGTTAAGTGAATCCATTTGAATTCACCCGTCTTAAATGATTTCATGTAATAGAGAACTAGGATTGTGTTGGTTGTGTCATGCTTGGCCCGGTTAAATGGCCTTTGAAATATGTTTGAACGCCGATAGTGACAACTGATAACGAGGGAGGGAGAAGTGATTCCCCCCCCCCCCATGGAATAGCCGACAGGAAAACGTAAGCTAGCTCTCTGTTTCTCTTTACAAGGGGAAAATAGCTCTTCACACGCAGTGAGAAGTCTGCAGAAATATATTTGGGACATCTTCAGACGCTTTGATAATTCTACACATTGACCAGTCCGCCCAAAGAAGGGAGTCGAAACCGCGAGAAAGTCGGAGAGAAAGGAAAACGGGAGGAAAGAAGGAGTGAAAGGACAAATTGTTGGGAACCATCGCTAAGCAGGTTCTGCACTCGCACATGGCAAGAATTTCGACTGTTCACTCGATCGTATGATGAGAAAAAATCTATTCTTTATATATATATATATATATATATATATATATATATATATATATATATATATATATATATATATATATATATATATATATATATATATATATATATATATATATATAAAAATCTAATTGTGTCTCAAAAAGTTCGAAGACAGATTTATTTAAAAAGAAGTGTATCTTTCTAATGAATTGTATTGATTTTCCAATGTTTGTAATTGAATAAATTTTGATTTTTTTTGTATACGTGGGCTCGAGTCATTATGTTCTTCATATCTGCTCAGATTCCTACTTATTCCACCAGTAAGTTTACTCGAACCGGGCGAATTATATCGAGGGCGGTCATCTCCTAGATACCGAAAGAGGTGGGATATATAAGAACATTATATACACCACCCCGTTACATGTATATAGAATATATCCTTGCTGGGCCTGAGTATATTCTTCTAGATCTACTTGATCGCAACCATCAATTACGTCACATAAAAGATTCACTGCAATCGTTGATTTTATATTTACAATTCCTGGTGAAAAATGACGACCTCCACCGTATGGATCATTGTTTGTTTAACAATAACTGCTGATGTGGCTTTTTTTCGCCATAACTGAACGAGTTTTGGAAAATTCTCATTAATACGATCAATGAATGACTATTTTAGTTCGTTCGTGGAAAATCTTGCAATTTCAAATGTTAGTAATTCCGCCTCAGTTATTTTATAATGATCAAATAAATAGTTGCTTTAATGTTGTCGGCCTAGAAAATAGAATACCAAATGAAACTGAAGGATTATTATTCTCATCATCACAAGCAAATTCTGTTTCAACGGTAATTGTATTAATAAATTGGAGATCTTATCTAACCTGGCTTAGATGTTGTCTTGGTTCATTAATCTGTTTTGCATCGTCGCTATAATGTTCAGATAGAGAATAATTTTTATTTGCAGATCTGTCAGTGACTTAGAGTGTTCAGACTTAATATTTTAAAACCAATTATTATCAAAATATATTTCATCAATGATTGCTTTTTCCCCTCATCATCAAAAGTTAATAGAGTATTTTTTAATTTAGGAAGTCTTACACCATCAGAGGCAATAAAATATTCCGCTTCACCGTAACATTTCCAAGGAGAATATATTCTATACTCAGAAGGTTTTATAAATACTTTGTTAGCTCGTCGTTTTGATTTAGTAAAACTAACAGATCCAAAAGATCCGCCTGACTGTGTCTGTGGATTATTCCGTGGAATTGTAATAGATACCGTAAATATTGTAACACCTACTACTGAGAATATGTATATACCGGTAACCTCAGCGCGGCGTTTTATTCGGCGGTGACTATAATACTTGTCCAGACGAAACAGTATAAACTACGTTGTCGGTGATCCTTTTATTAATGTTTCTATGAATGTTTCTATGAAAACTCAAGAACATGTTTATGCGAGCTGTATGATCAGTTCTAAGATCGATTACTTCACTATAGGTTGATGTTAAAGAGTTCGTCATTCTATCATCGACGTATTTCTTAGTTGTAGCGTCATTGTCTTATTCTGGGTCTCCAAGATCGGCAATTTTATTATTCGACATATCGAGAGGGCTCTCCATTGTTTCGTCTATTTTACGTAATCGATTAAAAAATATTTCTGTTAATGCGATTGTGCTTATAAAAGTCTTAATTCTTTCATCGGTATCAATTACAGCTAATGAATCTTCGGTTACTTTACGAATTCTAACAAGAATATTTTGCAAGGAAACATGACGACAGCTGGTGCAGAAGCAGGTATCAATGCAAGTATAGCTACAAGAAGTGGAAATATGTCACCAGTTTTAACCATATCTTTAACGGAACTGAGATATAGTGACATTCCTGATGTTTATTCTAAAGCTTTGTTAAATTGTTTAAGCTAAGTTTTGGTTAATGATAATGTAACGCGGGTGCGTTGGCGGGTGATCAAAGTGTTATTAAGACAATATTGCACAAGGCCTGGTCAGAGGTATTGCGCAACTTGGAAACAACACTTGAAGACCGCCTCCCACTAATTGGCGTTATCTAGGAGATGATCGCTACGGTGTGATATGCCCGGTCAGTGAGTATAGTAATCTGAGATGGTACTTTGAACAAGACAATACACGAGCCCCCGTAAAGATAAAATATGAATTTAATTGAAAATACAATTAAGAAAAGAATGACACTGTGAATTACACTTTCTCTCTTTCTGAATACAATTAGTTCAGAAAAAATACAAATACTGAAGCTTTAAAATACTGGATACATTCAAAGAATCCAAACACTAATGAAAATAAATGAAGTTAACCGTTAATACTGAGAGTAAATTTCATCAAGGAATCGAATGTTCATTTAACATTGGACTGTTGAATGATTAAACATGACCTTTTTCGTTGACTGGTTTTTCTTTCTTTTCCCTGCGTGCGTCCGTCTCCAGCTTGCCCTTTAATTGAACGGGAATTCCACACTGACTTCTTCCTTTTGACTTTCCGCTGATTCTCACTCTTGCCCAAAATAAACTATTGCTTTTGACTTCTCGCTAATTCTCACTCTTGCCAAAGTAAACTATTTTTCCTTGTAAAAGAAAAGGGTAAAACGCCCTAAGTATCTCGCTACTTTCAGAATTGCGATTGTTCGTCCGTCTTCATGTTCGAACAATCAGATCTTACTATCAGTGTTATCGTTCATACGGCTAACAATTTCTATACATGTTTTCAGATCAATAGAGCTATACTGTTAATTATCGACATCAGAATTCGGGAAAGTCATATATTCCCGTAAATCATTACGTAAAGTGAGGCAATATAACATAACACACAATTCATATTTACTTAATATGATAAATTCAAATTAATGTAACCTTTCCAATCATAAATGTACACCGCGGGTTTTCTACACCACCAATTTACCTACGTAAGTATATAAGGTAAAATGCTAATTCAGAATTCAAAATACATTATTAAATCACTGTAAAACCGACTATCCATACAAAATATGAACACGTCATGCATCTGTAACAAAGAAACATATCCAAGTACGTTATTAAATCAATGTAATACTGAAATAGTTATATCGTAGTATCGATACATTATTCATCTAAGACAAAGATAAACAGCATATACATTACATCATAATAAAGGTGAATTTGAGCTAAATACCTTTTGTGTTTTTGGCGTCTTACAAACGTTCCACATTCAGTTTAACTGGAACCACAATTAATTTACGAACGTCTTTCTTTCAAAGACGTACGGAGTCTTCTCCGGGATTGGAATCAATTATTCTGACCGTCTCTTGCAGACGTCTTCCTAGACTGACTAACATCGTTTGATACGAACTATATATTTCCCGATTCTGGGTTTCGACCCAACCCTCTGTCCTGTACATTTGACCAATCGGCATAAACGCTATTCTTACTGACCTTATGGAAACCGTCTCTCACGATGTCAAAAATGCCACTTAGGATCGAGATGTCACATTATCGTTTGTCTTAATCATTTTTGAAAGCTCTACGTGAGTAATCCCATAATTTTACGTGTCAAACACTCAGTCCGTTTCCACTTTAATTATTGTACCAAGCCTGACCAAGTTTAAGAAAACATTCTTTCCGTTCAACTCTAGTCCAAGACAGTTGATTGTCGGCTAGCCTACGAATTAATTACTGGATGTCACTGACGAAAAATTTGGCACTTGACAGATAATTTGTTCGGACCACCAATAGCAGTTTGATCTTTATTCAAGGTTAGCTTTGTTCCGCATTTAATTCCATGTTTTGATTGTAGTTTTTTCACCTGGCCAGGAGTCAATGTGACCTTAACCCGACTATATGACATTATAATATCATGAGCGATTTAATTATGTGTTCTCTACTGGGACATCAATGACTCTCATTCGTCCCCCAACGCCTACATATAACATCGATTTATCACTGGGTATGACAGCGATTGCACTGTAATTAACACCATCGCCTGGGGTTACACGCGTTCGAAAATGTATATCAACGACCGATTGTCTAACTAAATCCAGGTGTTCCAGCGAAACGTAATAAATTGGATAAAGACTTGTAAAATCTAGTTGTGATATTTGAAAACCAGAATCTATATTTTGATCACGTTCCATAAATGACATCAATTAATGATAAACACGTGCTACATAATTTTGATCAAAATTTATTAATATATCTTCAGATGGTTCTTGATGTCTCTTTATTCTTACGGAAACTTCAGAACCATATAGTTTCTTAAATTTCATTGGACTATTTTCTACAGAGTTTAATCGTGCAATATTTTGTACAGCAAAGAAAATACGCCTTTGTTCAGAAACATCCTGCTGTGATAGTATATGTCATGTGAATACACCATCGGCAGCACTTTGAACGCTATACGTAGGTACTGTTAACCATGATAATACTGATTTTCCACCTGAATCCATAAAAGAAAGTAACTTTTGTTCTTCAACGAAAGATGGAGAGACATTACTGACATCCACAAAGAAAATTTAAATAATATTACTTTACAGGCAGCAGCAGCAGAGCCACCTTCGCGCCAGATAGCATCGTTATCATAGCCATTTCTTACAAATATGATTGTATGCTTGACTCCAAAAGTAACTTTTCCAACATTTCTACAAAATTCAAAAATATGTGACGGTGGAATTGGACATGAAAATATTTTACGGAACCCTTTAAACATTAACTGACGTGCTCTAAAACTGAAATTGAAATTTTGATGAAAGTCAATAAACATTATTTCTACAGCATCATCAAGAGCAGGAACAGCACGCTCTTTTGGTTGCCTAATATTATACGGTTTGCCATTTTTTGTTGTTGTTGTTCTAGGGTTTAACGCCATTTTTCAGCACACGATAGGCTATAAATGGCGGCCAGTATTGATGGTGGAGGAAGAACCCGGGAAAACCCCCGGAAAGAACCACCTACTCACGAGAAGCTACTGGCAAGCTTTCTCACATAACTACATTAGCCGAATCTTAGACTCGAACGCAGACAGAGGTGAGATGGCAGTGATCCGTAACGGAGTGCGCTTTAGACGACTCGGGGACCCAAGGTTAGCCATCAGGAGAGTCAGAATTATCTTTGGTAAATATCATTGACTGACCAGCTGATCTAGATTAATTATCTGAATATCTTGCTACATCGTTTTGTCAACGTCAACATTATCCTGAATTATTTCAATTTCTCTTCCAACAATCATATATACAACACTTTCAAATAACACCGTACTACCATTTTTATCAAAACAAACTTTGACATTAACTCTGTATTCTGTATTAACGACTGTAATGTTATTTGTTATTGAAGAATAACTGCAGAAGGCGTAATATAGTATTTATTAAATATAAGACATCAATACAGCTTGGAAGTGGAGTAAAATCTGCCCCGATAGTATATTTCCCATGGAACTTAAACCCTAGTGTTCGTGTGTATCAGTTCTAGTCCAATGTGGGATATCTGATAACTTTTACTGTCAAGTGATACTTCAAAGCTTATTAGATTAAGGCTTACACTACATCTCCCAATCTGACAAGTTTACATTAAAATGAAACGTGATCTTATGACCGCATTTCTAAACAAGCTCCGTCAACTTAATTTTTACAAGTTCAGTCTTTCAGTCTTAAATGTTCTGTGGATATTTTGGACTACTTATAATATGTCTCAATGCATAACTTTTCGCAAAATCTTTGAGTATTGCGGATGTGTATTGCGGACCGTTATCTGAAACTAATACTTCTGGTATACCGTGTCACGCAAAGTTTGATTTGAGATCATTGACAATTTCTTTTGAACCTGAGCCTTTCAATTTTGCTATTTCAATGTATCGTGATAAATAATCAACGATCAAGAGATATTTTGACCATTCAGTTCAAACAAGTCTGAAGCGACTCTTTGCCAAGGTCGACTTGGAAATTCATTTGGTATCATTGGTTTAGCTTGATCTTTTGAGTTTTCTATGCAATTTTGGCAAGATTTTACCAAGTGTTCTAGCTGAGTACTTAATCCTTCCTCCAAACTGACGTTTTGGCGGGTTTGCGGCATTTAACTATGCCTTGGTGACCATCGTGAATTCTCCCAAGGATTTCTTTTTGAAGTGATTCTGGTACTATCAAGCGTGTACCTTTCATTAAAAGACCATTCTGAATTGTAAATTCAAGTCTATCTGACCAGTACGATTGAAATTTTCCGTCAATTGCGGATATCTCTGGCCACCCCGTTTCACATGATTGTACAAGTTGTTTGTAAATCAAATCATTTCGATTTTCAGACTTTTTTAAAATTTAAAGTCGAGTATTTGATGCAGGCAAATTACTAACTATGAAATCAACGTAGTTACAACGACGACGTCTGTTAAAAGTTCACCCTCTACTTCAATAAATGCTTCAGCGGGTTAGAAATATTTATTTGTAACCTGAATGTGTAATTCGATTCGTCCACGCTGATTTGGTTGTCGTGCTTCATAAGAATAAAACTGGTAATCGCGTATCAATTCATCTTTGAGTACTGGCGCATCGATGTCGAATGTTGGATCGGATATACCTTTAAACATTTTATTATAAGTGTTACCACTTCCTGCTACTAGGGTTGTAATTATATTTTTGTCTGCTTCATCAGTCAACTCTGCTAGTTTCTGATTTCCAGCTTGATTTATTATTTTACTTACATTTGCAGGTATAGCTTCAGTGCTGGGTAATTTTATTGGCGGTGGTTTTCGTTGTATTAATCGTGCGTCTATCCTTGATTGCCGAAAACGCTTTACCGGAAATATTACCAATAATAATAAGAGATTTAAAACGGACAAAGTCAATTGCTTTCATTCCTAATTGTTTTGCGATTGGTATTGCTTTTGGGGCTATTCTTCTAAAAACAAAACATTGAACGACATCACCGAGACAATCGTTGTAGATCACTTTATAAGTAGGTTAACGCGAATTTATCACTCTGACCATGATCGGTCTACTTTCATAATTGTGTATGATGATCTTATTTGTTATTCATTTATTTAATTAATGTGATAGTCAACAGCAATTTCATCAATGAGAGAATGATAAACGTTGATATCCATAATACCGCCAGTAAATAATAGTTGACAAATATCAGATGCTTTATTAACGTATTTTGGGGGGATTATTTCAGCACGTTTTCCACGAATCATAATTTCTAATCGTTCAACATCGGAAAGGACGTTGTTAGAGCAAGAAATAAAATAACTTCCTTGAGTTTGTAATACAACTTCCAGTTGTTTCTTCTGTTTTTGTTTTCTACTTACTTTGTGAAAATGATTCCATTCTTCATCTAATTTATTCAAATTCCAAACCTTCCTTTTCATTTTCGATTGTTGTTTGGAATGGTTGACGTGATTGTAATTTTTCAATAGATTTATTTATCCCTTCAATAATTGCAATATATTTTAGAGGATTAATTTTGACCTTATTTGTTTTGAAATATATTTTAAAAATCCACATGTACCAGGTTTCACGATTTACATGATTATTAACGTACTCAGGTTTCAGAAATATTTTTACTATCATAACTACGCACGGCAAGTTCAGATAATCTTCCCTCTTCACTATTTCTTATGTAGGAAATACTCAATTCAATAAATTTATCGTTCGATTTAGTTCCGCTTCTTGCTTGTTCTGGTTCTGATTCTGTTAAACGGCCTTTTATATCACCTATTTCAGAGCACGAGATTTGTCAATACCATTAAGTATTTATTCCTTGACTCTGCCAAGTGGTTGAGCAGCGACTTTTCCAGCTGGAAGATCTTGTAAGAGAATCATATATGAAGAAAGTTAAACTAAGAGATAATAAATAATTATCAGGAAGAAGAAGAAAAAATGGCAGGTTGTTGGAAAGAAAATACGAGAGAAAATCAGAAATTTAAAAATTCTTCAAGGTCAAACGTGTCGAACACGAAGACGGAAGTTACCTGCAATGTGCCTACAAAGAAGGAGCACAATTTCCGAATACGACAAGAATACCCAGGGAAGATTTCCCAAGTAGAACAAAGGTGATGGTAGCCATCAAAATTACGGATCTAGAATATACCAAAACGCTTTACTCAATAAAACCTATGCAATACAAAGGCTATATTATCAGACCTAATGGGAAAGAACCCGTACTACCATGTGTGGAAATGGCAATATCCAAAGGGATCATAATTGTGAAAAAACCAGCTCCCATACAACATAAGATCAAGAAGTGATCACGAGAGTTGAGTATATCCGATATTCCCCTAGAGATACCACTAGAAGCAGTGGTAAAGCACTTCGAGGACAAATTTGCAGTAAAAATGATTACATCAAGAATGGCGACTATCCTGATAACTCAAATCTACGACGGAATGTGAATATTCGAAATAGAGAAAGTACACCTCAAAACTATCAAAAAGTACTATTTTATGCACGGTTTCCTTGCATAAACGTGGTTTAAAGGATGCATCTACGACAGGAAATGTAACAGGTGTGATGAGACAGGTCACACCCCCTTCAAATGTCCCAACATAACGACGAGCAAAGAGAAAGAAAGCAACAACAACAACAACAGGACCAAGGTAGACTAGAGAAACAGCAACATACACAAAAGAAGAATAATTCACCACCACCCAAAATGGAGGAGTATTACTCCAAAATTTCGGAATAATGTTCTGAATTAAATCTGTCAAATTATCGCAAAATAACTAATTATGCAGTTTTCAACCATTTTATCTGTATAAAAATTTATTTGTAACAAATACTTTCAAATACGAGAATATCTCATGTTTTGCTTGAGAATTAAGTTTTGGAGACCAAGCGTACAGCTCTATTATACTCCTTTCTTTCCCCGATTTTTCCTAACCATTATAACTTCGGAAAACATTTATCTTGTTCACAAAATGTTCCAAATTTTATTATAAAACATATTATATAAGAATTGTTAAAATATATGTTACAAATAAATACTTGTCAGTTGTATTTTAAAATTGGGCCGAATTGTCTTTGGTTGGGCCGAATTGTCTTTCGAGTTGGGCCGAATTGTCTTTAAAGTTGGGCCGAATTGTCTTATTTTCGGTCCAAGTTGGGCCGAATTGTCTTGGGCCGAATTGTCTTTGGTCCGAATTGTCTGTAAACCGTTTCAATAATTGTTCTGCACCTTCTGCAAATTTCACACGATACTCGTGACGTTCTGGCAACTTTTGTCGGAATCACGAGCTGGGAGAAATTTCGTAATTGCTTCTAATATGGGCAGCCGTCTCCGCCAAAATTATATTAATCAAATAATCTTGTATGAATCAAATGATTTAACCTAGCAAATGAAATGATCAATCCAGATTCCAAATGATGTGGTGTCACATGAAATGATCGAACGAACAAAATCGAATGATGCTTTTAAATTTCAAATGACGTGGCATTAAATGAAATGATTAAGTGTGAAATGAAATGATTTAACCCAACAAACGGAATGATCAATTCAGATTCCAAATGATGTTGTGTGATATGAAATGATGTAGCATGAAATAAAATGATTGAACCCCAAAAATGAAATAATGAATTCAGATTTCAAATGATGTGGCGTTAAATGAAATGATCTGGCATTAAATAAAATGATTTAAAGAACAAAACGGAATGATGATATATGCTTGCAAATGACGTGCTATTAGATAAAATGATGTAGTCTAACATGAAATGATTTAACTCAACAAATGAAATCATGAATTTAAATTCCAAATGATCTGGTATTAAATAAAATTATTTAAAGAACAAAACGGATTAATGAAATCTGGTTCCAAACCGTATATTATTAAATGAAAGTACGTAGTATGAAATAAAATGATTTAACTCAACAAATGAAATGATGAATTCAGATTCCAAATGATGTGATATTAAATTAAACGATTTAAATAACAAAACGGATTGATGAATTCTGCTTCCAAATGACGCAGTATTGAATGAAATTATGTAGTCTTGAATTAAATGATTTAACCCCAAAAAAGAAATGGTGTATTCAGATTCCAAATGATCTGGCATTAGTTGAAATGGTCTGAAGAGCAGAATGGAATGATCAGCTCATATTCCAAATAATGTGGTATTAAATGAAACGTGTTGAAAGTAAACCATCTGATCAAAATACAAATCAGCTAGCGTAAATCCAAAAAATCTCAGGGGGTCGCTGTTATCTATGACGTATGATGTCAGCATCCCGAAACAAAATCGACGCTCGTATTTACAGCATTCGGCTGAGATTTTTGCATACGACAGTTGGAGAGCAAAACAAAGGCAAGTGTTTCTTTTCGTATTTTATAAACAAGAGCCACGTTTTCCAATCGGCATAAAGTGATTTTATCCACATTAATGAATGTGAGTGTATTTTTTTTATTTCTTCAAGTTCTGCCCTATACTGCGCGAGTTTCTTGGCTTTAACAAAGCGAGATCTATCAACTAAAGAGATTAAATCTGGATTTTTTTTTCAATATTAATTAGCATGTTTAATGACCTTACACACTAAGCCAAAAATGTGTTTCCCGTCACTTTTGGTATATTTTACATTACCGTCCCTACGTGCATACTCGTTATTCGTCCAAGGTTTATTTATTTGTTTATTTTTTTAATTATTTTTTTATTTTTTGTCATGGTTGCTTATAACTTTTCATTCTTGACTAATTTTAAGATAAACCAATAACAGCGTTGTCTCCAAAATTGTATAATCCTGTCAGTTTTACAGGCTTCCAGATATCAAGAAACTGTGTACATGATGCTTTATTTCTTATATATTGGTCACTATAAAGGCGGATTTACTTTAGGCATGACATTGGTTTTTTTTGTGGCTATAATTTAAATGTATTACAAGTAAACGGTAATATATGATTATATGTATATCAGAAGTAACACTGAAGAAACTATGACCATTAAAATATTAAAATATTAAATTGAAATAAATAATTTAAAATATTAAAAAAAATTAAAATAAAGTATTTGAAATGATATGAACATGGAAGTTTCTAAAAGTTTATGATTAAAATTTACACGAACCTTGTGCATGCAACATTCGTACAACAATGTTTATCAATTTGCATACTAATTAAATAGTTATTCTTTTTTAGTTTCTATTTCTGTACACATTTCATCTTTTTTTCATAAGCCAAACTTTTAGTCTTTTATCTTCCAATATATATTAAACCTAGTACCAAAATAATAACTTTGTATTTTATAAGAATATCTACTTTGAATGAATTATTAATGTCAGTTAGTTTCATAATTCCATTCCAATTTCAATGTGCACATTATTTCTGGTGCGTCTACATTTTTAATAAAAACGAAGATAGAACCATCATGATAATATATGGTTTTGTAAAGTTCCTTGAAAAATTGTAAAAGCAGAAAATATTTTACAAGAATCATAGAAACATGATCCTGGGATAATTCAGAAAGAAGAAAAGAAATTGATTCCATTGCTGCTGTCTTTCTTTCGATATATGTTTCAACACTACAAAGACTTCCATATTTGTAAAGTTGTATGTGGTGAGCCCTTAGAAAGACAAAAGGTCCACATCTCCAAATAGATCAAACAAATTAACATGGAACGTGTATCAACAATTAGCATCTCTTGATACTTTAAGTTTGGGTCTATATGAAGTGTTACAACTGTATAGTGTTAAACTAAGTAACAGAAACAAGCGAAACCGTAGAGTTTAAGAAAATCTAAATTTGTGCATCATTATCAGATTTATTATGTCAAGTAATTTCTTCTTCTTCTTCTTCTTCTTCTTCTTCTTCTTATTATTATTATTATTATTATTATTTATTGCTGTTGTTGTTGAACATGATATTTGTGCTCCTGGTGTCTTTAATTTATTCTCTTGATATTGTTTTATTGTGGTGCTGTACACACCTACAAGCACTTCTCCGTATTTTCTGACATGACTGGAGGCGCCACCAGTTATTGGTCTAAGTGGTGCTAAACAGTGATGGTGATTGTAATGTTTTGTTATTGAAGAATAACTCCAGTAGGGATCTATAACTCTTCTCATAGATTTTATTCAATAAAATTTGTATATATGTCAGCAGTATCACATGCGCAGGCGCGCACTGAGAAAATATATCATGAAAAGGAGAGCGATATATGCATTCCAATCAATATGTATATACAGCAAGTATGACTTAGAACGCGATGAGAATAATGATAGTGTATGGCATGAAATTAAAATTACGTATAAATATGAGTGCCAACATCATACGTGGTAATTTTTCTGAAAGAAATGTGTTAACAGTATAAAGGCTTCGTTTCTAATGATTTGACGCCAAACTATATAAACAATAGGTTCGGTAAAAGGACAAATAATGTCAATACAGTTTCTGGTCCATCGATAATATGCTCTATACCAAATTATAACTTTCTTCTTTCTAAGCCCGAAATGGAATTGTAAAAAAATAGTTTGGGTCCAGTCATTTGGAACTGGCTACCTAAAGATGTTAAAGAAGAACCATCAGAGCATTCTTTTATCACAGGCGTTTGCAATGACTAGAATCTAAATAATGTATATAACCGGTTATGGTCAGCTTTCCCATGCGTGTGTGTGTGTGTGTCCGTGCGTGCGTGCGTGTTTTGAATGAAAAGCTTTAAATCATGCATGTGGTGTACACAATGCTTTCTGTGCTATATCAACACTTAATTGTTCCTGTGTAAATAATCATTTATTATTACAAAATGTAAAGAGAAATTAACATTGAACCAAAGGTGGAAAACAAAGAGAAACGCGTGAAATTAATATGTAAAACTCAGGCGTGGATATGAGTTACGCGATCAGTGAAGTATGCATTAATAATAATAATAATAATAATAATAATAATAATAATAATAATAATAATAATAATAATAATATTAATTTATCTTTGATCAGGATAACACATTTGGTCATGGCTGACCCATCTGCCGTGTGGTCCTCAGTTTTGTAATCGGCTAGGTTACAATTTTTTCATAAAATATTTTTTTTAAAATAAGAAAGAAAAAAAAATACACAAAATAAAAATATAAGATCATGCACATAACCAGGTATCTTCGCACACTCATTCTGACTGTGTGACTATACTGTGAAACATACAACTATGAACAATATTCAGTTCACAGGTACATACATCTCAGCATAAGTCTCTCTCTCTCTCTCTCTCTCTCTCTCTCTCTCTCTCTGTATTTATATATATATATATATATATATATATATATATATATATATATATATATATATATATATATATATATATATATATATATATATATATATATATATATATATATATATATATATATATATGTCGAATAAGATCTGGAGATATCAATGATGGATATCATTATAAAGTTTTCTATTCAGAGTTTTTAGTATGTCATTCCAGCTGGTCTAGAAAGAATTTCTTTAATGATATTTTAAAAGAAGCAAGGGAAGTTGAATTACGTATCCTCGTTGATAAGGAATTCCATACAGTTGGTGCTGATACAAAAATGAGCTTTTGTAAAGATTGGTTTTCGACCGAGGAATCTGGAGATCGTTGTTATTCGTCGATCGGGGATTACGCTCATTATTCGATGATCTTAGTTCAGTTATGTATGAGATATAATCTGGAGAAAGACAGTTAAAAGACTTGTATGTCATGATTCCTTTAAAATAAAGAATACTACGTTTTTGTATAGGTAGCCATTTCATACGCGAAAACAAAACATTTGAGGGAGTCATAACAGAAAGTTTCAGTATTATTTGGGCTGCCCTTTTTTGGAGTCTATCAATTCTGGACAGATTATAATTTGATGTGTTTCCCCATATGGTACAGCCGTAGTCTATACGTGGTAGTATATAACTCGAAAATTAAATTTCAAGTGATTGTGGCGATAGAAATTTCGAAAGCAATTTTAACAGTTATTCTTTTGACTACCATTGCACATAGGTTATCGATATGCGCATTCCAGCTGAGGTGTTGATCAACGTAGACACCAAGAAGTTTCTGATTTTTGACAATATATACGTCTAAGCCATTTTGAGCTAGAATTAAATCCATGTTAGTAGATAGACGCTGCCTTTTTCCAATTGTCATACATTTAATTTTAGAGATGTTAATATGCATTTTGTTTTGATGACACCAAACTGGTATATTGTTGAGGTCGATTTGAAGATTATTTTTAATGGAGTCTAGAGATGTACCAGATAAATGCAATGTAGAATCATTGAATGAACGATGGGATATAGAATATGAGGGCGATTATTAACTGGGAAGGTAAGGTACAGTGTGTAAGAGGTAAAGTATGTGGTGGGGAATTATGATTTTGTTTAGGCTGCTATCAAATACTAGTTCGAAGTTATATATGAAACAGAATATTCCAGTGAGCACCATTTATCAACGAAGGGTTAACCAGACTCAGTCGGTAAAATACGGATTTTATTCTGCATACTAACCTGGATGATACAAAGGATAACAGTGCCTTACTGGATATTATCTTCCTTATGATAATATGGACTAATACGTTTAATCTATATGGCGTATTTTGTATTAAACGCATACTAATTATTTATTAATTACAAGACACCAGTAAAGCTGCGGATACATGATTGCCCTCAAATTATTTTTCTCATTGATCTTAAACCCTGTGAGGGCATAACATCAACCAGCTGTTGATGTAAATAAGTTCTAGACCAGTGTAGCATGTCTCATTAATTTCTTTGTCAAGAACAGTTGAGTGATATTTAAAGTTAATTATAATTAAGCTAACACTGCATCTCAAATACTGCGTATGTTAACATTTAAAATGACACGTGACCTGGTTCTGTCTCTCATGTGGGTTTCACAGTCTTCCCAAACGTGTGAAATATCATGTTTGCTTGATAGATGCTGATTTGCTTTCATCAAGTCAAGTATCGGGTGTTTTGTTTTAAAAAATCACTCGGACAAGCTTTGATACTGTGGTAGGTATGAGCATTAAATGTCTACAGTTTTCCTATTTCTTCAGTTTCTTTAAATCTTGCCATTTTCTGCTGCAAGTTTTCTGGTGCCGGTGGCAAAGTAGCTAGTAATTTTCTTCCGATCAGTAGTAATTCAGCAGGGCAGAATCCATTCAATAATGATGTTGCACGATAATGTCAAGATAGTTTTGTAAGGATCGACTTTCTTTTTTTCAGTATTCTTGTAATTATTTGTATATGTGTTGTATACATACATACATACATACATACATACATACATACATACATACATACATACATACATACATACATACATACATACATACATACATACATATTTGTTTACAAGGAGCAATTTGCCATAATTTAATAAATAAGAAAAATATAATTAACAGGGCTAGGAATTAAACAATCATTATTACTAAGTGAAGAATAATATTCACGACTTTCGTATGTATGCGATTTACTGTATGCAGTTGACCAACAATCTTTCTTATGCAGTTTAAATCCTTGGTGTCCACGTCGAATTGTGCAAAATTTCAGCGTCAAGAGCCCCCTAACATGTTTTATAGGAAGAATCTTAGTAAAACAAACCAAAAGTCGCCGAGACCTTTACTCTCTTCATTGTATCAGACAACGCTACAACTTATCCGCATCTTTACATTAATCCTTAGATTTAGACAGCATTTACACAAAATATTTCATATGTACCTTTGTGTAACTGTCTCCAAGAGCTTTATTCATGATGTAAAGCATTTATATACTGGTCTAATCAATCGTCGAAAGTCGATGCCATTATGTTCACTACAGTAACTCAAGAGTTACCTACAGATTAACCGCTTCCAAGACCTCACGTTTCTAGCCATGAACACTCCATTTTTGACACTTTGTCAACACTATTCTACGTATTTACTATCCGATTTGATAGATATGACGCTAAAGACACACACACACACACATATACAAACATCATACATACACACACATACTCACACATACATACATACATACATACATACATACATACATACATACATACATACATACATACATACATACATACATACATACATACATACATACATACATACATACATACATACATATACGACTGTGTCGTTTTAAATATGTAATAGTGTGAGAAGCAACAGACTGTGAATAATTCAACAAAGATTTTATTTCCCTATATTACAAAGTGAAAATAAAAAGAAAGAAGTTATGAAGTACTGGTCAAAATAATAATACAGACTAATTCTTCTAAGATTTTAAATCACAAATTAATTTTCCAGTGACAATATTATATAGTCCACTACTTGACCTCCGGTCACAATTAGCATTGTGTCATACAAATCCTTACAAAAGGCTCCTAATGTTTACAAAATCAAATCTTAATTGTAATTATTTATAACTATATTATATTTATTTCTAAAATTATAATACAAAATGTAGTAAACAACAGGAAAACCTGGCAATTTATGTGGAATTTCCAAAAACCTAGACCCAGACCCAAATAAATCCACTTCTATTCATAGGGATTTTAATATCAACTCCATACACAAAGATAATATTTTAGCCATATATTACTTGTTCACAGTCTTTAAAAAAAAATCAGTACGCGTGTATTCTTCATTGTAACAACCAATTCATTGATATTACAGAACAGAAAACGATTCAAACAAGCAGCTTGCACGCAAGTACTGTTTATGGCGTTCTATTACTATTACCAACTTTGTTCTTAATTCAGACATGAGTACAAACCTTGATGATGCCATATCTGTCTTGAGGAGGGTCGCAGACCAGATTTCCTCCATCTCATCATCACTTACATCCTCTGCATCTGGTTCATCTGCGAGTCGGACATCATCTTCATCGGTATCGGAGGAACACAGGCGCTTGTTTAGTAGAACAATGGTATAAACTTGTTAACAAACTTCTCCTTTTTGCACTTTTTAGTTCTATGAACAACATCATTGTCATCACGGTGTTTCGTCTTTCTTTCTGTCATCCTGAGCTGCTGATGCCACGAAGATTTTAAAATTGAATTTGAAACATCTAGAAGTTACGTGAATTGCGACGTACACTTTGGAAAAGGAATTGGGAAACGGGAATAGCAGTGAGCGCATGATACACTGCACAAGTCCGTAATCGAGCGGAAACAACCACGGGTGCAGGTTATCTAGAGACGGACGAGACAGTGTCTTCTAGAACCAACATTGAATTGAACAGTGAACGGGGACCGAGGAATGGCAGGTTAAGAAAATGAACAAGGCATTGACCTCGATTATACCACTCGATCCTATTGTAATACGCACAGGGGTATTCACTTGACCGAGCGGTGTCAAAACCCTGGCGCGAGTCACGCTGGAAGTCATAAGTTTTCCCCAAATTTCCAAAGACTTCCATACAACTTGAGTTGTAAAATGGAAAGAGAGACGTGTCTACTATAACTAATAATCTTTGCTCTAATCAATTGGCGACCCAGAGGAGACAACTTGCCCAAACGTCCATTAACTGCACCTTAGCATGGTTTTTCTTCATTATCATCCTATTCCCGTACCGCAAGCCCGTCATGCCGTAGAAATTCCACTAGTATTCCCTTACTAACTGGGAAATATTTAACTGCGCGCCTCTAGGCCAGGCAATCCACAGAATTTCCGGCGTATCACTCTCGTATACATACGCCCATTTTCCACTATGGCCACATAAACGGTACCTACCGTACCGCAACTTATTGATTCCATTCTATAATTTACTGATTTCCAACCATAAATGCCGCCTTTTCAATCACAATACTTGTATACACCACTGAATTTTAATATGGACTATGTTACTGAAAGGGACAGTCATTCGGCTTGTGCCTAAAATCACTACTAACGAACCCAGCATGGTTCAAATTCACTAACACTCCTCTCTGTGATGTTTTCTCCTACTAACTGGTTAACTATTTCGGGCTAGCAACTCCAAATTTATTACATTATGATGATTTAAAGTTATCAGTAATAGATCGGCTAATTTGTTTAAATCCATTTAAAATTTTATTGTAATTCGGTGAAAGTTTTATTTCTAAACAGCGTGTATTCCTAATGAAAAAAAGTTTTCATAATTGTGTATGTACTTGATTAAATTGTTTGTTTATCTTTACGGGGGATAGTAGTTATTTGTTCAGTATACCTGCTCGGTTTATTCTCATACTCGAACCGGGCAATTATATCGAGGGCGGTCATCTCTTAGATAACGAGTACCAAAAGGGAGTCGGTAATAGTTATTATTATTATATATTGTACAATACCCCTTGACAAAGTGGGACTTAACACTTACCTTTTGACAAGTGGGGCTTAGACAATACTATAAACGGATAACGCACCCGCCGCACCTGACATATAGCCTTTATTGTCTAGTAGTACTGGGAGTCAACATATAGATCGCCGTTTGTCAAAAGTAAACTTATTTTGCATGTAAAAAAAATCACATACATACTCCACCCGGGTTAGTACACGACGCGCGTCGCGCACTAATTGGTTGCTAGGTTTTAACCAAATACTTTATCCGATTCGATATCTTGTTCGAGGATCATGTAAATTTATCGTTACAAACCCATGAGGGTTAGCATGGGCGCGGCTGTAGAAATTTGTGAAGAGATTATAATCCATATCACCGTTGCACCAGGTTCGGTGAATATTTGTTAACGTGTCAACGCCGTTGAACACAGCAACAATATTACAATTATCTCTGATTACTTTAGGGATTTGTGTATATCGCTGGGTAACATAAATCACATCAGCGTTGTTATGTCGTCCGCGTGAAAATATCCTAGTGGTTTTCTGTATATCCATGATTACATCATCGTACACTACTAAACTACCGGTATTAATACTGTTATCAAGATCATCAACGCTCGGAGCTGTATCGATATCTGTAATAAATTCGATAACATCTTCGTCGTCGCTTACCGATTTCGCGCTTTCGTTAAAATTTTTTAACACCTCGTAACACCGTTGATCATCTACATTTGGAGCTACTAAATATCATTTTTCCCATTTCATTATCAAATTAAGTAGCAACTGTGTTTCACCACTCCCTGATGGTCCAACAATAATCGTCCGAATATAACTTGGTAACATTGCATGATGTTTAACAGGTTCTCGTCGGTTTGTCGCAGAAAAGTCTGTAATTTCCATTAGATATAACATAAATAAATATGGCTTTATATTGTGTAAAATGCAAGAAGCTTACCCCAGCATATACATGAACACCTGCTATAACGAAAAATAACAGAGATGCTATTACCGTTAGCTTTGTGGTATAATTTTTTTAAAATAGATTTGTTAGTATAAAAAGGGAGGTGATATCGCCTCAAGGTTAAGAAAACTCCTTGGAGCTCCGTCGGCTAAATATCCAGGAGAAAAAAACATCTTCCATGATATAATTACTGCGGTCCTGGAACTCGACTTGATATCCGACTAAATAATCAAGATCAACCTAAACAAGCCGAACATCCAGTAAACGATATCGATAAAGCTTGTTACGCTCATGATGTCGCATACAAAAATACGGACATTCAGCAACGACATATCGCTGATGTGAACTTGATTCATGCGTTAAATTCTATCCCTGATAAATTATTCAAAGAAAAATTAGCTGGTTGGTTAATAAAATCCGCAATGAAAGGTAAGCTCGTACTAGGTGCTGGTAATTAATATTAATATAGAAAAAAATGTATTATTCCCCAAGCGGAAATTTAGTCAGGTAAAGCCGCAATTAGTAAACTTGCCAGCGCGGCAAATGTCAAAAAGTGACCTCGGCTGTCAAGCAAATCTAGCAGAATATGATTCTCCGACGTTTGACATTATTAATAACACACTTTTTTTAATTGTAGCAGCCGATTAGTACGTGACACGCGTCGTGTACTAACCCGGGTGGAGTATGTACGTGATTTTTTTAACCTGTAAAATAAGCTTACTTTTGACAAACGGAAATCTATAAAAAGTGGTATGTTGACTCCCTCTACTACTTGTCTTGATGTGACACAAGCACCACATCACTTCAGCATTCCAGTTAGCCACTAGAACAAGGCACAATGTTTGTGTCTTTTTTTAATATTCTGTACTAGTATTATTTTAAAAATAAAATAAGTACCCCAGCCATTGTAATGACTGTCTGCGTGAGGTGTGTCTGTCTTACGATGCTCAAATGTTACTATGTGTTTGTTTCTCCCATCTTATGTTGTTGATGTTTTTATTCTGCTTTGTCTTTTCGTTAGTGTGTTTGACGATTAACACATTTATATTGTTCGATTTTGAATTTTGGAATTTATCACATTTTTTTTCACACATAATTGCAACAGAGAATATGAAACATAAGTATGATTTATTAATTCATGCATATTTACTTTTTGACTTTAATTTTTGTTCAACAGGAACGTGTGGGCATCCATGTCTTACAAACACATACCTAGCTGCTTTACTCATGCAACATAAATTTATATAACGTTTTAGGAAATATTGCTCATTTTTATGTCCTGATTCTAGTCACCAAAACTAGTAAACTGCGATGATACATATTCTATTTTAGGTCGCACTATGACTCGATCTTTTGTTTGTTTGAGTTCCAATACTTCTACTACTATTCCATCTCTGGAAGAAAGAAGAATCCTACGTAAAAATGGCCTTGGGGGAAAAGAGAGTTATTATTCTTACTGATGCTTTGCATGACCAAGTGAGACAGGCCATACTAAGGTAATTATGTTTTCCAGAAAGTAATGAAAGGTGATCGCCAATTTTTTAAATGAAGGAAACAAGTGAAGTACAAGCGATAAAATGCTTGCATGTTACGTTCTAAATCTGAAAATAATGAACTGTAAAAATAAAAATAAAAACAGCAAAGTAGGCACTATGGAACTCGGTTTCCGCCTCTAGGTTCCTCATCTAGTTACAGCTGAAGTCATAATAGAGAAGATACACCATCACTTGTTGATGTGAGTTATATCTACTGTTTCTCTTGATGCAAATGTCTCTTTCAAATTGTATCTCTATGTGAACTTCTATTCACAATATACAGATTTGTTTTAGTCATAGAAATTAACTTCCTCTCAACAATGCGAACATGTACAAATTCCCATCTTCAAGTTGTTCCAAGCCTCACCATGAAAATAATATTCCAACTGGAAATGATTTTCTCTAATGTTTACTTCCAATATTTTGTCTTGGTAAATCAAACAATTAATTCAAATAATACCACGTCATTTGAAATTTAAATGCATCATTCGGTTTTATTTTAAATCATTTCATGTGACACCACATCATTTGGAATCCGGATTGATCATATCATTTGCTAGGTTAAATCATTTGATTTTATACTAGATCATTTGATTAATGTAATTTTGGCGGCGACGGCTGCCCATATTCTAATCTTTCACTAGCTATACAAGACTCCATAGATGGTGCCATATTACTGAGATATTAATGATTTAATTGCAGTAGCAGAAATGCTGAACACAACCTCAATCAAACGTCCGGCGGGTAAACAGAACACGGAAAAAAAAAATTTGAAGAAAAGAAAAACGACAAAAGATAATTTAACAAAATAAACTAAACCATTGGTGAAACTCTCGGTAAGTTCGAGGCTTCGGTTTGGCGTTATTGACCTTATATTTTTCATTTTCGTAGGAAGATTTTCCTTTTCTTTTCAAATGACGTTTCAGCAAAAAGGTCTGTTCACCATCAATGCCGCTAAATTTTACGCATACACCCCAACACGAATGTCCAAATATCAAAAAGAAGGGTGGCAAGGGTTTTACTGATAATCAAAATACCTTGTATCTGTTACGACCCGTGTTAACAATATTTATCGATTTATTTTAGTACTATCTGTGTTTTAAGTGTAATTTAATGTATTACTATGTGCTTAGCTCCCACTGTTTAGCACTTAGTGAATTATAGTGCTTCTTAGTAATTCTTAGTACATCGTACTAATTCCTAGCGGTATTTAAACGCGACCCCTATCTCAGAGGTTATTCTGAATGATATCAAACAGGTTGTGTGTGTGTGTGTGTGTGTGTGTGTGTGTGTAAGACATGACCTAGAGTTTTACATGAGTACATCGTGGCAAATATCATTCTGGTCAGAAAAAAACCATTTGACAACACGTTATAGTCTTGGAATGAATTTTTTAAATATATTTTATTTAGATTGTCAATAAAATGTACACATTTTCGTCAAGAATAGAGGCTATGACTGGCATAGCACAGACTGGATGTAAGAGGTCATTAAAAGTAGTATTAACCATTGCTGTACTAGAACTAGATACCAGTCAGTTAACAAATAAATATGGAGGTGGAGCGACAGCTTGGTCCTTGGTACATCGCAAAATGCAAATGTATATAGCGATTTATACACGAAACACCTGTACAATGTATCTTTGATAGATCATTTGAACTAGCCATGGTTTAAATAAAACGGGAACATGTCATCTGATAGTGAATTAGACGAATTCTTTGATGCTGAAGACATAACTCCTAAAAGGTGAGTTGTCGAAATTAGGGTAAAATTTAATTAGGGCTTTCACCCTTTGACAGGATGATACCAGATATTGAAGTTAACAAAAGCTTCCGGAATAAATTTTAAAAAAATACAAAATTAATAGATCTTCGTATACTTCTGATATAATTTTGTCTGAAAGGCACTTTCATCTATTAGTTTACTTCAGGAACGATACTATGTTTATACTATACACCAATATAGACTGAGTAGTCCTACAATATATGATATCTTTCCTGACATATACGTTAAGGTCGACGTCATTCTGCCTTAATAGTGGTATTGTGTAACGAGTTCCCTCGTTGTCTGACAGGAATTAGAGGCGAAATTTTCAGGAATACACAGTTTGGCAGCCTATATGGACTCTTACACAAATTATTGCTTTAGTGGAACTTTACTTACTTTGATATCTTTATCCTAATTGATTCAAATTCTAACACAAGTAATTGGACATGTTTTAAAGTTCGGTTGGCTGAAATACAAAGGAAGCTGGGTACATCAAAATTGGTTTAAGGGATGATAATTATCCTGATTGAAATGAAGCTGTTTAAATACTTTCTTCAATATGGGTAGATTTATTATTCATTAAATAAACATACTTCAGCATCATCTGATTTCAGCATTCTTAGCTTCCATCGTATTCCAGCTAACTAAAATGTTGTTCAGCAAAACAAATCAGTTTGCGTGTGTCAGATTTTAAATGCATTACGAAAAAGACATCGTAAGGAAAGCTTGAATAAAGCAATATGACATAAATTTCTGGAAAGTATCAATACGGGCTGCCAAAGTTTGTGAGATATTATTGAAAATTTGGCCTATTGTTCCTCTGTCAGCTGAATGGGGAAAACCTTTCATAATGCTATTCAGGGATGGTCCTGGTTTTTAAAAAGCTGTTGCCAAAAATATCGCCAACCTCAATATTTTGTCGCCAATTTTCAAAAAGTGTCGCCAGAACAAGTAGTGTACATTTTTCCAAGTGTTAATTGAGTCTATTAATGTAACAGGCAATGAAAATTACAAAAGATAGGTTAGTTAATACTTTAATTACAACAAGCATTAACAAAATTTTACAAAGTGTTACATGAAGATCCGCCGTGATTTGATGGCTGCCCACTTCTTGAATGCAGTTCCAAAGTCTAACTTTTCACATCTGTACATGCTGATTCATATTAAATTCTTGAGAGATGAAATGCAGAGTTTATTTCTGATGTCAGCATCTCGCATCATCGTTTGTGCACATGCCTGTTGTTATCTGGGAAAAAAATGCATTATCAACTTTAGTTTACATTTTTAATAATAATAAAACCCTATGATCGTACATTGCAATGTAAGATAAGTGATGTATAATGTGACAGTTGATTGCATGCATTCCGTAATTAAATGACCCCATCTCCCTTATGGCTAGCTTCACAAAGCTTTTAGTGAATTGCTTCCTAAATCCCAAGAATGATCACTGAATGCTGTATAAATTTTCTCGACAAGCAAAATAGGATCTCCATTCCCACGATTGAAACTTATATGAGTCAACACCAGGCATTGGACCTTATATATAAGCATAAATTCACACCCAATTTAGGGATTCTTTCAGTCCTGTATTTTGAGAAATAAACAATTATTTTTTTAATTATGCAAAACTTGTTTGTTTGTTTTTTGCTATTTCTTGTTGCGGAGTTTAAGTTTCTGTAGCCGTAACATGGGATTGATGGCAAAAAGAAAAGATCAATGCACAAATATTACTTATCCTGCCTGGATTCATGTTTGGTGACACACTCCTTCAAAATATCACAGCCAGTTGTAAATGAATTGACAAACTTTGCCTTGATACATACATCACAGAACATCTGTTTCAACTTTTTATCATATCTCAGCCACGATGTCCAAGTTTTTGAACTTTTTGGGAATTTTTGCCCTGTTCATCATAATGTGGTGTTGCACTTGAAACACTACATGTAGATGATTATCGAATGAAACATTTATCATCGGGTTCACTGTATTGTCTGATGAATTTTCACTAAATCCTAACGCTGTTTATTTTATTAACTAAGGATGAGATGATGAACACACGTCTAACTCCCGTTTGCTCATGATAATGTTGCACTCACTGGTGACAGATATAAATGTGATTGAGATGTTTTCCATTTGCTTTGTATTTATACACAGTATTCGGTACTTAAAAGGTTATCAGTTTTCTATGAAGGTTCAGCAAAATTACTGTATTGGTATATGTAAAAAAAAACCAAAAAAAACAGAAGGATTAGCCATTCAATTAATTTTATCTGTTCTATTCATGTTTTCAGAAGTCGGTCAGTTATAGGTATAGTACGGTAGCATGATTGACTATATCACAGCATATATGTACAGTACTCAGCCCAGATGTCAGCATAAGCAGATTATGATGTAACAATGCACTGTAAAGATGGGGTTGTTGATACAAACTAAGGATCGTTTGTGTTACAGAGTGATTCCAATGCATTGCTTAGTCAAGTTTGGCTTCCTTTCATTCTCACTTTTAATTTATCCAGTCCAAATCCATGATTGTATCAACAAATTAAATAACCAAAAAGTCTGTCGCCAAAAAAATCGCCAGATGGGACATTTTTGTCGCCAATAAGGAAAAAAATTGCAATTTGCGACATTGGCGAAGCCCAGGACGATCCCTTCTATTATTTAGGCAGTTAGATGTCAACCTAAACATAAATATCAGGGCATATGGCTTACATTGTAGGACTAATAGAACCAGATGTCTAGATAAGTATTGAATCAGTTAAGTATTTTTTCTCTCAGGACTGTAACCAATTGGGGTTTTATATATTCCATGTATATATTCAATGAGATATTTTGTGAACAAAATTCTAAATTCTCTAAGTCTTATTCACGATTAAACATGATGCCTCTCTGAATATGTCACATGGCTTAGTGATCAAAATTAATTCTGCTTTTGATAACATGGCTTAGTTTGAGAAAAAAAGAAACTGCAATCTTCTATAGACCACCTCATCTATTTCTACCATTGGATCTGTATTAAGATTTACAGAAGTTGAAAATGAAAATATTGTTCATTGTATTTATTGTTTCACTGTAACTCTTGTTTCATAATAGCCAAACATGCTTGAACAGAATCTGTTACTATACATTTGAGGAATGATCTGCTGCATTGAGTGTAGATCCCATGTGTATGTCCACATAGTATCCAATTGAATTTTAGTTTTATTTAGGTAATCATGTACCTAAATATAGCAATGAGAAACAATGTTGGTCCTGGGCACATTACACCTAAATTACCTTTACCTTCAACAAGTACATATTTTACGTACTGAATCATGCCTTAATAAAATATAAAAGATAAATATACAGCAAATTTAAAAACAGGCAAGATGTGCTCATTATACTGTATTAGTTGTCAGCTGTTTTTAGTAAGCCTGAAAGGTTGAGTGTTTCTAAATGTTTCAATTAAATCGCATCACTTTGCCTATTCTGTAGTGTGCATACATTCAGAAATTTTAATGAATGTTGCAGGCTTTTTTGCTAAAGTAAATCTTTTACATTTTGAAAATGAATGTCCACATAAATTTTTAACTACATGCATGTCCAAAGTCATCAATATAGATAAGTACAAGTATGTGTACATCCATATTTTCAAACGTAGACAGTGAATATATTAATATAAGTTTCTTGGTTATAATGTAATAAAATTCCAGTCCCACCAAATCATTATAAACCGTTTTTACAGTGTATGTATATGTAGATATTTTAAATATATAAAGCATAATTTGTTCAAGATTTAGGTACAAAGCTATGGCATTTATATTTGCTTCATGTATTAGTCAACATAAATTTGCATAACACAACTTGATGTTTTATGTGACCTGTTGTTTTTTCTTAGATTTTTAAATATAGTCATAACATTTTTGCGTAAACTTTTTCTGAAGTAACTGCGGTGACAGAAAGTATCAGTGATCCATGATTTAACAGATTATTTCCAACATGGACCTGTTAACTTCTCGTCTAAAGTCCATCAGACCAGTAAGCTTTTGAACATTTCTGTCAATAAATTTTTCAAGTGTATCCCAAAGTGGAATAACTCAGACTTTTGGCAGTTTAATAAATTGATGACTGTTTAACACTATTATCTGTGCAATAAATACATTATAGCCCAGTTTCTAAACTAGATCATTTTGAATATTTTATAGTATTGTAAATTTTTTAGCATTTGTATTGCTTGACCTTTGTCCACAATTGAGGGTAAGAGTTTGTACCTGTTGTTAATGTACAATTTGTCTTGAGTTACAACAGATATTATTGAACTTTTGAAGGCCACCAGGTGAATATCTTATACTAAGTCTATTTAGGTTCAGGTTTCAGAGATCTTGGAAAGGCTTAATTACACATTTTTGGACGCAAAGTTTTTATTTGGGACGCAGAAAATCACCCATGCAGGAGTCGTCCGTACACACGTTTTTTTTGGGGTGGGAGGGCAGCTTTTTTTCTTTTTTCTTTTGCAAACCGGAAAGTTTCGCTTCACAATAAATATGTTCTAATCACTATGTAAAATGATGCAATGCATTTATTGGAGTTTGTTGCTGACTTTCTTTGAGTAAAGATCGTCAGCTTGCTTTGATGATGGTGCATATGTTATTGAAGGCTCCAGTTGAAGGACCTAACAAATACCCGTTTGTTATTGCTGCTGCAACATCAGATAATTTTAGAACATTGAGACAGATTTGTTTTATTTGTTTAGTATATATCGATGCTTCAGAGGTAATCAGTTTTCTTTGAAGTGTCAGTAAAACTATTTTTTTCTTCCATCTGATATTTTTTATTAAACATTAGCGTCATCTGGTTGACTGTACTCATTTCACGTTTCTGTCTTCAGAGGTGTTGGATTTTAACTAGTCAGTTGCATGGTTATTTTGATTTTAATACAGCATACAGTAATAAGGCCAGATATCAGCATCAGTGGATTATGATATAACAGTGCTTTGTTATATCCAAGTTCGCTGCTTCCTGTCATGGTGCCTTTGATTTTCTCTACTCCAAACGCAAGATTGTATATACAGTGTACAGTTTTATCAGCCAAAATTGGTGTCGCCACAAATATCGCCAGATGGTATATTTTGTCACCAAAAAGAAAAACAGAATCGCAATTTGCTACATTGGCGAATTTCCGACTGCATGTGAACTCGAAACCAAGACACATTGAGACTTGGACAAAATGCCATTTGCAAATTTGATCAAGTATTTTGGTGCGAAAAAATGATGAAGATTTAAATGAATTTCAGAACTGTGCTTAAGTTGCTAGAACTGATATAGTGGACTATTCTGTGCATGGCTTTGAAAAGATATTATGTTTATGCATCAGGCTATGGAAATGAAATACATTACTTTGGAATCTTTCTGTCTGCATTTCAGACCAAAAAATATTATAAAATTTTACCAAAAAGGCACGTTATCGAATATTTACAGAAATGATGTATTGTTGTGCAGAATTACCAGACACGCAGAATAAGCTGATACAGTTGTACATGTCAGTATTATAAAGAATGGGGGAATTAAACTCAATGTAAACCAACAGTTATTCTAATCTGCAAAGTTTAAAAAAATTTGGGATGGGACTGCAACTTTTGTTGGTGGGACTCCTAATTTTACCAAAATGGGAGTCCTGGACTCTTAGTTTTAAAATCCTAGCGAGACCTCTGGGTTTCCACATTAAAATGTATCCTGCTGCTGACAGCAAATTCAGTAAAACCTATCATTAGACTACATGATACATTATCTCCTCAACAACATTGTTTCTCAAGACAGGTTATCGACCTTAAAAGTTCTTGTGTATAAATTTCCAGTCAACTTTTACTTTGTTATATAAAATTACCATTTAGTCAGAGAGAAGAAACTCCAGATTTCTTGTATGTAACAAGGCACAAATATGAAGTTATCATTTCTCTGAGCACTCAACTGACTTACTAACAATATTAATAACTAACATTTTTAACTTTTTAAAGAAATATAATGGTGTAAAAAATGTTGCACGTCAGTGCCAGGAGCAGATTTGAGTACTGTATTTTCCGGGGTATAAGTCGCTACTTTTTTTTGTTTTTTTTCTTTCAAATGACGTGTGTGACTTATATGCAGGAGCGACTTATACGATAAATAAATTTTTTTAACGACTGATATGACTGATGCGCAGTGATGCTGTGTTATAGCGAAATGCATCTACGGTATACCGGCAAGCCAATTGCTCGAAACTTACATACACGTAAGTATTAGACTACAAGAATATCAAATTAAATAATCAAATAATATTTGGTTATAATATATATGTGTTAAAATTTGTTGTTATTAATAAAAAAAATATTGAAATTATGATTGCCATTATTTTTCTTTTATTATTCACCATGTGCTTCAAGCAAAGTGTTGGTCAGATGTCGCTACAATATATGTATTTAAATGTACCGGTAGCGCTTCATAATTTACTTCAATAGTTTATAAAAACTCTGGATTAACCAGAGACTGGCTTCATGGAGAGAACTCCAAAGTAATTAATAAAAATAACTGGAAGGCTGGCGAACAATTTCAGTTGTCGTATAAAATGCCTTTGAAGTTCGCTCTGGGCGTGGAATTGACCGGAATACCGAGACTGGCTTCATTGAGAGAACTTCAAAGTAATTAATAAAAAAAACTGGAAGGCTGGCGAACAACTTCAGTTGTTTTATAAAGTGCCTTTGAAGTTTGCTCGGGTTGTGGAAATTGACCGGAATACAGCGACTGGCTTCATTGAGAGAACTTCAAAGTAATTAATAAAAAAAACTGGAAGGCTGGCGAACAACTTCAATTGTTTTATAAAGTGCCTTTGAAGTTCGCTCAGGTTGTGGAATTGACCGGTATATAAATACGGACCGTTCATACCATGGAGCATTAAAAAAAGATAGTTTCACAATAATGTTGTATGATTTAAAATTGTTATATTAGTGTAAGTCAATACAGTTTAATCATGTACCAACAACTACCACGCGAAAAAGTTATGATGCAGAATTTAAGTTAAACGTCGTAGCATTTGCGAAAGAAAATGAAAATCGTGCAGCAGAAAGAAAATTCAACGTTAGCGAGAAGATTGTGCGTGACTGGCGTAAAAAAGAAGACGAGTTAAGGTCAACCAAAAAAACCAAGAAGGCCAATCGTAGTGGCAAAGCAAGTTGGCCAGTTCTCGAGGAGAATCTACAACAATGGATTGTGGAACAGTGTGCTGCAGGTCATGGACTTTCAACAGTTCAAGTATGACTCAAGGCACAGTCAGTGGCGAAGGAGAGCGAGATTCCCGATTTTGCCGGTGGACCAAGTTGGTGCTTTCGATTTATGCGTCAAAATCAACTGTCTATCCAGGCTCGAACAACCATGAGCCAACGATTACCTAATGACTTCGTCGAAAAATTAGAAAACTTTCGCAGTTACGTTAGAACAGCGATTGATGAACATCCAGTCCGTGCAGACCATCTGATCAACATGGATGAAGTGCCACTCACATTCGACATACCGATGAGCAGAAGCATAGAAGAAAAAGGAGTTAAGACAGTAAACATCCAAACAACGGGACACGAAAAGTCACATTTCACCGTCGTGCTGGCATGCTGTGCAAGTGGAGCTAAACTACCGCCAATGATCATCTTTAAACGCAAGACAAAACCAAAGGATGCCTTTCCACCAAATGTTATCATAAAGTATAACACGAAGGGATGGATGGATGAAGAGATGATGATCGATTGGCTTCAGCCATGCTGCAGCTAAAGAACAGATGGATTTTTTAAGAAAGAAAAAGCAATGCTTATCATGGACAGTATGCGAGCCCACATAACAGAAGGCATTAAAAAAAAATGAAATCAATGAATACCATCCCGATAATTATCCCTGGTGGAATGACATAACTGCTCCAACCTCTTGATATATCAGTGAACAGAAGTTTCAAGGCAGTCTTACGAAACATTTGGGAGTCATGGATGACAGACGGGAAGCACAGCTTCACAGCGACTGGCAGGATGAGGTGCGCTACATTTGGAGAAGTAGCAGAATGGGTAGCTACTGCTTGGAAGGCTGTCACTGTGCGAACAATTGTGTCGGGTTTTGAAAAAGCGGAAATCATTTGAGAAAACTGGTGAAGCAGACGACAGTGAAATCGAAGAAGACAGCCACGAATACGAAGAAACCAGCGGTGAAATTCCTGAACACATTTATCAGATCTTCAACAGAGATACGGAAGACGAAGATTTTGAGGGTTTTTCTGACCCAGATTAGCGACAATGTAAAGAAATAACAGTGGCGCTATTATTTACTTAATAAACATTATTTATAAATCTTATTTGCTTATATTTCTGTTTTTAAAATTTCAAACAAGAATATACTTACACGTTGTTGGAAATTACCAAGTCGTATGCAATGACCGGCGGTATCAAAAACGTGATTACGGTAAATGCGCAGGAGTGACTTGTACGCAGGAGCAACTTATATTCTGTTGAATTTTCCAAAATTATCGGGATTTCCCCCTCCCGTGACTTATACCCAGGAGCGACTTATAGGGCGGAAAATACGGTAATAAATAACGTAACAAAAAGTCTATCTTGGGAATTGTTTCAATAACTTGCCTACTACACGCATAAAAACTTTAAAACTGACACAGCCACAAAACCATGCACTGCGTCTGAGATTAAGCAGATCAAACAAATTAAATAGCAACTAGATAAGAGTTCTCAAATCCAGTCAGCTCAGGTCCTTTATATTGGGCCATTCAAGTATATCAGTGATTAATACAGCTGTGTATAAAGTTGTCGATAAATATTCAAGTTTCTCAAATTTGATCAGTAAACACTGTAGGGATTTTATGTTTGGTAGATCATCAGTTTTGCTGTCTAAGGGTTAATGATTTTACAGTTGGTAGAGCATCAGTTTTGCTGTCTATGGGTCACAGGTTCAGTACCTGCCAGCCTGAGTCCACTGCCTCCATGTCCTTGGGTAAGGCACTTGGCTCCCAATTCATCAATTCCTTTTAGTCAGTAATATATTAATACTGCAACCTACACAGCAATAAAATTCAATATGAAAGTATATCAATGCATTGATCCATTGTATAAAATAACCATTATCAATTACAACAGTATTATTTTTTTTTTCTTCATGCCCACAGCATTATCAAATTTTAATTGATTCTTTTACTTCTACTACCTCTACTACTACTACTACTACCAATACTACTACTACTACTATTACCTAGGCCCGGAGTGGCAGAGTGGTCTAAAGCGCTTTCCGTTACGGATCACTGCCATCTCACTTCTGTCTGCATGGGTTCAAGTCTTTAGTTATGTGAGAAAGCTTGCCAGTAGCTTCTCATGGGTCGGTGGTTCTTTCTGGGGGTTTTCCCAAGTTATTCCTCTGCCAATAGTACTGGCTGCCATGTATAGCCTATCGTGTGCTGAAAAATGGCGTTAAACCCTACAGTAACAACAACATATCTTTTTTGTTGTCTCACCCAGGTAAGCATGATGAAATCAGTTTTCTGGGTGAATCACATCAACATTAATGATTTTACATGTCCAATATGGAAGGAGATGTAAGGGATGTGCCATTGCTCTGGCCCATAATAATAGTCATTCTTGTTTTTTTTATCTGCACAGATAAGTGTATCAAGTGAAGTATTAATTTTGTTACTTTCATACTCATCATTGAATTTGACTGTCTGCTTTTTAATTTGAGAAGGGAATATAGTGTGAGAGACTTATCTATACTAAAGAATAATGCTAGAGAAAATTTGTTCATTTAAAATTAAACACTGTTTTGTTGTTCGTCTGTCGATTTGACAAGACCTCTCTATTCATCCGAGGGTTGGAAGGGCTGCTTCAGTTCTGTGCGTGAACAGGTGGCTCATGAGAACAACTGTTGCATGGAATGTTCGTTTGCATAAGGGACAGGGAATGAGTGGAACATCTCCAGAATGGTTGATGACTATGCTTTTCTGGCATGCCTCTTCAGCTCTGCAGCTGCTGTCCTGTTAGATTTGCACAACTTTTAGCCTTTGGGCACTGAGGAATGCCAGTTGACTTGATGACTTGAAGTTTGCTTCCAGGAATCAGGGTTTATGTTGAATGTTTTCAATAAAGCTTTCAGATTGTCTTTGAAGTGTTTCTCCTGACCTCCGTGGGATCGCCATCTCTGCTGTAGCTCGCCATAGATGAGTCTCTTACACAGCTGGTGGTCTGGCATGTATACAAATGTCCCACCCAGCGTAGCTGGCACTGCATCAGGATGGTGTGGATGGTGTGGAGAACTGATTGGGCTGGTACCTCAGTGTCTGGAACATTGTCCTGCCACTTGATGTTGAGGATTTTTATTAGACTTGTGGTGTGAAAGTGGTTCAGCTTCCTGGCATAGTGTTGGTACACCATCCACATAATCATATGCGTAATGTGGGGAGCACAACTGCCCTGTAGACCTTTACTTTGGTCTGGATGCTGATGCCTCTTCTATTGCATGCAATCTGCCAAATGTTGTGCTGGCTCTGGCAATGTGAAGGACTCACCTCATCGTCAGTAATGATGAACTTTGACACTGTGCTGCCAAGGTAGGTTCACTGCGTTTAGATTTTGGCCATTGATGGTGATGTTGGGCTCAACATGGGGCTTTTCAGGCGCCAGCTGATGCAGGACTTCGGTCTTCTTGGTACTGATGGTGAGACCAAAGCTTGTGCAGGAGCTGGAGAACTTGTCAATGCTGCATTGCAGGACAGCTTCTGAGCCAGCATTGATGGTGCTTGACATGTTGCTTTCTGTCTCGCCAGTAAGGTCATCCATTGCTTCTTTGATGGGTAATTGAGGGAGACGACTGATGATTGAAGCGTGATTCAGGACGTTGTCAAAGTGTTCAGCCCATTGTCGGAGGATCTTTTCTTTGTCAGTAATTAGTGGGTTCCCGTCTGTGCTGCGAAGGGGGGATGATCCAGAGGATCTAGGTCCATACACTTCTTTCGGGACATCTGTTTTGCTTAGCCATGTGTCTCGCATCTGATGGAGTTTCTGTACAGTTCTGTGTATATTGTTGTACATTTGTTACATAGAGGTGGACTGTGAATTGTTGAAGTAGGTTTAAAGTAGGCAGTGTTTCTCATCCAGCAACTGCATGATTTTGTTGCAGTTCTCATCATACCAGTCTTGATGCTTTCTGGTTGAGGTTCCTAGGATTTCTAAAGCACATTCTGCCTGTCCCTCTTCCTGACAGTGATATAGTCGATGAGGTGCCAGTGCTTAGAGCTAGACTGCATCCATGATGTCAGGTAATGGGTAGGGAGGTGGAAGATTGTATTGGTGATTAAGCAGTTTTTGCTCAGCACAAGTCTGGATCAAAAGGAGACCATTCCTGTTATGCTATGCTTTCCTAGCACTCCCAGGCAGCGTGATCACAGCCTACTCTTACATTGACATCACCAAGAACAATGAACTTATTTGCCATTGGAACATCAGCAATGCTGGAATGAAGATCCTCAAAAAAGCTTGACCTTCATTTCATCTGGGTTGGTCATGGTTGGAGCATAGCAACTGATTATGGTAAGGTGCTTTCTTCCATGAGGTTGTCGTTTACTCCCTTGGGAGGTCCAGCCAATTTGCTAATCAGTGCTGTCTTCATGGCAATGCCAACACCAGCCTCATGGCACTCTTCAGTTTCTTGGCATCTCCAAAAGAAAGTGTATCTGGAGCCCCTTTTACAAACTTTACCTTCTCCTGCAAGTTGGGTCTCACTCAAGGCAGCAACGTCCACATCATATCTGGTGAGTTCCTTTCCTATTACTATTAGGGCAGTTCTCCTCTAGGGTGTTCTCTGTCCAGTAAGGTGCACACATTCCATGCATCAAGTGTGAGATGAACAATCCTCATGTTCTTCTTTGTATTTTGACCGCTGTGTGCTGACTAGGGAAGTTTAAAGCAGGCAATGTTTAGGACACCTTTTCTACAGTGTATCCCCTAGGGGTGCAAGACTGAGAGTCAAATATCTCCTTGGTGTCAAAACTGGGGGTCACACTGAGTAAAAACCAAACTTTGGTATCAAAACTGGGGGTCAAATTAAAAAATTGGGGGTCTCTGAAGCGCAATAGAGGGTAAAGGGAAACACTGTTTTCTAGCTCCTTCCTATGCCAGAGAGGTGAACAGTGCATTCCTGAAGAGAGCTGCTCAGTCGCTCAGGTGACTGCTTGTTCCACGGCTGCTCCGTGTCAGTTTTGATTGACCCTAATGGTCTGAGCCACCTGTGTGGGTACAGATTTGTGGCTACAGATTTGTGGCTACAGATTTGTTACTACAGCTGCCAGTTTACCAACACCTGCTACTTTGTCGCTTGCCTGTTGCCACAGGGCTTTAGTGGCTGATGAAAATGGATATGTAGATGCACGGTGACTTTGTTTTCCAGTCTTCACATGCTAGGTAGACCAGGCCTAATTCACAGAGGGTTTAAGATCCATTGGCTACTCTCAATCTGATTTAGCTGGCCAGTCAAGACCGTTTTATGGGATGTGGCCACTGCCACTGCTTGTTGGAGCCACAGGTGAGAGTAGGGTGCCAAGTGGGGACCAAAGATGGGCTAGTTACCCCTGAAGGAGTACGACTGCTTAGCCTTGCAGAGGTGTTACCCCTCCCAAGACACCTCATACTCCCCAATCCTTACCTAGAGTAGTGATTACTCAGGTCAGCCCCATGTAACACTGATTAGCCCCTTGCTACATTGTTGTCGATGTTACCAAGACATCACTCGTCTCCAATTGTCCTTGTCCGTAGATATTCCCAATACATTATAGCTATACATTCTCTGTTAAATTCCCATTGACCCTAGAGTATCCCACCCATGTTAAATTTCCATAGACCCCAGTGTATAAACACGCTATTTTAACATAGAAGTCCCATAGACCCTAGGGTATCCCCGTTCACTACTTATACAGTAACTACAGTGTCCTTTCTATGTTATAAACATGAACATATTCCTTGAGTTTGTGAATGCTATCATATTTATAAGCATTGTTTTAACACTTGTTGCAAGTAAAAACGCAGGTGCCAAAGCATTCTGATTAATTTTTAGTAATCTAAATTGATTTTAAAGCTAAACCTATTACAAGTCAAAACTTTTCGTGAAACGTTTCCTAAATGTAATGTGCTCAGTTTACTAAGAGTAACAGTGTACGTTTATACAAGGTAACATTTAGACCAAAAAAAACATACATGCTTTTAAAAGCACATGAACATCTTGTGGTTACACTATTACAATGTACTAAGGATTATAGTGCTGGTGGTAACTATTGCACCAATGCATCCACATAATGCACATCACTGGTAATACAGTGAAACCTGTCTTGAAAGACCACTGCCATGTGAAACCACCTGTCTTGAGAGACCATATTCTCAATGCACAAATTTAATGATTATACAGTCCTACCCGTTTATGTCGACATCCTTGGGCCTGAGGAAATATTGTCAACATAGGCGGATGTCGAGACAAGTGTTTGGGGTGGGGGGCTGAAAAAAGATAAAAATTCGTCAGCAAAGGGCGACCCATCGTCAGTGAATAGTATTTGCAATCTGAGAAAACAATGGAAATTTTTTACTACATGAAGATAAAATAAGTGTGTAATACATTTTCATATTGACAAATTACATTTTGGTTACCTTTGTGTAGTAAAATCCAATTTAAAATATTGCATTGATCACATCCTGATACAAAAAACATTATGATATTCAACGTTGGCATTAGCATATGGTTGGAGAGTTGTCATTTATATGATTCATGTACATGTACTTAAATTGGCCTCGATTTTGGTCAGTCTGTTCCCATCTTATTGAGGCTAGCAAGGGGATGGGGCTATTAACAGGGAAGTGTAAAACTGTCAACAGTACATGTATTCTCCACAAATACTTTTGTATCCGATGTTATGCCGAACATTAAAGTGACTGAACCAACCACTTGTTGCAGCGAAGTTATCCACATTAGGTTTTTTCGATGATGCTCCATTGAACCATTTTGATGTTTCCTCCATGTCTTCAAATGTAGCAATCCTGTTTCTTCCTTTGGGGAGCGCAGTTACCTTCAACTTAGTCGTTCTTTAAAGACTCAGCAGCTTTCATCCTTCCTGATAAGGTGTTATTTTTAAGTGAAAAAAATTCACAGATTTCTTTTCGAGATGTTCATCCCTTAACTTCTTTAACAGCCAGATATTTAATTTCCAGAGACTGTAAATTTAATTTGCGTTTTACCCTGCTGTAGGTAGCCATCATAAATGTAAATAAAGTTAAAAAACAAAACTTTCACAGCAAGAAAAACAAACTTGTTTTAATCACTGATCACTTTCAAAGGTCTCGGAAACGCGTAATCCATATTTTCACGCAATTTTTATATATGGGATTCAGAAAATCACATATACATGTACAGGAGTCTTCTGTACTCATCAATTTCCTGGACAGCAAATTTAAGGGCTTGCTAGTCTTGCTTCGACCACCTGTTCATTGGGAAATTTTCTTCATCAATTGATCCTTTTAGCTGTGCCGATATTTACAATCAGAAAATTCAGTGGCTGAAAGACCCACAGATGTACATGTTGTCATTGTAAGAGTACATCTGAAGAACATGACCCACAAGCTAAGCGGCAAGATCAAAGACTTAACTAGCTGCAGAGTGGTGAGAAAATGTGCTGCTATGTTTTTTTTTATATCTGACCGCGACATCAAAAGCCTGGCGGCAAGATCAACTAATTGTTGAACAAAGTATGGGTCGGAACTGGCAGTTTGTCGACATAAATGATTAGAAAACAAAGGATTTGTTAAAGCTGGGACCAAGGGCTTCTGTCGACATGTACGTTGATCTTTTATCTCGACGTCGACATAAGCATAACAGTTTGATAGTAATAGTAGACCAATGAACTGGGACTTTGCTTTTTTTTTTGGCGACATAGGCGGCTTGTCAATATAAGCAATGTTGATATAAATGGGTAGGACTGTATAGCATTGTGACCTGTTATGAGAGGTTCTACTGTATTATACGGTTCATTTCAGTTCTCTCTGCATGGATAACCATCAAGTTTTAAACAAAACTAATGACACAATCAACAAAGATATATTTCGATGTAATGTTAAAAATTGTAAAACATGCATGTTTGAGTTCATACCTATATTTCAAGTCAATTATATCTGAACAGTTCTAGTTCCATCCTGCATTTTCACACATTGCTTGTTTAATGTACAGTCAGGGTTGATCTTGCACATTATAACAGTTATTTAAATTTTCTAGCTTAAATGTACTAATCGAAGGAATTAGTTGAAGGTTTAAGACCCATTTGCTGCCCTCAGCCCAGTTTTTAGCTGGTCAATGTTGGGTGTTTTTTGGCATGTGGCTGCTTTTTATGCCACAGCTTATTGGAGCCACAGATGAGAGATGAATGCCAAGTGGGGACCAAAGGATGGCAAGCTACCCCGAAGGAGTACGACTGCTTAGCCAGCCAGCGGTGTTACGCCCCACACATATGGTTCATATACAAAAAGAAGAGTGGAAAAGACCAGAATAGTGTAGGATCTCCAAAGGCATTTGATAAGGATGATACATCCATTAAGACTTATAACTGAATCGGCACAAAATAGTCAATATTGTGCTGCTGTGCCACAAAACGCAACAAATTATATATACTGTTACAACAGTTAACGATGATACCCACTAGCTATTAATTTGTCAATTACAGTCCACAAGATAAAATTCATTAAACTTGTACAATGTAAATAGTAATTGATTATAAATAAAAACAATAAATTAATTCTATTCCTGTTTTTTTAAATTTAATTTATTACAAATCAACCTCACTGGGCAGGTACTGTTGGTTTTCAGTGGTGCATTGTCTAATTGAGAACATGTTTTTGTACATTTGTGCAGTACAAAAGTTCACTATCCCCTTAGAAAAATTCTGATGTGCCAGGATCTAGCTTACAAATTTAATGTAGCGCGTTCTTATTATGATGCCCTTGAATGCACCATCACAAACCTGACTGTTCCTGAATTATATGGATAACAGATAGTTAAATGACCTGTATAATAACACATTAACCCCTGGAGATTTTTGCTGTTTTCGCATAAAATGCAAGTAGGAAAGACATTTTGGGGACTATTTCTGAATACATCCCAATACATCAGCTTCCAAGCAATATTCCATTAGACAAATGGCTAGTTGTGCTAAAGAAAATGTTTTTCATTGGTTAGTTTACAGGTGCATGAGCAGAAGGTGAAAAGTTGGATTTTTTTTTTTTTTTCTTAACAGACCCATAATTTTCGTATGGAGATGACTCTTTATTTAAATTGTCCACCTTATAATACTTTTTGCACAGGTTCACCTGTCTGTGTGCGCTTCAGACCGGTCTGCTGTAGATCTGAGGTCATAAAGTCTGAAATCTGGATACAAAATCAGGTTCTGACCATGGACGAGTTTTGATTGGCTAAATCTGTCTACCTTTCTATAATACCACCCACTTTAGTATATCATGCATAACCTTGATGCTACAGACCTTGGAAGTAGGCTACTTCCTCATGCCCCATAAAATCGTTGCTAGGGGTTAATGTGTTATTGGGTTGCATATTGTATATTTGAAGTGTGCCAATGTGAGGTAAGTAAGTTAGCAAGGTTTGACAGTCCAGGTTTATGATATGCATCACTTTTATTCAGTTTATTTTACTATGTCAGGCAATTTTACAATGCCAGATCTGATTTTAGCCCAGTTATTACTCACAAAGAAAATACTTGATAATATTAAGAACAGCTCATTGGGATGCTGCTGTAATCACTATACAAATGATAAATAATTTCATTGTAATAAACAGTCAGTGATAAGTTATCTGTTGGCACTATCAGCATTGATAATAATTGATTACTCACTCATCAATAAAATTTATTTTGTGTGAATGACACATGTATAATGATTTTGATTTATTCCAACTCAATGTACAAAATGATTCTGCTATTGAAAGAAAAAATACCATTTTGAAGTATAGTTTTGGTGCATTCTGATTAAAATCAGATGCCTGGTGTTATACATGAAGATATGACAGAGACCGTTTAGGGGTCATGTTCTGGTAACCTATGTAATTAACACATTAACTCCATGCGCTGCGTTCATGGGGCAGGAAGTAGTAGCCTACTGCCAAGGTCTGTAGCATTGAGGTCATGCATGATACACTAAAGTGGGTGGTATTATAGAAAGGTAGATTTAGCTTTACTATGATATCAAATAATCTGGACATTGTAGTTGCAATACAGAATACAGAAGAGAAAACATAATTTTTCAGACCCGTTTTTTTTTCCACCCAAAATTTGCTTATGGTTGGAATCCAATTTTGTGTCCAGATTTTAGACTTTATTGTCTCAGATCTAAGGCAGACGGGTCTGAAGTGCACACAGACAGGTGAACCTGTGCAAAAAGTAGGATATGGTGGACATTTTTAATAAAGAATCTTCTCTATATGAAAATTATGGGTCGATTAAGAAACAAATAAAAACTTGTCACCTTTTGCTCATGTGCAAACAAACTAAGAGATGGAAAACATTTTTGTTAGCACAACTAGGCATTGGGCTAATGGAAAATTGCATGGAAGTCAATGTATTAGGATGCATTCAGAAATAGTCCCCAAACAGTGTTTCCTACTCACATTTCATGCGAAAGCAGCAAAAACCTCCAAGGGTTAATGTGTTAACATAATTTCAAATTTTATTATCTAGTCAGATGAATTCTTATATGTCTTACAGGGACAAACTTAGCGACCTAATCATGTTTTGTATCTTATATGTTTTCAGCATGTTTTTATGTTTTCCAATTTTATTGTTTTTGTCATTTGTTGTTCAGTAGTGTAGTCATGTCATTATTGATGGTGTAAAGCGCTTAGAGCTTGGAAAGATTAGGTGCTATACAAAGTCCTCATTATTATTATTATTATTGTTATATCTTTTCATTTTGGAGATAGAGCACTGGAAGAAGAGCACAAATGTGTACCAAACAATTTGATTCACTTTGAGACTTTTGAAAGCTACATTTCCATTGGCTAATTTTAAGATCACCAGAACATGACCTGTAAGTTGTCGTTTTCATCTAAGATAGTAGAGACCTGATTTTAATCGGTGTTTATTTTTTTAAATAATCATCAGCAGTAGTGTAGATAAAAACTTCACATAGGTGTCGGGTTTGTGCTAATGGTGCCAACCCATATATTCAGTAGCATGACTAGGCATGTGACAAAAGCAATGTTTACATCCATATAAAAAATATACCATAATATTTAGCAATATTAGCAAACAAAATAAGAAGAAATACAAAGATAGAGATGTTATTCTTTCCTATCTTGAAATATGCCCATAACCTGTTGCCTGTATTGTGACATTGTGACAGACATAACATGTGCATGGTTGGACTACTAAAGAATATAACATTTCTTAGATATATTTGAACTTTTCCATAAAAAAACAAACAAAATTACTGATGAAATACAATTTTAGCTTGTCATTTTACCTGTATTTACACCTGTACCTGCAAATATGTTAAACCTACACATGTGTCTTGATGCCAATCTTAAAGTATAGACACGCGCCATCATTTTTCATATAGGGTTTGTCTATCAATTGTGTATATTTAATGAAATACATGTAATTTAAAGACCTTGGAGTTTTCTTCTTTTCTCTCCTGAAACAATTCAGCACTGAGGGACCTTTTACTGCAAAACAATTTAGCACTTTAAGGGTTAATAGACATGCTTAGATCTCCAGTAAAACTACCTGCTGGGCAAATGATTAGGGCAGTTAAAAGCTAAGTGGTCAGAGATAAATCAGTACCATTTTGCAGGTTACTTACTTGGCTGACTCTTGCTAGGGTGTTGACTGCCATGGCAGCCAGCTTGCAAATCTTGCTGGCACTATTCCTAATGGAAGGCTTGACTAATATTGGGTATTCCACTATAAGACTTCTTGTGTTGTGTACCTGTTCCTAAATGAAAATGATGCCAATCTTAGATACAATATGAAAATTGAATGGAACATCATACCAACTTGTGGGTTTTCATCAAAAGATTTTGAATGCTTTTAAAAGTAATTGGTACATGTATATTAATTACATCCAATTATACCATACAGTGTCCATTTTGATAATTTTATTATTGCTGTTCCTTCTGACTGGGTAGTCATATTGACTGACATACATGTACTGTATGTACTGCAAGAATATCAGAGATGGTTTCAGCATTCAGCAGTTAAAAAGAAGACATGGACTCATCTTGGATTTCTGGAAATTCTTTTTGTTCATTAGAAGACCAGTCTTTTTGTGGGGCTCTGTTTAACTGGCTTATTTTATCTTATTGTTATTATTTGTGAGTGCATATCTCATAGTTCCCACATCATTCAAACAGTGAAGTTAATCTTTTGGGTTATTACAGCTCATTTTCATTGCTACAATTGGATAACAGGAAGAACCTCCTATAAATGCAAAGATCCCAATAAACTTCACTGATATAGATGTCAAGTTGGACTCGTATTTTAGGGAATTCAGTGGAACCTGTCTTGAAAGACCACCCCTTCTGCCAAAATATAATGGTCTCTCATGACAGGTGGTCTCACATAATGGGTCAAAACACTATATAATCAATAAATCTGTGCATGGATAACCTGGTCTCTCAAGACAGGTGGTCTTGCAGCAGTGGTCTCTCAAGTCAGGACTTACTGATGTGACCTCCTTTTGGACTGAACAAGGAGAAGTGAGAGCTGATACATAAAAATGGAGTCCTTAGGATTAATTAACTTGTATAGCTGGAGAATAAACTGCATAATTGGTTTTGATTTTAAAAAAGGTACTAAATAAGTGTGGAATTCTGCCTTTTATTAATGATTTGTGTGAATGAGCTAATTCTTACAGCTGGTAGTGTGAAGCTAGCTTAGATTGTATAATAATTTGGTAAATTATGGCTTTTTACTTTTTTTAAATCGCTGCTTGAAATACTCTTGTAGAAATTTTTAGAGTTTAGTTAATAGTACATAAGCTTGACAAATGAGGAGAAAAATGAGAGAAGTGCCAAAATACCTCTTTCAGACAAAATACCTATTTAATATGGATGAAATGTCTAGTTTAAACGAAATACTTATTCACCATAGATGAAATGTCTGTTTAGATAAAATAAATATTTACTATAGATGAAATGTTTAATTTAGGCATAATACCTATTTACTATAGATGAAATGTCTATTTAGACAAAATACCTATTTACTATAGATTAAATGTATGTTTAGACAAAATACCTATTTACTATAGATGAAATGTTTAATTTAGGCATAATACCTATTTACTATAGATGAAATGTGTTTTACGCAAAATACCTATTTACTGTACATGAAATGTCTAATTTAGACAATACCTATTTACTATAGATGAAATGTTTAATTTAGACAATACCTATTTACTATAGATGAAATGTTTAATTTAGACAATACCTATTTACTGTACATGAAATGTCTAATTTAGACAATACCTATTTACTGTACATGAAATGTCTTATTTAGACAATACCTATTTACTATAGATGAAATGTTTAATTTAGACAATACCTATTTACTGTACATGAAATGTCTAATTTAGACAATACCTATTTACTATAGCTGAAATGTCTGTTTAGACAAAATACCTATTTACTATACATGAAATTTATAATTTATACATAATAATATTTACTATACATGGAATGTCTAATTTAGACAAAATACCTATTTGCTATAGATAAAATGTCTAATTGATACATAATACCTATGTACTATACATGAAATGCCTGTTTTAGACAAAATACCTATTTACTATACATGAAATTTATAATTTATACATAATACATATTTGCTATAGATGAAATGTCTAATTTACCGTAGACAAAATACCTATTTGCTATAAATGAAATGTCTAATTTACCGGTAGACAAAATACCTATTTGCTATAGATAAAATGTCTAATTTAGACAAAATGACTATTATTCTAATTTAGACAAAAATGAACTGTTTTGGGGAAGTGAATAAAGTATGGTGACTCCTTTACCTCAATCCCAAGTCCAGTTTACCTCAGTGCCGTAGACCCTTGCTTAGCCTAAAATTCACATATTTGTGGACTAAACTAAACCTTTCAAGTCAACAAACATGTTGAAAGTATGTTCTTCTTTCATTTCAGTTCTTTCCTTATTGCTGTTGATGAGGATGAACCAGGGGTAGGTACTGAAGTTAATTTAACCAATTTGTTCCCGAGATTTAATTAGTCTATTTTATATCTATTATCTACTGTACCAAAATAACTTGATGTGTTAAAGTTTGTTGCCTTTTATAATGTGTAAAAAATAATCTATTATTCCGTATTACACAAAATGTTTAATGAAAAGAACATTACAGAGTTGGACAAATCTATAAATTGGTTTTCACAGATATACATTGACAACAACAACACTAATAATAATAATAATAAATAATTGGAGCCACTGTAATGGATCACATTCATAATTTCCATGATTTTATTTACTGCTTATTCTAATATGCAAACACCATTTTCAAAAACTCCTCCTGCCACTGCTTACACAAGTGATCCATTAGGTGCATTGCATAACCATGATATGATATGCTTTCATGCTCAGACTGCATGTTATAAGACACACCCACCCTTCTGCCAGAAACTCTCCCTGCCACTACCCACACAAAGCAATCTAGGAGTCATATTGCAAAACCTTCACATCAGACTGCATGTGTTAAGATACACCCACCCTTCTGCCAGAAACTCTCTCTGCCACTACCCACACAAAGCAATCTAGGAGTGATATTGCAAAACCATCACATCAGACTGCATGTGTTAAGACACACCCACCCTTCTGCCAGAAACTCTCCCTGCCACTACCCACACAGAGTGATCTAGGAGTCATAATGCAAAACCATCACATATATGATATGCCCTCATGCTCAGACTGCATGTTATATCACACACACAGAGACACACATTCTGCCTGAACGCACCTTGCCACCATCCCTACAGTGAACCAAACAAAATTTCTGAGGAGAGGTCTGTTTCTATTTGCCTCCACTCATGAATAAATAAATAGTACGAGTAAGAAGTTATTTGCATATGGTGGTTTATTATTTACATTCATCTGCTGGTGTACTATTCATTTTCATGTTATCAGGCAGACGTCAAATAATTACAAAAGCACTGTACAGTTAGTAACAGTACCTTGTACAGATTCTGAAGAAAGGTCATGATATATTCATATGATACAAGTAAGGCCCAATATAATAAATCTTTCATTCTGGTTACATTTAAATAAATTTAGGTTTGGTTGGTCATTTAATTTAAGTTAGTTTTTATTTTGTCTGGACAGATTTTAAATGACTAGGAAAAGCATCATTTGAATCCTGAATTTAACTTTTATGGTATTTACATCTCTTTATTAATTTGTTTTCTTACAAAACTTATTTTTTTTCTTTTTCCCATTCTTTCAAAACCAAAATGTGGGTTCAGCAGTTAAATAAAGTAGGTTGGGTACCCAGAACCACACATACTCTTTTTTTGTTTGTTTGCCTAACAATACTGCAGACTTACTGTCCCAATGCTGTTATGTAGACATTACCGGTACATGTTATGCAGACAGACAAGTTAGAAATCTTTGTCATGATGCCTACTGTATCATCACTTTTGTATTGCAATTAATAATTAACTTTCAGATTAGCAAAGGGAACATGTAGTGCTGTTAACTGAGGCATTTAAAATAAGCCTAGAACATGATAATTTGTTTCTGAACCACCCACCATGCATACTTAGTGTAACATTATTGTATCTTGCTTGTCTTATATTGGGTGATACCATATTGAATTTCTTAGTGGAGATTTCTTATCATTGATAATGGGAGCTAACTCTTCTAGTATGTATATGCACATAATGTTTATGGTGTTTAAGACTTGACAAGTGTGAGCTTCTATGAAATTTACACAGATAATTGGTACTCTTTTAGTAGGATGTCAAATTTGTTTGAGCAAATGGCTTTTAAAAGTACTTGTCAAGCTCCAACACCACTTTTAAAGTGTAGTTTTGTTTTAATTATAGCTGAGATTGGAATATCATCTGAAATTTTTTAAAGTGTTTCAAAATCTCATTGTTGGCTAGCTTGTTATTGAGAATGTATGCAGCATTAAAAAAGTTTATTAACTTGTTTAAATTTTCATTGTGATGAATGTCTCATCCTTTTGGAGTTAACATATTTCATTTTCATGTTACTTACTGCATGATTGTAGTATTTTTAAAATGCCTGTTGTCTAATGGGACTAGTACTTTTCTTGTCTTAACAAAATTTTATGCAATAGTCTTAACAGGAAAAATGTGTAGTTTAATAGGTGCTGAGGTGCTTTTACACCATACAGTCAATTAACTGGTTACTTTTCTTTTAGAATGAAGACCTTGATATAGAGGAGAAAACCCTCTTGCAACTTAAGAAGATTCAGGAGGAGAGGTTTGTGATACATGATAACTTTGTTTTATCTGAATTATTCATGGGATCCCAACAAATCAAATAAAGGGAAGTTTGGATGAAGTTTGTGCCATATCTGTAACCTTAAGCTAGGTTCAGTTATTAGCTAAGTTCTAAAAATCTATAATCAAAATGTACCATGCATCCATACTAAATTTGTAAATTGACAAGTCTATATATACATGGTACATTTGTTTTTCAAACATTGTTTTTCTTACTGATAATTTAGATGAATGCAGTTTGAATAAAGAATAATCTTCTGTACATGTAATTACCTTTAAAAATTTTTTTTACCATAACTCCGCTTTGACCTTATACCATGCAGATATTAAGTTTTCCAATTTCATTATCCCCACAATTTAGCAAGGGGATCTTGTGATACCATGTCTGTCTTTTTCTCAATCTGTTCATCTATTCATTCCATTGTAACAAGCTATTCTTCTAAACATCGTGGACAAAAATCACCAAACTTGGTTGTTCAATTGTGTCCACCTCAACATGGGATGTGAATTTTGGGCCTCAAGAGTTCTAGAGGGATAGATACAAATTTTGAGCCTCTACCCTGAAGTCCCTGAATGTTGGGCGTCTACCAACAACTACCTGAGGATGTTATGTTATTTGCAGTTGGACCCAACTTGTAGGCATATATATATATATGATATATATAATGGTATATATAATGGGTGGATTATGGTCGAGAATAGGGGTCAGGAACATCTGTTGAAAAGATTGGAGATTTGTCTTTTTGAGCAATACAAGTAACTCAAGTTTATTTTCTCATGGTTTTGTGAGAAAAAAAATGACAGTTAAGCTGTTCCAAAATTCAAGGATTGGGAATGTATTCATATTTTATTCACAGAAGCCTAACAGTTTGTTGATTTTTAAGACGTGTGGCCAAAAGTTTGAGTAATATTGATTTTTTATGCTTTGTAACTATTCTGTTTAAGTATACAGTTTTGGGGTGGTATTGACAACTAGTTACAGTCGATAGATTCATGATGTCACATGCATCAACATTATTATTAGGGATTGTGGTCGGGTCATTACCTCAATGCACAGAGTTACTTAAGTTGGTGTTTAGGCATGTCATGTTAAGTACTATACCTTTCACTGAAATTTAAGTCATTGTAACCATCATTTCATTTTACTATTGCATTCATCCAGTAGTTTTCAGGCACTATTGTATATGGGGTCACATAACTTGGTAATGCAACATTAGGACGAATATAACTACCACTGTAGCAGTGAAACTTTTTTACCTTCGTTTGCTCCGTTCTCTGTTAGGGTTCACAATTATAATGCTTGTGTCCCCACATATCGGTATTTAGATGTGTCAGAGCACGATTTAAAACTTCATCCCACCCCAGGTCAACCAAAGCTTAAGAATTATACCCAATAAATGAAAACAAGTACCGTATACAATACATGTATTCATGGTTTGTTTAAATTTGTTGTTGTTGTAGCATTTAATGCTATTTATCAGCATAAGATAAACAATACATGGTGGCCAGTATAAACGGCGGAGAAAGAATCTGGGAAAATCCTGGAAAGAACCACCAACACACAAGAAACTATTGGCAAGCTTTCTCACATACCCACATTGGTCGAACCAAAGACTCGAAACCACACAGAGAGAGGTGCAGAGATGTGATGGCAATGACCCATAACGGTGAGCGCTTTAGACCACTCAACCACTTGGGGGCCCCTTCATGGTTTACAAAATAGCTATACTCACAGTGGCTATTATAATGATTCATAAAATTTGGAACATAATGCTATACCCCAGCTGTATCTAGAGTCAGATAAAGCCTATTCTGAGATACACTGATTTTGAAAGACCATCTGTCTTGAGAGGCTGCTGCTATTAAAGACTGCCTGTGTTGAGAGACTACTGCTGTCACAGACTACATGTCTTGAGAGATTTCTACTATGAAATACCACCTGTCGAGATACAGGATACTCAGTCACAAAACTTGACTGAATTTGACTAAATCTTACTCAAAAATATTCTCATGAATCAAAATGCTAGTTTCTTAACTGAAGTAAGATTCCCATGTCAGGAGTAACAATTATTACTATGTTTCCCCTTACCCCTATTTGCAGACCACCATAATTTTAATTTGACACCCACCCACCCCAGTTTTGATAGCTAAGTTTGTGTTTTAATCAGTCTGATCCCCAGTTCTGACAACAAGGGGAATTTTGACTCAATCTTGCACTCCTAGGAGAAACATTGTTATAGGAAAAGATTGAATAACTTTTTATGGCTAAGCGACCAAATACTCTGTGCACAAAGAAATCTTTTATATAGTGTTATGACCTCTATTGAGAAATCACCTGTCTTTAGAGATTATATTCTTTAAAGCAAATTGAGGGCCATCTAAAACAGATTCTGTGTTAAAAGTTTCATTTTACTGCCTTTTCTGCCAGCTTTAGCTGTTTATGCATTATATCGCCCAAACCTTGGACTTATTTTTAGCTTTATAAATGTTTGGTATTTTGGTTAAATGTCTTTTCAAATATATTGATGGAATTAAATTTGTGAGAAAGTCCAAATATTGCATGTAAAGTCCTTATAATCTAAACTCTGAATTATAATCCATGACACATTTGCTAACTTCAATTAATGTCTATAATATCGCAGTTTTGGAAACAATGTAGTTAATATTATTAGAGATAGGAATGTTGAAAATTTGTGGTAGGGGTATATAAAGTTTGTGTGTTGATACATCTGACAATCACACTGTGTTTATGTTTTGCATGCATGTAATTTAAGGCACACAGAATGGGCATTCATGTTCACTGAACACATTTTTTAGTTTTTAACGTAATTCATGCAGTATTTGTAATTAGTCATTAATCATGTCAGCCTGTTTGGGGTAGAATATCATTGGGTTAAATTAGAGAAATGTGGAGCAGGCTTTGATTTATGGCAGGGCTAAGTCAAATGTGGCAGTGAAATTTCATACTCGTAATAAAATAAATCTTGGCTTCACTACCCACTCAGGTTAAATAGGGTCAGTGACCTTAGCATGCCCTTGGGAATGACACTCTCTCTTCATTACACCAGTATGATACAGCGAGTAATATGTTACATGTGTCACTGAAAACCACAACGTTACAGCAGAACAAAGTTCACTGTTATTTTGTCCACCCATCCCAACTCAATGATCCTAACTTAGTTATATAATTTTATAATTCTCTAGACGCAGGCAAGAAGATGAAGAGTTGGAACTTCGGATGTCAGCCCTACTTAAGAAGAAAACTGAACAAGAAAGGCAACTGGTTTGTAATAACATGTTTCTTTTCATAGTTTTAAATTCAGATAGGTCATTTAGTCAGCTATTGCCCTCAAACTATTTCTTCCTCCATATTAACATGTAGTAATTCAAGTCCTTATCATAAATTGTCTTTATGGTGATTTTTTTTCTTCCTTCAAGTGTAATGTACTTGAAAGTTTACAATAGTGATAATTTAGAATGAAATAATGTAAGCAGTTATGGTTTTTTTAAAGACAGTTTTCAAACAGTCTGGCTAGACTTGTATAATGACTTGGTTATTCAAGTAATGATGCACATGGTTTGACTTGTATATCAGTGACACCTAGTTTGGTTATCTAAGTAATGAGGTACCTGGTTTGACTTGTATATCAGTGACACCTAGTTTGATTATCTAAATAATGAAGCACCTGGTTTGACTTGTATATCAGTGACACCTAGTTTGGATATCTAAGTAATGAGGTACCTGGTTTGACTTGTATATCAGTGACACCTAGTTTGATTATCTAAATAATGAAGCACCTGGTTTGACTTGTATATCAGTGACACCTAGTTTGATTATCTAAGTAATGAGGTACCTGGTTTGACTTGTATATCAGTGACACCTAGTTTGATTATCCAAAAAATGAAGCACCTGATTTGACTTGTAGATCAGTGACACCTAGTTTGGATATCTGTATATCAGTGACACCTAGTTTGGATATCCAAGTAATGAGGCATCAAGTCAGACTTGTACAGCTGTGACACCTATTTTGGATATCCAAGTAATGATGCACATGGTTTGACTTGTATATCAGTGACACCTAATTTGGATATCTAAGTAAAGAGGTACCTGGTTTGACTTGTATATCAGTGACACCTAGTTAGATTATCCAAATAATGAGGCATCAATTTAGGCTTGTACAGCAGTGGCAACTGTTTGATTTATTTAAGTAATTAGGAATCTGGTTAAACTTGTTGCTGTGACACCTAGTTTGGTAATCTAAGTATTATGGCATCTGATTAGACTTGTATAACTGCAACACCTGGTTTGACTAAGTAATGAGGCTGATACTATCATCTTTCAATCTTCAGGATGTTAAAATTGTGAGAAACAGACTGAGATTGAGTTTCCACTTACAGCCCCATTTCAGATGTAAAGTTGTTTTGATTGACATACACAGATTCTCTGATTCAAACTCAGGCATAAATATAATATCTCCAGACCATGTGCTTATTTTAAGGTCTGTTCTCTTTCAAGTGAGAGAGAAAATTACTTTAGAAGCTTATGGGTAAATGCCCATTTTCAGGCTACCACCTGGGTTATTACCACCACCCCCCACCAAACACAAATATTTGGCTTTGCCATTAAAAAATATCTTGTACTAATCCACTTTTTTTTCAGAGTAGATTAAATAAAATCAGATCCTTCTATCATGACCATACATCCATTATACGGACAGTTAGAAAGATGGCGCCAGGGTTGCAACTGCTCTTGGAACACTTCTTGAACCAATTATTGGTTAAAGCCGTGATTGAGTTCTGTTGAAACCTCTCCCCCCAAAACATTCAGTGGCATTTCAATATCTCAGTTTTCTCACAAAGCCTTGTATGAGATTAATTGTGACAGTCATTTAATGCTTTTAGAGTATTTTTTTTTGTGTATATTGTTCTATCATTGTAAACTTATTCTCTGCCTATGCTGTTTTTGTGTTTGGGCTGTATTATTGACATTATACAGCAAGCACTGTTGATATTCTATACATTTAAGTGCATGTACAGTTTCCACTATTTTGTGGTTTGGTATATGGCTTGGTCTTGCTTCAGTGTGGTTACAGGTACACAGTATAATGCATGACTCTCATCTATACCTATTTTATATAAACCTTGAATTGCCTTCACAAGTTTGTCAGAAAGGTAGTGCTTCACTGTTCTGCAAAACTAGACAGCAAAAAATAACAATGGAGTTTGAACTCATAATTGTCGAAAACCATGATCTTCAATGAAACAAGTCATTTGCCATATAGTTGAAGGCATATTACCCTTTAGACACCACCCCATCCCCATCTTATTAGATTGCGTTGACTTGACTGCTACTGTTTTGGCAATCCAAGATCCTCTGGCTGCCAATCCATGCATTCAGCTCATGGGTCTGCAGTTTATAGTTTTATCTTGTGGACAGTTACCAGAACACATCCATCAATGATACCTCCTCTTATGCCCAGTATGATTTTACATGGCTTCCTAGATATGGACAACCCCAAATGAAACCCATGATCAGCTTGTTTACCCAGATCTTACTATGAAGAAGACTTAGTTAAACATTATGGCTGGACAGCTCCAGTGGCCAAAGTGGTTAAAGCGTCTGTCTCATATGCGGGAGGCCTGAACCCGGTCAAATTGTACCAAAGAATTATAAAAATGGTACTAGCAGCTGTCTTGCTTGGCACTTAGCATTAGGAGGTTAGTGTTAGGACTGGATGGTCATGTGTTAGGATAATGTGAATGGGTAGGGCATGATACTACATATCTGTGGTATGATGCCTTAATGCATTTGACAAGAAATTCTTACATACATTCCTTACTATTTATTGAAACAGTGCTACCTCTCATTAGAATAATGGTTATATCCTAAACATGATGAACCATACTATGGTCTCTTCTGAAGTGTGACCAAGATGGATGTTTATGAATTTCAGCCTCCACATGCCTTTCTAATATCAATGTGATTAGTTAATGTCTTGAAAGGAGAACTGATTTTTTTGGGTAAATTATGTTTCATAGAGAATAGTTACCTAATTAAATAACAATTAAGACCCCACCCACCCACTTCTCCCCATTGATGTAGGCAGCTGTATTGATGCATTTCTAACTTTGAACTGAAGAAAATCCTGTATATGAATAGCTAGTAGTGATGTATCTTATAAGAGTTATTTCCCTTAGATACTATTTCAGTATACATGTACACATAAAGATGGATTCAGGACGTAGTGAATGTTTATTTCAGAGAAATTTCCTTTCATAAGTTTATGAGATGATTTCAATACTCTGAGATTAAAATGAGATAAATGGAATGTATCCAATGATTGCGATAGATTTTATAGATTATGATACGATCGTTTGTTGTAAAATCTAGTTGCTATGAATTTGTATTTTAAAAACCATATTTGCTTTATTAAATTTTATGGCTATAAATGATTATCATTTCAGTTATCTATATTTCACAAACATCATTTATCATAAAAATGTAAATTAATATTTTCTAAGCTTTCATGTGGCAATGAGAATTATATATTCAGGTTGAGTGTCTAATTCTACATTTATGTATAGACAGTGCCAGTCTGCAATTTAAACATTTTAAAATAATGTTATGACATTTAGTACCATTCTTTTTGTTAATTTTTGTACTATATAGTTTTCTTATTAATTGTAGATATGCCATATGTAGTTGCATATAGGTTGACTCCAACTGTAATCTGTACCATTAGCATTAGGTGTGGGTCTCATTATGTGATGGCATATATCTGTTTATGTCATTTGTGGTTGGACTGAATATATATATATATATATATATATATATATATATATATATATATATATATATATATATATGGTACATTCACAAGTGGGGAGGGCAAGCTACTTGATCATTGAAGTATTTTATTATTTAGACTTATTATTAGGAATAATGTGTTTATGTGTCGGGTAAAATGTTGACTCCACTGAATCAATAAAGCTATGTTGGGATGACAGTACTCTATATTCTTGTAACAATGAGTAAAACAACCTTTAAAATGTGCTTAAATTTGCTTTGTAGGAACTGGAAAGGAAAGCAAAAGAAAAAGAAGATCGTAGACAAAAGCTTGAGGAAATGCGACAGTCTGTTTCCAGCAAGAGTGAAGTTTTAGTTTCAAATTTTGATGAAGAGATGTCGGCAGAGGATGAAGATGAAGGTGAAGTATTTGCCCCAAGGTCAAGGGATGAACTTCATGAACATGTTATTAAAAATGATAACCAAAATACTATGGATGAAAATTCAGGAAAATTTATGGATTACTCTGATAACATTCTGTCCACTCACCCAAACAAAGAAAAAGGAACAAAGCGTATGAACTATATCATTGGATCTGATTCTTCTGATATGCCTATGTCGGCAAGGATTGTGGATGAGGTTTTTCAGCATGCTTACGATTCAAATGATGAGAATCAACCAGACATTGTGAAAAGTACCAAAAACAGGACTCCACCAAACACACTGCAGCAAAATACTACCCCTTTGGCCCAGGCATCGTCTAGATCAACTGAGCAGCATTTCTTGGAACCTGTAGCTCCTCCAAGAAGGAGGAAAACGAAAGACGGTCGGAATACAGGTTCTGAGGAGGTGTGGTTTAGTAAATTAGTAATTTTGTTATCAGATTATTCACAGCTGTGCAGGAGAGACTATATCTATGTGGCAAAATGTACAAACTGTTAAAGCAATTCTATACTTGTATATTTTATTTACACCTTTTCAAGATTAGATTTACTAAACAGACTTATTGTTACTTATTTCCAGATGAAAATTAAACTGCTGCTTGTCATAAGAGGCAACTAATGAAGGCTTAATATTTGATGACTCAATAGTTAGTGTGCAACTGAAATATACAAGTTCAAATCTAATAACTCTCAGATCATCCTTCATCAGCTATATTGATATGTCATGTGGCAAGGGACTTTACTCCAATTGCTTTGGCAATAAATAGCCTACTTGTGTTGCTGAACCAGTAAACACAAAATCAAACAGAATAAAAACTGATATGTATGTATGTATAATCATTTTAGTTATTATACTGTTGTTTAGTATTATACTGTTGTTCATTCCTTTTCATAGGTAGAGTTTTTTTGTGGTTTTCGGATAAATTACAATTTCATTGATTCCTCAGTTTAAAATATAGTGTATACTGACTTAGCAGTCAAGCCCATCTGCAAACTGCACAGACCTAGATCTACTGTCTCATAATTTGCTGGCACATCTGGGATTTAAAAAAATTGTTTTTGCTACTCATCTTGAATGGATGGTCATATCAACATTGGGTTTTCATCAAACGACTTCCTATGGTATTTAGTTGGGTATAATTTAGAATGGTGTCATACTGATATCCAATGAGGCTACCAAGCATCATAGCAGCCAACTCGAAAATCATGTTATCACTACATAACTCCTCCTGAATGGATTCACATCAATGTTTTTTTTTCTTTCTAGAAAACTTCTTATCCTGTCTAGTTAGTCCTAAATAAAAATAGATTTGACATCTAGTATGGCCATCTTCAGAATCTTGTAATTGCTTCTCCTACTTGGATGGTCATATTAATTTGGAGTTTTCATTGAAAGACTTCTTATAAAGTTTAGTTGGTCCTAAATAAAATGTATGCTCATCTGACATCCAATATGGCTGCCATGGCACTCATCTAGAAAGTCTTGTTATAACAACTCCTCCTGAATAGAAGGTCAGAAGATGTGGGTCTTCACCAGAAGACTTCTTACGATGTCCAGTTGGTCTTAAATGAAAATGGTTTCAGTCTGACCACCACACAGTGCCATCTTCAAAATCTTAAAATTAGTCCTTCTGAATGAATTAGTGATGTCCTGCTTTGTTCCTAAAATCTTTTTTATCACTACCCCTTCTGAATCAAAAGTCATATTTACATGTTCTTTTACCAGAAGGCTTCATATAATGTCTAGCTAGTCCTAAATGAAAATGATTCTGATCTGATGTCTAATATGGCTGCCTCAGTAGCCAGCATGAAATCCTTGTTGTTACTACTTTTGAATGAATGGTCTATTAGCGTAGAGCTTGCACTAAAAGACTGCATTGAAGTTATGTTGATCCCAAATTAAAATGGTGTTGATCTGACATCATATATGTGGCCATCTTGATAATTTTGTTTTCACTACTTTTAAAAGGAGAGCCTTTTTGACATGGAATTTTGCATCAGAAGAGTTCTTTTGATGTCAGGTTGGTCCTAAATGAAAATGACTAACTCATGATATGGCCACTATGGTGGCTATCAGTATGGACCACTCTGGTGGCCTGGTGGTTAGAGCATCTACTTTGGATGCAAGAGGTCACGGGTTTGATCCCTGGTTGAGTCATACCAAAGACTTAACATACATGGTACTACTAACAGCTGCCTTGCTTGGCGCTCAGCATTAAGAGGTTAGTGTTAGGACTGGTCAGCCTGGTGTCAGGATAATGTGACTGGGTGGGACATCATGCTACATGTCTGTGACATGATGCCCCAGTGCTAGACATCACTATAAACTGCCTCACTGCAGACATCATGGCGATATGGTTAAAAAATTGTTAAAGCTATGCTAAAATTCCTAATCTCACTCACGCTACCACAATGGCTTTTTTTAAAATCTTTTTGTCTGAATGGATGATCATCATGATATGGGGTTTTCAAATGAGGATTATAGTGATGCCCATTTTTCTTAAATGAAAATGGTGCCAATCAGACATCCAACATGTTCACCACCACAGTAGATTTCAGCAGTCAAAATGAAGAAAAACAATTGGTCTTGTCTTGAATTCCTGGGATTTATTTACACCCTTCTTGGGACTCTTGCTTACAGGTGTTATAGTATTTTCATACTTGATTCATGAAATTTCAATAGCCTTTGATTGAATCTGAACATCAGAATTCAGCTGCAAGTATAGATTCAAACTGGTAAGTAGTGTTGGGAATTGGTTTAAATTTGAAGCTCATTGATTGGTTTGTCATAACCAGTCTACCATAAGTTTTGTCCAATCTGAAATGATATATTTTACTACATGGACAACATGATTTTAGCAGTCATGGTATTTGTTAACATGTTAGAGTTTATCAATACATTTGTTGTTTGGCATATTTCTTGGATCATGACTTGTACTAAACATTTGACAATTTGAGTAAAACAAAATTGTTATATTTTATACTAGACTGATGCAATTTCAAAATAAAATGGCAGAAATTAAGAAAATACTCTACATATCAGTACTTCCATTCAGTACACAATGATCAATCAAAAAAGTTGCAGAAAGTGTTATTTCAAGCATCCTTTGAAGCTGGTGTCATTTAAAGTATCATGGCAAACTAATTATAAAATCTGAGGAATTAAAAGTTTTTTTTACCAAATATTTGGTGGGGTCAAAATTCCATTGATTTCTGTATAAAATCATAGAGGATATCGTTACTTTGATGTCCATTGGCCTCCACTCAACTTTTTCCCACTTTGGCATAATTATTACTGTCATGTCATGGCCCCATGGGGATTGGCAGTCAAATGAACGTGCCTTTACAGATCATGTACATCTTACATTTGTCCACATGGATTCGAATCTCAGACTCAGCCAGTGCAGGTATGTGGGAATGCTTGCCAATAGCTTCTCTTGGGTCAGTGGTTCTTCCTGTTATTTTTCAGTGTCTTTACTTGACCAGATATACTGGCTGTAATGTATAGCCAATCATGTGTTAAAAAATCACATTAATCACAAAACATCAGCTACTGTCATGTGTTCAAGTTGATTAAGTGTTATCATATATGCATGCTTGTAAGGCAAGTTCAAATATTCAGTTTGCAGTAATTATTTATGTCCATGAATAATTTCAGCAGTCTTCGACTTAGAACATAGAAACAGTTTTCGAAATCCTTGAATACACTCACACCATCCAGAAACAGATAAGAGTCATGATTAAGTTATGTAATATTGCATAAAATAACCTTGATGTTTTTAGGATTCAAGTGCTCAAGTCAGATCACAAATCATTTTCAAGAGTTATTTCCCCTTGCAACATGCTTACAGTAGATCTATTGGTTTCATGGTACCAATTGTTTTTCCATAGACCTCAATGATAATGTTATGTGAAATACATAAGCTTTCCATCCTACCTCAGCATGCATGTCAAACACTGTCATAGAGAATAATGTTAGATTGTTAATTTGACAAAGACAAAACCAGATACTACATTGAATTTAAGAGTAATAGCTCTGCTGGAACTAGACAGGGATAGAAGTTATCTAGTTACAACACACTTTCAGCCATGTGTACCATATTTTTAAAAAAAAATCGTAAAAAATACAAAATATGATTAGATATGAATTAGCATAATTTGAGATGTTGCCAAGAGGCTTAGTGTTTTTTTAAGCCTAACAACTCTTTACATAATGCACCAATCACAGCTAGTGTTGTTGTTTATTTCTGAATACAAGGTTCCCTACACCTTAAGCTCCTCCCACCTGGGATTGTAAAATTGGTATGTTATACCTATTCTGCCATTATTTATAGATGTTATTTCTCCTTGCAGTTTGCTTGCGGCAGATCTAGTCTTGTCTCTGTGAGTAGCAGGACCAGCCTGAGTTCCCTGGAGGAGACCGAAGCACTGCGAGGACTACCTGCAGAAATGGCATTGGCTAGAACAGATGTAGAGAATGCCGATAGACGGTCTGAGCATAGATTAGACCTTAGGAGTATTATTGGAGGGAAAAGGCACATCAGAGCTGAAGTATGGCTTATGGCTTGAAATAAAAAAAATTGAACAGCACAAACAATAAAAGTCACTTTTCAGGCATACAAAACACAAAATGGCCATCATTAACAGTTGACCTGTATAAACAGGCGATAATAAATTAAAAGGAACAAATGTCTGTGATATATGTTAGTAAGTGGTGTTTATTTATAAATTGATCCACTTGTAATTGTAGAGGTCATGCAGTGTTTCTTTCAAAATCAAATTCGGGTCAAAGGTCACATATTAGACAATGCATTAATAAAGTAATCATTGAATGCTGAAGGAAGGGGTGAAAATAACTAATTTCAGAGTACTACACCAATGTTTTAGCATAAATAGTATAAAAGTTGAGAGGGCTGCACCATTGTATTATAGCATAAGTAGTAAGAAAGTTGAGAGGGCTGGACCTTTCTTTGTTATACCATAAGTAGTATAAAATTGAGAGTACAAGACCATAGTGTACTTTCAGTAAAAGTTATTGTAAAAGCATGTAATCAGTGGATATTTTATCTCTAGATGAACTTGTTAAAAAAATTTAATTTCTACACATCTAATACATATTGTAAACTTCATATATATGGCAAATACAATTTGTTAGTAAGCATTAAGTTTATGCTTATTCAATTTTTATAGTGAGCTTGTAAAGAACAAAACAAACACAAACATCTAGTGTAAATGTTTAATCTATTAAACTTGCTTCACAGGAAGAGTTTTAATGCAGTTTTCTTCAGACAATGATGTATTGCAAACAATGGGGCTTATCATTAGTTTGCAAAAGTACAGTGATTTTCATTATACCGTATAATCTCTCTTTTAATTATAATCCAACTGCAAACCCAGATTTGCAGTTGCATAATAATCTGGTAGATCTATGCACTTTTATTTAGAAGAAATCAGTAGAATAAGCAACATTTACCCTTATCTGCCAGTGTATTATAGGATGGCTTTGGTGGGTCTGTGTTGTTTGCATTTGGACTCGCAAGTATATACAGTACCTTTGTTTAAACATGTTGATGCACCATATCACTGTATTTTACAGGAAGCTGAAGCTAATGCAGTTAATTCTGACCATGATTCACCAAGACAGACGATAAAGTTACCATCCACAGCTGGAAAATCTCCTCAAACCAGTAAATCCTCCAGTCTGGAAAAGTCTTCAGAAGATGGGAAAAAGATAAGACCTCGCACAAACTCAGGGAGACTGCTGACTGATGATGTAAGTAGCGGTCTTGCTATGTGATTTCCTTCTGACCTGTACTGAGAAAATAACTGGACAGTAAATTTCATATTAACTGGCATTCAGTATGGAAATCCAGTTTTAACAAATTCATGCTAGCAAATCTGACCCTGAGGGTGGGATTTCTAATCCCATTCTGGCACACAATTATTTTTGTCTTGCTTTGTGATTTCCTTCTGACCTGTACTGAGAAAATAACTGGACAGTAGATTTCATATTAACTGGTATTTAATTGGGAAATCCAGTTTTCATAAATTCCTGCTAACAAATCTGACCTTGAGGGTGGGATTTCTAATTCCTGTCTGGCGCACATGATTATTTTTCTCAAAGTTTTCACTGAAAAATATGGCTAAAATCTTGAGATTTCCATCTGTCCAACAGCTGTCGGTGACATTCATTATGTAAAATGTGAGATGATATCAGTTTTATATGATCTTGTGCATAGGTTATATAGATTATTAAGACTAAAAGATATCACTTTCAGTGGACTCATTGTATATAACTTTATTTCTTAAATTTTGTATCATATAAGCAAGTATGTAAGATCTTCAGCATTTTGAATAAGGCATAATTTTCTCTTGTTACTTTACTTTTATTTGCTCAGATGACTAAAAGTAGAAAAGCATTTGCAAAACAGTTTAAAATCTCAAAAACTACTGAACATAACTGCCAAGTTAAACCCAACAGCAACAACAACAACATATCATTGTCCATCCAACAATGTGGCTGTCCATCCATCCGGTTGACACCCGTTTTGGTTTCTGCAAGATAACTGTAATGAAGATCCTGGGATTTACCATAATGACATTAAATCGTGGTACATGAATAGAATAAGTTTTTTTTCATATCCCTTGACTTATGTGCAAGTATAAATTTTAGTAAAATTGGTATCCTGACATGTGCCAATGCAAAAACGACAAAGTTAGAATTGGCAAGATTGCCATGTCAGTCAGCAACAGTGACCACCTCTTGTTTAGATATCATATCAATAAATTGTCAAGAACTACTAGAATTGTTTTAATATTTTTATTTTGCATGTGCATATTTTCCAATTTTTCCAAAAAGGAAATACAATAAAGGTAAATAATAACTTACATATAACTCGCAAGCCACTTAAGAGTTTACTGGGAGACCTATATGATGGTGTACAGTATTTATACAGTGTAAATTGTCACTTATCATCTTGTTAAAATTCCAAAAATATTAGATGCAGATGCATCCATTCTGTTTTGTTTACTTCGATCCATGCTCTCAAGAGTTACTGTTTTACAGCGATATAAGCAATCCTGCAAAGTGATATAATCTTTAGGAAGAGACATGCTTTATTATGTAAGGTACACAATCAGCATGTATTCATTAAAGAATGACATATGCCTCAATTATGAATATAGATTAACTAAAATCTTCCTTGACCCATTTTATTTTATTTTTTTGGATTAACGCAAATTTTTTAATTTTGCACATATTAATCATTCTACTTACCACATGCATCTTGTGACGTTGTTTCGGACTTGTGGGTCGGCTTATACGCAGGTCATACATTTTTTGTGTTTATACCCATACACTTGGTGGGGTTCAGTGATTATACGAACAGTCTTATACATTATTATGGTATATTGTCCAAATGGTTATAAATCAAAATGATGCTGATCAGAAATCCAGTATGGCTACCAAAGTGGCTGTCCTGAAAATTTTATCGCCACTCCTCTTAGATGAAAGCCATGGCAGCATTGAGTTTTACTGGAAAACTTCTTATGAAGTCTTATAAAGTCTAGTTGGTACTAAAATGAAAACATTGCGAATCTGACATCCAAAATGGTCACCACGGGTCAAGTTAGACTATGCACGAGTCATTGAAAATGTTTTAGTTATGATTTCTATAGTTACTTCCCATTACCATTCTGTCTAGTGACCAATGATCTACTGAAAGGATTCTTACATGAAGGTACTCAACTCAATCCATCATCAAATATTGCCACCATTGATGAAACTGGACACCTGTTTATAGAAATTTTATATTTGTAAAAAAATGTTATTTGAACAGAACTTGACCAAATTGAACATAAAACATTGGTGTTAAGGACATTTATGTTTGTACAAATGATGCGGATCCAGTATCAAATTTGGCATGTTAAATTGAACAATTCTTCTATAACATCTCAGAAAGCATTGAATTTAATTTGACAAGGCATCTCAAGTTCATTCAAATGATGCTAATCTACCATCAAATTTAGCCACATTGCTAAAAATGAAAACCAAGCCTTGTGACTTCGTTAAAAAAATGTTCAACAGAATTAAAGCAAATTTGATAGTAAGAATTTGTCAGTTTTCCAATTTTTTCAGTTGGTGCTGATCCAAATTCACTAAATATACGGAAACCTTCAAATGACTGCTTAAAAAAAACAGAAGTTGACCCACTATCATGGAAAACATCATGGCATAAAGACTTCAAGTCAGGACAGATGATTCTGATCCACAATCCAAAATACATGTCATTTTTAACAAATTTTAAAAGCAGCATGTCAAAAACATTCTACTAACTCAGATTTCTTGGTCATCTACCCTCATATTTGGCACTTAAGGACTATCAGACCAGTGAACAATATCACATCCACTTGGGCCTCTTGTCCAATAAAGACTTGTTTTAATTGATTTTTTTAAAAATTAATTATAAACTTTGTGCAAGTACTTGAAGGTGATTACATTTATTATAGATAGACATTTTGTAAAGTAAAGCAACATGTTGAAGTATTTTTTTAGATTGGTATCTTTATTCATAACCTAATGATTTATTTTCAATATTTATATTTGAGGTATTACTAGAGTGAACCATTTTTAAATTTTCAAGTATATTTTCTGCCAAGAACAATAATAGATCATTCAGTTTAATAATAAAAACGCTTAATTAGAAACACTTTTCCCCACTTATGACTACCGTTGAAATTTTTTTGTTGCTGTTTAAAATGGACATTGGCTGATCTTTAATTGCTCACTGACTGCTGTACATCATATAATAATAACAATAATAATGAGGACTTTGTATAGCGCCTAATCTTTCGAAGCTCTAAGTGCTTTACACCATCAGTACTACACTACAGAACAACAAATGACAAAAACAATGAAATTGGAAAACATAAAACATGCTGAAAACATATAAGATGCAAAACATGATTAGGTCGCTAAGTTTGTCCCTGCAGACGAAACAGGTGAGTCTTAAGAGCAATCTTAAAAGGGACCACTGTGTCTTTGTGTCTAATTTCAATGGGCAATTCGTTCCACGTCACCAGGCCCTGGTGTGCAAACAAACGTTGTCCATATGACTTTGTTTTCACCTTGGGAACAATGAGTATACGATTATCAGAAGAAGAGCGTAAGGATCTAGCTGGTGTATACAAATGGGTGAGGCTGGATAGGTATGTTGGACTGGAGTCTGTCATTGAAACATAGCACAGAGAACAAATTTTGTGTTTGATTCTGTATCGAATTGATAGCCAATGTAGGGTACAGAGCAGTGGTGAGGTGTGCTCTGATCGAGGTACTCTAAAGATGATCCGTGCAGCTGTGTTTTGAACTTTTTGAAGTTTCTGGAGTACATATTGTGACGAACTGATAGAATTGAGTTACAATAGTCCAGTCTTGAGAGTACTAATGAACACGCAAGTGTTTTAGTGGCATCAACTGAAAGATATTTACGAATGGAACTGATGTGTCTCAATTCAACATATGCAGCCTTGCATATGTTCATGACATGTTGGTGCAGTGTGAGAGTACTGTCTAGAGTAATGCCTAGGTTCCATACTGACTGTGAGAATTTAATGTTGGTGTTGCTGATATTTATTGTCTGAGGTAAAGGATGTGAATGAGAAAGTCTTTGTGTTGTGATCAGAATAGCCTAAGTTTTATCATCATTCATCTGCAGCTTGTTACATGTCATCCATGATTTCACATCAGAAATGCACTTCTCTACTCCATGGATGGTAGCATCAACTTAAGTTGGGTGGCTAGACTTGTATATTTGGGTGTCATCAGCATACAATTGGTGCGACACTGGGTGATGATCTATGACACTTGATAGCGGCTGAGCATACAGAATATAGAGAACAGGTCCAAGAACATATCTCTGTGGAACACCACAACAAACATCAACTGGGCTGGAGTGTATTCCATTTGCAGATATAATTTTTGTCCTGTTGACTAAGTAGGACTTGAACCACTGTAAGGCTATATTCTGAATGCCAAATACATGCTGGAGACGGTGAAGTAATATGTCATGGTCTATTGTGTCATTTGCTTCAGATAAATCCAGAAGAGTGAGGACTGTAATCTTTCCACTATCCAAAGCAGAGAGAATGTCACTAAATACTTTCAGAAGAGTAGTTTCCGTACTGTGGCAAGGGCGATATGCAGACTGTACATTGCTAAAAAGACTATTTGAATTCAAATGAGATACAAGCTGAGTTAGAACAACCTATTCTAAGATTTTTTATATGAATGGGAGATTAGAAACTGGGCGGTAGTTCTTTAAATCATTATGGTCCAGTGCTGGTTTCTTCAGCAGTGGCTTTACGATGGCAGTTTTGAAAAATGATGGGAATTCCCCTGAAGAGAGAGAGATATTAATAACATTAGTTAGTGAAGGCAATATTGGGTCTAAGCACTCAAGCAGCAGTGATGTCGGAATTGGATCAAGTTCACAAGACTTTGGTGCACTTTTCATCACGATTGTCCATACTAAATCAATAGAAACAGGTTCAAATGCTCCTAACGGTTGTCGCTGAAATTCTGCATCAGAACTGTATGGTGACGAATCAGTTGAAATTGTGATGTCAAGTGAATCTCTAATGGTTTGTACTTTGTCATTGAAGAAATTTGCAAATTGGTCTGGTAGGTCTAGTGGAGAGAAGGTTGTTGGAAGTGGTGTACATTTGTTCCTTGACATTAGTTTGTTAGTTATCTCAAAGAGCTCTTTGCAGCTGGAACTCTCTTTGATCTTAGTGTAGTGGGATGATTTGGCTAAATGGACTATGTTTGTGACGTTCTTCTTATGAATATGAGATTAATGGGTTCATAAAACTTCATATTCACCTTTATCACAGGTCTGTTATGGTGTAAAATATTTTTAATGATAAATAAATTTTAAACAAATATCTGCATTTTCTGGTGATTAACAGCCATATCAGTAATTGTGTTTTGTGGTTTATTTGCTCTTATAGGAGATCTTAGAGACAGTGATGGTGAAGAATCTCGATACAGGGGAGGTTTTGCCCCTTAAGGATGCCGAAGAAAAACTGCCAAGGTGTATGGATCCCCTAGCACTCCACATTCTTCGCCGAACTAAAGAGTATAGCAGGTACAGTTAAAAAACTATTAACTGCACATTAGTTTCCACCCAGATTTCATATGTCAACCTGCACCCTGCAAGACAAGTATTTTAATGTCAGCTCAATGAAGTGCTTGTATGATGATGTAAGACAGGAAAAAATGCTTGGACTTTTTTTTTTTAGTGATTGCAGTTTATACAGCGTATTTCAATGATATATTTTTATTTTTCATTTTATATACCATATTCTGTCTTTTTGTACTTCATGTGTACATTTATATGCAAGTCTTTGTTTTTACATTTTTTAATTTAATTTTTAGTTGTCCACTGTTGTGGTGAGGATGTGTCAATAGCTACTACATACATACCTAATTTGACCACGTGTCTAACAAATATCTAGCAGTCAAAATCAGTCTTTCTCACCCAGTGGACAGGATTATCCCCCGTTTTTTTTTCCCTATTCTATTAAGAGTCATCACACCTTGAGGATAAGGAAGCAATGGCTTAGTGCTTAGATTGCTGGTCTCGGGTATGGTTTCAAAATGCTACCATCAGCCCAGGTTGGCTACCATGTTAGGTCTTATGACAAGGTACTTCATTTGGCCGTGCATTATATAACCTATGTTGGTGAACTCAATGAACAGACTGTATGATGATGTAAGACCCAAGAAAATCTTGGATTTTTTTAATGATTTCAGATGATGCAGCAAAGTTTGACCAGGCTTTTAAATTTTATTTTATATACCTTTGTCAAAATCTTAACATCTGTACCTTTTATATTGTCATATTTTTACTTTACATTTACATTTGTTTGGATGGGTTTGTCTTAAATTTTTATACAAGTCTTCGTTTTTACAGTTTTTGAATTTTACGTTTTGTTGGCACCATATAGCCACAATTGTGCTACAATGGTGTTTAAAGCAATTAGCCCATGTGTCCAACAGTTTGAGACTGGGTCAGTCTTTCTTGCCCTGAGGATGAAGAGCAGTGTACAGTACATATTAAAGATGAAAGAAAAAGCTATCAATATGAATGGACTAGTTAAATCCCAATTTCATAGTTAATGTTGTTTTTCTTTAGCAGAAATTCAACAGACTTTGTTCTTGCCAACAGATTTGGACTTCATGTTGGGGTTCATCAGCATTGGCACTCAGTTATTCTTAATTGTTTGTATTATTCTTCATAAACATGATGTGAAATACTTTTTATGTTTGGTCAGTGACAACAATACAGGAAGATTAGACGATGAGGAGGATGATGATAATAGATCAGAAAGAGGAAAGTCATCACAGAAAGTTTTCAGAAAAGCGTAAGTAAATGTTTTATTCTTGTATAAATTTATTTATGATGTATTAATACAATTTGGAGAGTAATCATGGAACTTGATGAAATATTACTTCATAAATTTGGTTTTCTGTGTGTTTTTTTAAAAAAATATTCAGAATGTCAGACAATTAGGAATCTAAAATTGTATTCATTGTACAACAATAACTGAAAGCTGAAAATCTCATTTTAAAGAAGGTAAATCTTGACATTCTTGTATCTGTGTACAGAATTCCTCCTTTTATATGTTGTACATTCAGGTATTGTTTAAGTCAAAGTTCATTAATCAGATGTTACTGATTGATTCAGAGCTGTTTGCCCTGGATATTTTCAATAGATTTTGATACTAGCTATCTTGGATATAGAACAAATTGCAGAGACAAGGTAATAATTTGCTGGTTGTTTATAGCACACCCAATTATAAAACATCAACATACCAAATGCAAAAAGATACAGAGGTTAATAAAAAATTATTTAAAACCAAGAAAAATATGCCATAATTGATTTTGATCTTACTCTTTTTGTAAAGAGATTTACATATTTTCCAACAAAAATCTTAACAGTAGAATTTTTTTATGAAACTTTAAAGAATTTGCCAAAAAGATGAAGTTCTGCATGCAAAAATGTGATAGATTTAATTATGATTTTTATTGGTAGTTTGTACCAAATATTAAAATAATTAAGGTACACAGCATTATTTAAAAGATAAAATATTATTAAAAAAACATCCTGGGATGAAGATACAAACAATATATTAACCTTGGTACAGTTGTGTTCACAACATAGCAACACTGGACAAAATTTCTGCAGAAAGCATCCATCTGACCCAGATTTCTACAGAAAGCATCCTTCTGACTCAGATTCTACAGAAAGCATCCTTCTGACCCAGATTTCTGCAGAAAGCATCCATCTGATAGATATTTCTTGATAACGTGGCACTCACCAGTTATGATGTACTTTTGAGATAGTGATGTATAATGTTAAGTTGTTGGCATTTAAAACAAGCCCAGTGGAGAGAATGTTGGCATACCTCTATGCTATTTTAATGCAATGTGGCTGACATTTCTTTGGATACTATACTGTTGGAAATTATAAATGATCTAAGCACACTGCTAACCAAAATGACTGATCCCTTGTACTCTAAAAATCAGCCTGAATTGTCTAAAGTATACTATCGTTAGTAGCTATTAAAAAAGGGAAACTTAATTTTGCCAGACTTGACAATACCAGCTTCTGAAAGTGCAATGAATGAATTACCAAATATATAAAATGTAAAAAGAAAAGTTATTGGCTCTTTTTTTATGCATTTTACCTCTGAAGTTCAGGATGTTGTTGTTGCAGGGTTTAATGGCATTTTTTATGACATGATAGGCTATATATGTCAGCCAGTATTAATGGTGGAGGAAGAACCTGGGAAAACAACCGGAATGTACCACTGACCCACAAGAATCTACTATCAGTGATCCATAACTAAAATAAAAAGAAAAAACCCACATCATAAATTATTCCCATTAGTTAAGAGACTGCTATATATTATGATCATACATAGTGAGGAACTGCAGTATACTAATGTGCTACATAGTGAATGACTGCATTATACTGATGTGGGACACAGTGAGGGACTGCATTATACTGAAGCGGGACAGTGAGGGACTGCAGTTTACTAGTGCGCTACATAGTGAGTGACTGCAGTATACTGAAGTGGGACAGTGAGGGACTGCAATATACTGAGGTGCTGCATATTGAATGACTGCATTATACTCATGTGGGACACAGTGAGGGACTGCAGTATACTGAAGTGCTGCATAATGAATGACTGCATTATACTGATTTGGGACAAAGTGAGGGACTGCTGTATTCTAAATTTTACATTGTGAGGGACTACAGTATACTGAGTTTCTTTATGCTGAGTGACTGTTATATACTAAGGTGCTACTTAATGTGGGACTGCAGTATACTAATGTGCTACATAGTGAGTGACTGCAGTATACTGAAGTGGGACAGTGAGTGACTGCAGTATACTAATATGCTACATAGTGAGTGACTGCAGTATACTGAAGTGGGACAGTGAGGGATTGCAGTATACTGAGGTGCTGCATAATGAATGACTGCATTATACTGATGTGGGACAGTGAGGGACTGCAGTATGCTAATGTGCTACATAGTGAGTGACTGCAGTATACTGAGGTGGGACAGTGAGGGACTGCAGTATACTAATGTGTTACATAGTGAGTGACTGCAGTATACTGAGGTGGGACAGTGAGGGACTGCAGTATACTAATGTGCTACATAGTGAGGGACTGCAGTATACTGAGGTGCTGCATAATGAATGACTGCATTATACTGATGTGGGACACAGTGAAGGACTGCTGTATTCTAAATTTTACATTGTGAGGGACTACAGTATACTGAGTTGCTTTATGCTGAATGACTGTTATATACTAAGGTGCTACTTAATGAGGGACTGCAGTGTGCTGAGGTGCTTTATAGTGAGTGAATGCAGTATACTAAGTTATTATATGAGGAAATGTTTTATACTAAGGTGCTCTAAAACAAGGGATTATATTATACTGAGGTGTTACATAATGAGATTATGCTTTATACAGAGGTACTTTAAAGCGAGGGACTATGTTATACAAAGGAATTTTATCATGAGGGACTGCATTATACATTTTCTAAAGGCAAGTTCTGTTAATAATGGAATAACATAGGTTTAAAACTTAACAAAATTTGAAGCTATGCCAATTCCGAGTGAGTTGTTGTCAATTGTTTAAAACATTCTATTTCACTTAGAACTTTGTCTCTCAGGTGTTTCATATTGATGAGGGCATATTTGTCATATGGATATATATCTTGTTTCTTGTATATTTCAGTTCCAAGCTAAAGAAAGTGTTGGGCAAGAAAGTTGGGAAAACAGTTACCAGAGTCAAATCTGTTGCTGACCAGAGTAAGACATTAACACTCTTTATATTACAGCTTCCACATCAAAATTTTTGTCACTAAGAAACATTCAAACCTGTCTGTAACAGACACCTTCATATAAAGAATACCTTGTTTTAAAAGACATTTAAGAGCTGTTTTTTAAAACTAAATTGACGTATGTAAGCTCTATTTATAAAATAAATGTCCATCAAGGACATTTATTGTCCAGCACGAGTCCATTATTAACAGGTTTCACTTTACATGCTCATGTTGTGAGAAGTATATTTAATGTACATAGTAAGAAAGCTATTACTTAAAAGCATTTTATTTATAAGCATGAAATTTGAGTGGAATATTGTTGTCATGCACATTGCAAAACCATTCAAAAATGTCATTTAAATCTTGGTACATACATAATTCTCTTTACATTTGATTCATTTCCCATTGTCACTGAATTTTCTCCTTATCTGATATCATGGTGTTTATTCGAGTCCTTTTAAGATAAATTTGTTTGGCATCCCCTCCATGTTATTGAGTCAAATAACTTAGACATTCTTCAAAGTAATAAGTCCATTTATGTCATGACATGTTAAAGTTTTGTAATGATTTATTCTTTTGTTGCAAATTGTACAGTACTGCAATTTAATTATTCAGACAAAATGTTGGCAGAGTGGACAAAATGCCTTCTTTATAATGGAAGTGACACATTTATTATCATGAGATTTGTTGGTCTTTGTAATGTACCCTGTTGTTTATGTTTAATTTCTTTGTGTGTTAATCCACAAAATCTATATTTAGCCGACCTTGACCATGTTAGGATCATGACATTTATGTCTGGTTGTAATTATCAAAGAGAAAAAATCAACAACTGTGTGAAGTTCAAAACCCTATCACAGCATTGTTGATCCCATTTCCTGTAAACATCAGCCTTTATCGACGATGGTTAGAGTTACTTTAGCCTACACTTCTTTTAATAATGGAAACCTGACATCAGGAGACAGGTATGAGTAGAGATAATCAGATTACATACCTTACCATATGAAATAATTATTAGTTCTGGACACATTTAAAAAAAAATGTGGCTGCTTGTGAGGGAAACATTTTACATTTTTGTACTAATATGCTGTCTGTTTGACACATTCGAGTGGTGGCTGTTCTTGAGGGATACTTTTGAAAACAACCTAATCGGTGCCAATGAATTCTGTCCATAATAAGTGGGTGGTCGCTGGTCAGGGGGGCTGTTCAAGATTGGACTACTATAGTTGTATTTGTCGCAATTTTAATGTTTAGAAATCTAGGACTAAATATCAATGAAGGATTAGCCTTTTTGCTTACCAGGACTTCCTTTCTCGCTTGTGTAAGCAGGAAGTGTCTTGATTGCAATCCAATTCAGAGATGAGATGCTGCATTCTATAAAAATTTTGTATTCTTATCCATATTATCTTCCCACACCCTCTTCCCAAACCCTTAAAAACCTACTTCACCCTCCACAACTGATGGCTTGAAGATGTTGAATAGTCCCAACATACCTTGCTGCAAGTCATAAGAAGAGATTGATATAAACAGCCACTTTGCCCTGGAATCCATCCTATAATGATGATCATGCTGAGAAAAACTCTTAGAAAGTGTGCAATTTATATCCAGAATGTGAATTTTTATTTAAACGTTTTACCTTTTCTTTGTCTTTATATTAGTTTTTTGGGTTATACCTAACTCAAAGCATTAATAAAAACTCAGTCGTTAGCATGACATACTCATGACCAAAGGATTCATGTTAGAATCTTGCCATCAACCCAGCATGGGTCAGGTACCATGATGTGTCCTTGGTTAAGGCACTTTATGCTAATTACCTCCACACTAAATATCCTAATTCTTTAGCTTTGTCATAGAGCACCAAAACAACAAAACAAAAACCCTATACAGACAGTCATATGGCCAGCAGCCTGTCAGTCAGCAATCCTCTGCATTAGGATCAAAATTCTACGACCTTTGTACATCACAAACACACCATATGAATCGAATAATAAAGTTCAACATTCTGGTGTTCAACTATTTGTTAGAATAATACATCCATGCAAATACATACAGACAAACAGGCCAATATCACCACTTACTGTATCTACGCCGTATGCATTGAATCATAGTTATAAAAATGTAATGGTAGACTGAGTAGATGACACAGTTGGTTATATACATTATGCTTGAGCAAATCAAATTGATTATGTGCTTCCTTATCTGTTTTCAGTGTTACATGGAGATGAGACAGTGATTGAAGAAGAAGAATCATCTGTCGATGGCCGCCGATTTAAGTTTAAGGCAAACCACAACAAAAAGGGACCCTGGGACTATGGAGGCCTGCAGCAATTACAGGAAATTAATGGAGAACATACGGTAAATATTATGTCATTTTTTAAAAATAATAATTGATAATTAAATGACATTTACCTGTGATGTGATGAATACCCCAGGACAGAGCTAGTTCTTGAGGCCAGAGGTTCATTGTGTAGTTTGCAAGACCATTATGCACATGACATTTACCTCTGATGCACCAGTAAAATTGTATGAAATGACAGCCTCAGAATCTGTTGAAAATGTTTGTAAATTATATTCCTTATCATAAAAGAAAGCAAATGTCCAGGCTGATGGCAGAAATACTGGCATACACTCATGCTCAACAGCAGTGGTGGCAGGGAGGATTTCTTTTTCTCTGCAGAAGATACAGCTATGACCCTAATCTGCTGGTACATTATGTAACAGATGATCTGGATCTATGCGGTTTGCATTTGGACTTGGCTTAGTACTGAGTATATGTGGTAGGTAATAAACTGGGGGAACTAAATATAGCATTTCAGTTTGCTTAATTTTTTATGTGATTATTTGTTACAATTTAGCATAAGCGTTGCTGTGCTGAATTTCTTAAAAAAATTGTCCTGTCAGAACCAAATGAACAGGATTCTCAGTTATCCTTGCAATGACCTTGAAGACTTCTATGTAAATATCTATTGGGTAATTTAAAGATATAATGATTGATTTAATTGTATTTATAGGGTGCTGTGTGGGTGATGAAATTCTCACCATGTGGGAGACTAATGGTAATCTCTTTCTCTCCTCCTTACTATTTCATTTTCTAGCTTTCTGTCTGCCACACTTTCTCTTCTGATATGAAAAGTTATAAAATATTTCACAATGGTTTACTTATTGCACCCATTATTGGGATTTTATTTCATGCATCACATGTGGCTCAAAAAATAATCTTTTCTTACCTCCCAGGAAAATTTACTTAATATATTTTGAAAAATATTCTTAAATGGTTCCAGAAACATTATTTTAACACAGTACAGGAGGTCATCATTACTACAGGTAGATCTCATTACCACAATACAGGATGTGATAGTTGCTTTGGGTAGACATCATTAGCACAATTCAAGATGTTCTAGTTACTATGGGTAGACCTCATTTGCAGTTTAGGATGTCCTAGTTAATATGGGTAGACCTCGTTAACACAGTACATGATGTCCTAGTTACTATGGGTAGACCTCGTTAACACAGTACATGATGTCCTAGTTACAATCGGTAGACCTCATTAGTACAATTCAGGATGTCCTAGTTACTGTGTGTAGACCTCATTCTAGCACAGTACATGATGTTCTAGTTACTATGGGTAGACCTCATTCTAGCACAGTATGTGATGTCCTAGTTACAATGGGTAGACCTCATTAGTACAATTCAGGATGTCCTAGTTACTGTGTGTAGACCTCATTCTAGCACAGTACATGATGTTCTAGTTACTATGGGTAGACCTCATTCTAGCACAGTATGTGATGTCCTAGTTACAATGGGTAGACCTCATTAGTACAATTCAGGATGTCCTAGTTACTGTGTGTAGACCTCATTCTAGCACAGTACATGATGTTCTAGTTACTATGGGTAGACCTCATTCTAGCACAGTATGTGATGTCCTAGTTACAATGGGTAGACCTCATTAGTACAATTCAGGATGTCCTAGTTACTGTGTGTAGACCTCATTCTAGCACAGTACATGATCTAGTTACTATGGGTAGACCTCATTCTAGCACAGTATGTGATGTCCTAGTTACAATGGGTAGACCTCATTAACGCCATACAGGATGTCCTAGTTACTATGGGCAGACCTCATTCTAATGCAGTACAGGATGTGATCGTTACTATAGGTAGACCTCATTATGACACATTTGTCAGAGTCTGTGATGATTAAGACGTGGAATTTGGTGTGGACCAAATTGTTTTAAAATTTTGGCCAACTTTTCTATTGCATTTGTACAGTGTTAGAATGAGGTCTACCCACAGTATTTTGTAAAACGAAGGAAAATCTCTGTATTCTTGATCAAGATCAAGTATCAATTTAAAATTTCATTATTCCATTTGATAGTAGTACACAAGCACAGTACAAATTGACTACAAGTTTGGTTCATAGCATGTACCGTAACTAGTCAAATTTAACAGTAGATATTGGCATTTGTCTTACTGCCTCTTGACCTCTCTGGTGGCCTAGTGGTTAGAGCATCTGCCTCAGAAGTAGGTGGTCAAGGGTTTTTGAACCCCTGCCTAGTCATACCAAAGATTTACAGAAATTGTACTAACAATTGCCTCACTGAGCACTCAGCATTAAGTGGTTAGTGTTAGGACTGGTCAGCCTGGTGTCAGGATAATGTTACTGGGTAGGACATCATACTACCTGTCTGCGGTATGATGCCAAGTGCTAGACATCACTATTAACTGCCACACTGCAGACATCATAGTGATATTACTATAAAATTGTTAAAGCAGGGTTAAAGATCCAAATCACACACTTACTGCCGCGTATTAGCATTCAAAGATTATATGAATATCTCTCATGTTTGACAGTTTAGTAACCATAAAAAATGTCAAATAATCAAGGCAAGCTCATTTTCTTTCTGTGAACTAAGTCAGAATTACAATACTTTTGACACCAATGTGAACATCAGACCACTGTTATTTTCTTGACAGGGAGCCAGTCTACTGGTGTGGAAATTAGAGTACTTAATAGATTGAGATGCACCCATTGGCTAGTATATGAATTTAGTTTTTTTTTCCATTAATTTTCTAAACTTTAGTTTATATAATATATTGTCAAAAATATTTTTACCTTTATTTTGATACCCTATATTGAATTACCTACTGACAAAAAAAAATTGTTCTATCCATTCCCTTCTCCTTCATGCCCATCTACCATGTTGTTTTTTTGGTATAGTAGCATAACCACTAAAATAGCATAATTTTTTAAGGAGAGAAATTAATGTTATTAACCATACTTGTCTGGATATTAATTATACATAACACATGACTGGTCTCCCATCTTAATTACTACATACCACATGGGAAAGGCTACAGCTGGAACATGGAATCATTCTAAATAACACATGACTGGTCTCCCATCTTAATTACTATATACCACATGGGAAAGACTACAGCTGGAACAGGGAATCATTCTAAATAACACATGACTGGTCTCCCATCTTAATTACTACATACCACATGTGAATGACTACTGATTCTGTAGGAAAGATGATTTGTTGAAGAAAATGAAATGGTAATTGTTGCACAAAGTGAATGGATTCAAAAGATCTAATAATTTGCTCTTCCAAGGCAAGTAAAACTTATTCCACATTGTTTATGATTACTTATGTACAATTTTCATTGTCTTCATCTATCTAATAGATCCAGATGTTAAATCCTCCACATTTCAACTTTGCGTGTTTTACTTTCAGGCCACGGGTGGTCAGGATGGCATCCTGCGAATCTGGGTACTCAAAAGTGCCTTTAACTACTTTGATGACATGAGACAGAAATATGCTGAAGGTAAGTGGACAGCTGCATATTGGAATACATGAATAGTGCCATAAAGAAAACATTACCGTATGTATTCATGTGTAAGTCAGATCCAACTCCAAATAACATTGACACTGATCGGCTTTCACAAAATTTTTTTTGTTTAACATATTAGTTACAAACTGCATAGACTCGCATGTATTGGCACATTGTATGAATGCAGATCTGGGTCTGTGCTGTTTACTGCTGGATCTGGGTTACAAGGAAGTATACATGGTATTTTTCAATGACACATGTAATCTTTCATAGACAATCAAGTTATCTGGAAGGTTATATAAATTCAGGCTACATAGACTCTAGTAAACATTAAAACTACAATTCCATTACAACCTGGATGTAAAGGACACTGAAAGGACCTCACAACATTGTCCTTTATATACAGGATTCAAATGATTATAATAGCAGGGGTCAGTACATGCTGTTCTTTATAAGTAGACACCTTAATTGAAGGTGTCTACTAATGCAGGTTTTACTTATATTTGATCAGCATGACATATTTGCTTAAACATGTAAATCATACTTTAAATTCATCGGAGAAAATGATGTCCAGTCCTCAGACTTGTAATGGAATATCCGACTCATCTATCATTGCTAAAAGATTGGTTGGAAAGCAGTAGTTAAAAAAATATGATACGTAATTTCTGTTTTATTTAGTACTTTACTAGATTTGGAACTTGAGAGTATGTATCAAGGTTTTTGCAAATTAAATAAACAGCAGCATAAAGTTCAATGTATGCCACTTGTTTGAGTTAAATAGTTGTGTTCTGCACTGTGCTGATTTGTAATTACTATTCAGTTATTTCAAAGCTTATTCCAAGTTGAACTATTACATGTAAAATTTCTTCTCACCAAGAGGGTAAAATAAGATATAGTCCAAACTAGAGATGATAGTCTAGGCATGGCTTGTATTCACTCTTCATTCAATACTTCATTCAAACATGAAGATTGCTTGTTTGTAAATGCTTTGACTGATTATAATTATAAAACGAGTTCTAGAAATATTTGGAGGCATCCAGATATTACAGGAATTATGGGAGAAAAAACAGATTTTTATACGCATTAGTAATACATTTTGGCATGATGTTTTCCTTATTCTTAGCATGATGGCAAAAGGATCTCATGTCATTGGAAGAATTCTATTAACCGATTTTCTAAATTTTGATATCATTAACTATCGTTTCTGTATAAAATGGCAGTCATTCGGAATAACATATGATGTTATTCTGTTAAAAAAAATCTTTTTTGATAATAATCACCATGTCAAAAGGCTCGCAGAGTAATAAATTTATTTGAATATTTTCACTTATTTCAAGAATAACTGGTTACTGGAAAAAAATGAATAAATAATTACTTTAACTATGGAAACACTCTTAGAAATGTGATTTCAGGAAAAAAGACATTGTAGAGAGAAAAACAAATAAACCTTGTGGAAAACATGAGGCATGGTCAGTGCAATCAAGTTGCCAGATCAATAACCAACCCTGTGGAAAGAAATCTGTACTGTTGGCAAAGAAGTAAAACCAAAGATACAAACTTAATTGACTTGCAGTTTAAATTCATGAACAAATTATTATAACAAATCAATTTTTGTTAACATTTATTTAGTTCATGGATTCGAAAATATCAGTTTTGGAAAACGTTTCCTGCATGGATTGATAATTATATACTCAATATTATGATTTCAAAAAGAAACAATTTCATTGGTGTTCAAATTAATGTTTTGATTTGATTGCAAAATTTCTGATTTAAATGTCTCACTGTGATAAAAAAAATTAACAACAACACAAGTTAAAAAATTATGGTTTTTTACAACAAAAATATTAAAAGATATTTAGGACTGCTGCATAATACAATGTACATATTTGAGAAAAAGTGGACCTTTTTTAAATTTAAACAGTTTGTAGAATGCTAGAGCCAGACATCATATCTATTCTCAGATTTTATTTGATATTTTTATGTTTGAGTAACATCATATTTTTCTTGATGAACATTACCACTTGTGTATATATTTGTGTCTGACAGTACTTGTTTATATGTTTGTGAAAGAGAGAAAGAGAGTTTGTATTTATATCTCTTAATATACACAATGTAAACTTGGTCTGAACATTTCAGCATCTAGAGATAGACAGACTTTACAGTTTGTATTGGTTTTTGTTAATATAGACTTTGTAAACCAGGAGTCAGAACTTTACAACATTTATGCATAAAACCCCAAACACTGTGGCATTGAAAGGAATATATAAAATCTTGACATTATAAATGTTGAAAAAAAAGTATTATGTAGATGTTCCAATACATTTCATTCACACTAAAATCTATATTTTCTTCAAGAAATAAAATTGCATCATAGGGCACTGAACAAGACATGTTCTTATGTTCATCTCATGTCCACAGGAAAATAAAAGAAACCTCCTGGTATGTAACATATAATGGATGTCTTAATTAAAACAGAACTATACTAAAAATATAATTGATGAGGCAGGGTTAGTTTACAGATTAAGCATGGTTTTGTATTGTGTTTTTATATAATTTTATTATTAATAATTTATATGTCTTTATAAAATATACATTTTGTTGAATTTCTGAAATTTCGTTTTTCAGTGAAAGTATCGCCAGCGTGTTCACAAGACAGTCTGAATTCTATATCGGAGACTCTTGGTGTAAGTTAATTAGACTTTCTAATTTTAAATGAAAATAAGATTAACTTTCAACTAGATCTCAGTTATCTTCTCTGAGCTATCTTCTGAGTAAAATACTACATTTCATATCAAGAATCTGTCACATATTACATTACATCTCAAGAATCTATCACATATCACATTACAATTCAAGAATCTGTCACATATTAATCTCAAGAATCTGCCACATATCACATTACAACTCTAGAATCTGTCACATATTACATCTCAAGAGTCTCACATATTACATTACAACTCGAAAATCTGTCACATATTACATCACAAGAATCTGTCACATTACATCTCAAGAATCTGCCACATATCACATTACAACTTGAGAATCTCACATATTACATCGCAAGAATCTGTCACATATTATATCTCAAGAATCTGCCACATATCACATTACAACTCAAGAATCTGTCACATATTACATCTCAAGAATCTGCCACATATCACATTACAACTCAAGAATCTGTCACATATCACATTACAACTCAAGAATCTATCACATATCCTGGAAGAATACGGTTGTTCATAAACATTTGCTTATTGACAGATCTAGTTCAACAATATCAAGATAGTGTTGTCATTGAATTGGTAAAACAAATTTTAATCAAAATCTTTTAAGCATTTTGCATGTGTATCTTTTGTACATAGTCTGCAGAATGTTATCATCTTTTCATTTGATATTATATCTTGAAAATATAAGTAACAGAATTTGTCTTAGCTTCACATGAGAATATTTTTTAATGTATTGTTGTTAGGTTCCAGTGGAGGATGAGGAGTCCAGACTGGGTCCATTTGTTGCTAAGCCCTTCTCTACATACAGGGGACATTCTGCTGATCTCCTCGACCTTTCTTGGTCAAAGGTTTGGGTTCCTTTTGTTGATATTATACATAAGATGTAATATTTTTTGGTGTAAATGAAACTTTTTCAAGTTTTATTTGTGTATTTTTTATTTCAGTACTTTTATATTATCTTTTATTAGAACAATTTGATATGTTTTTGCAGTTTAATTGAATTTATTTATAACATTTTGTATCTCAAACCCAGAACTAATTCCAAACATTGTATAACCCATAACAAATATTTATTCTAGTAAAAAAAAATATAAAGAAAGGACATATTTAACTTGTTCTTTTTTTTTAGGAGGCCTTTCTGCTGTCTGATTTGCAATGGCCATATCATTTTAGGCTATATTTAAATAATTTTATGAAGGAAAAAAAAAACCAAATTAATGTATTTGATCTTATTTCAGAACTACTTTGTCCTGTCATCGTCTATGGACAAGACGGTCCGATTGTGGCATATATCCAGGAGAGAGTGTCTCTGCACATTTCAGCATATGGATTTTGTCACTGCAATTGTCTTCCATCCTCGGGTAAAATTCCAGTTTTTGTAATAATCTTTTAACTTAATTATGATTCATACAGTTGTTTATTAATGTGTAACCTAGATTGTTTTCTATAACATTCCAGGTTTATCTGCATTAACCACATGACAGACTCCAATACAATAGAACCTGTCTTGAAAGACCACCTCTTTTGCCAAAAAAGTATGGTCTCGCAAGACAGGTGGTCTTTCATAAGAGGTCACATATAATCAATAAATTTGTGCACAAAGAATGTGGTCTTTCAAGACAGGTGGTCTCACATAGCAGTGGTCTTTCAAGACAGGTTTTTTCTGCAATGATTTATGATAGATTCATTTATTTCAACATAGTGCACAACACTAGCATCAGTATTGCCAAACTCAATATATAAGAATCAACTTGAGCCTACAGTATATAGGATATAAAATCTACAGTATATGTTGTTGTTGTTGTTGTTGTTGTTGTAGGGTTTAACGCCATTTTTCGGCGCACGATAGGCCATACATGGCGGCCAGTATTAATGGTGGAGGAAGAACCAGAGAAAACACCCGGAAAGAACCACTGACCCACGAGAAGCTACTGGCAAGCTTTCTCACATATCCACGTTGGCTGAATCCGAGACTTGAACCCATGCAGAGGTGAGATGGCAGTGATCCGTAACTGAGCGCTTTAGACCACTCGCCACTCGGGGCCCTCAGTATATATTGTAAATATACACTGATGTCTGACAGTTACGACAAAAAGACTTGAAGTATTAAAGTGAATCTGACCTTCATCTGACTTTACTCTTATAAATCGAGTCCAGCTGCAAACAAAATATATCCAAAACTGCCATAGCATTATGTGCCAGCAGATTAGGGTCCATGCTGTTTGTTATTCTGATTACATCTAACAAATTGCATAGACGCATATTAGCCAGTATACTGTGTCGTTTTAAGCAGAACCTCAGTTTTAAATTAACTATATATGGTGTAATGGCTGTATCTCAGGCACATCCAACCTGAAGGCCACATATGGCCCAGTCCTTAACATGGTGTGGCTAGCAGCCATCTAGGCAGTCCTTTTGAAAATGTGTATTGTAATTAATGTTCATCAGTATTGGTAAGGAACTGTTTTTGTTTATGCAGCCAGTGGCCTTAAGCTTTTTGTTATAGCTCTCCAGCCAGCATGGTCGGACATCCCTGCTTTTAACTGAAGACTTGTTAAGGATTCATATTCATTTTGTTATAATGAATCTACACTAATTCCAAATTTGTCTGTCCCTTAATAAATTACACAGCTAAATATATTACAGAAAATGTGATGTCCACTCTCAACAATACAGGACCAAAAGTTAGCTTAAATGGTGGCTCTCTAAACTCCTGCATGCTTATCTTTAGCTGACCATTTTCTGATTTTTTTTTGTTTAGGATGATAGATATTTTCTCAGTGGGTCACTGGATGGCAAACTGAGATTATGGAATATACCCGACAAGAAAGTTACCATGTGGAATGAAGTGACAGGCTCATCTACCCTCATCACTACAGCTAATTTCTGCCACAATGGCAAGTTTGCTGTGGTAGGAACATATGATGGGAAATGCATCTTTTTCAGTACAGAGGTAACATTTTCCTATATTTTTTAATGTCATTATTTCTGGTAGGTTACATGGTTTTTTGCAGGTCATGAAAATCCCTTGAATTTGATGTCTGGTATTTGAAACTTTAAAAAAAGTGAATAAAGACCCTTGAAAGTCCTTAAATTTGTAATCAAATCCTTCAGTTTTGCTAATATTTGACCTTTTAGTATTATTGTGCTTTAATTGTACCTGTTTAATTACATTTTTGGGGAAATTAGGGATTGATAAAATACTTAATTAATTGACACATTTATTTTGGATACCTTCAGTGTTGTCTTATGTGGCTAGACTTTATTCTAACTTCTGAAAGCATAGTTTAGGCGTCACAATTGGTGGAATGAATGGCAATGAAAATAGTAGATGAAGTATGACGTTCACGTTTACTTCATCATCTGCTTTTATTAATAATTGGAAACTACTTGTTCAGTCACAGATGGATCATGGATCACAAATATTTATTGATCTGGATGTTCAAAGGGGATGGCGGTGTTTGTTTTGTGTTTTAAGTTAATATATTTGGAGAGGAAATGTGTGAGTATGCCCTTTCTTCACAAACAAGAAAAATAAAAGACCAGTCATTAGTTACTACTTTGGAATCCAGTGTCTGAAGACATATTGTGAGGAAAATTATACAGGTCAGCTGCATGTCAACACTCTCTCTCTCACACACACACACACACACACCACACACACACACACACACACACACACACACACACACACACACACACAATGCAGCTGATGAATCAAAACCTGAATTAGTAGAGGTGACAGCTTTCATCTCTATCTAGAAGGTAGAGGATGGAATGAAGTTCATATTTAACATTCAATCAAACTATTTTGATAAATATAAACATAAAATGGTTAGAAAATTCAATAATCTGGAATAAAAATCTAATGAAATAGTTGAAAACAAAGAAGTAAAATGTTGAGATTCAGCATAGCTTGAAAGTTAGAATGTGTTTGATTTTACAAGTTCACATGCAACTGGAAATTAATAATTATTGTAGCTTTGGTTGACATTATTGTATAGATGCTGATTTGTAAGCTTAAAACTTTCATAATTTGAAAGATAAACTCAACATAATCGGCAGTCAATGAATTTAAATAGGATTTGATAGTTGATGTGAATCTTATTCTGTTAGTAAACTTGTTTTAAAACTTACCAAACATTTCTTATCTATTTGAATGAATTTAAATCTAATAAAGTATCAATATTGAAAATAACTTACACCAATTTGACCTAGAATGTTAAAATTAACTAATTGTAATTATTACTACATTTCAGCAATTAAAGTATTACACACAAATCCATGTAAGATCCACACGAGGCAAAAATGCTAGAGGACGAAAGATTACAGGCATTGAGCCTTTACCTGGAGAGGATAAGGTGAGAATATTCATTTGCTTTTAATATGCAAGTGTCACTTTCTTCATTAGCAAATTGCAGGACATCAGGTTCCTTTGGCAACATTGGCAGTATACAGACATGATTTTTCTCCATTTTAAAACGGAATTCCGCTTTTCTCCTGACTTGAATCTGATTTTTCTTGATAGAGTCCGTTTTTTAAAAATAATGTTCGATCTGTTTTTTCCCGGTTTTTAACCATTATTTTCAGTCCCATTCCGCAACAACCCTTGTAACGTATTTGCTTCATATATTAGTTAGCCCACGACTCTCGTAAAGAGTATTCTGATTGGTCAAAATTTTAAATTCATCCAATGAATCTTCGTGTAAAGGATACTGATGGCAACAGAAAGAAGAAGCGTGTTTGCAAAAAATGGCCTCCCTTGTTATTGATAGAGATGATAGCACAAAAAGTTTATATAAAGGTTTAAAAAACACGGAAGGGAATGGCTGGAACGAATTGTCGACGGAAATTTAGTTGGTCAGTTTATAAGAAAACAATGCACGAGGACTGGCATTTTGTGCCCTCTGCAATATATACATTACAGAAGTCGTGGTTGAAAGAGTCTGGAACTGCCGCACCTACAAAACGAAACTGCATACGGAAAAAATGAAGCCCTCTGTCAGAATATGTGCACTGCATGTCGCCAATACAAGCTGGAACTTGAAAGGAAAAAGGCTCTCGTTGAGAAGGAAAAGAAATAATCGCACATTGAGCCAGCAAAATCATTGGTGACAAAAAGGAAGACTAAAGAAATCTTTCTTAAAGCTGCAAAAAGAGCTCAACTGGCATATTAAAAGGATGTGTTCATTGGACAAAAAGACAAGTGAATATATGGGATTACAGTGTGGCCCCGCTATAACGCGCTCCGCTATAATGCAAATTCGGATATAACGTGGTCATGGCGTGGCTCCCAAAATTTTGTATATCATTCACACATAAAAAAATATTTTGGGGTTCAAAGTTTATTATCATTATGGGAAGAGATCACGTATGAATTCTAATTTAATATGATTGTGGCATGGTCCCTGTAATTTTGATTACATGTATGTGTATTTTTCTTATTTTATGTACGAGAAATAGTGTGTAAAACGTGCATTATCATTCAGGGGAAGAGTTCTAGTATGAATTTGAATATAATACAATCGTGGTGTAGCTTCTGAAATTTAACAATTGTACCAGGTTCGTGAAGTGTTATGCCAAAATTAACATTATCGGAAATATTACTTGTTACTGATCCACGAGTAAAGCCAGTAAGTCGTCTTTGTGATTGTCTTCAATTAATTCTGTATACAATTGTTGCACAAACAATAACCGACATGTGTTTTATTTTTCACTGCACACATATACACAACTAAGCAGAAAGTACAAAAAATAAAGTGCAAAACGTTTATTCTAGGATCACGTAGGGCTTCGGCAATGTCGCAAACTGTGATTTTATTTTCCTTATTGGCAGCAAAATATACCATCTGGCAATTTTTTTTATTGGTGACATTGTTGGCTATTTAAACTTGTATATACAACCATTGGTTTGGAGTGAAGAAATTCAAAGGCCCCATAAAAGTAACTGCAAACTTGATTAAAATGCACTGAAATTTTTATATTGTTACATAAACAATTTCTTTGTCTATACTGAAAAACCATCTTAACAGTGTATTGTTACATTATATTCACTTATGCTGACATCGAGCATGTATGTTTTGAGATATCTGCTTTTTTTGTTGTTGACATTTCTGGAAGCGGAGATCAACCGGACGAAGCACTGTCTCGTAATCTATCTTTGTCGGATTTTTTGCCGCTCGCTAGTAATTAATATATTTACTTGACTGATATTTGTATGTGGATGGTATGTAAAATTCCTCTTCTTTCCATTTAGAATTAAATCCTTCAGAACACCCAAATTTATTTGTAACAATCCTTGTCATCAGACCAGAGCACATGCGTCTCTATCATACGTTGACCCGTTGTTAAATTTCTGATGCATGAGTGCAAGGCATCACTCCGCTACCACAAATGTAAAAAGAAAAAATTAAAAAAAACATCTTGTAGTCTATTCAGTAGGCAGCTAGGAACTGTAACTACAATTGACCAAACGACGGCTAGATAAAATAGTTTGCTGAAATTTCAAAGGAAACAGATTACCTTTGAAGCACCGATTGTTATGAAAACGTACTCAGTAAATGGAGAAAAAAAAATCGTTTCAGTCATGCAGTACAATTATTTGATGTTGCCGCCACAATAAGAAATGGGCATTTGTTTGGTTTTCCAAAGCTATCTTTTAGCGGTGACTTCAATAACACATGCACCCGTCATCAAAGAAAGCCGACTACACTCTCTCAATAAAAACAAAGAGCTTTTATTCAGAGGAAGTCAGTACCAAACTTAAATAAAAGTGATGGAATCTGATGGATTTTTGTATTTTCCAACGTGACTGGAACACGTTAACTGTGCCATGAAAGTTTCCTTTTTGTTGGGATAAGGTTTATGCTTACAAACGCTACCAACAAACGCTATGTTTTTCCACTGAATTCAGACCAATATGACCTGTCCCAAAATTATTGAATATTTCAAAGCTGTGTGTGTGCATATTTTCGATGGAATCACTTGTATTGTGGATTCAATGTATATGATGAGGTTCGTAGGTGAGTACACAGTGTTGATACTCTATTTATACTATACATTAGAGATATATATAAACAGTATTCACATATATGTACCAATTCGTGGTTCTCTAAATAAAGTAAACTGTTATATATGTCTTCTTTAAAGGTGTGTTTCTTGATTAATATGCATCAATTTAAGATGGTAACTGCTGATGAAGCATGTATTTTACCGCCTGCATTTATTACGCAATTTTTTTTGGGTACATGCATCATTTTCTTCAGCTAACTGACCTGGTTGCTTATAACACGGTTCGGTCTATAATGTGGTCGGGTTCTTTGGCTCCCGACTACAGCATTATAGCAGGGTCACACTGTATTTGTATATAGATGATGTATTTGAGCGTTTATTTTACATATTTGTTATGAAAAGAGAGAAGTGTAATATGTTGGCAGCAAAAAATGCCTAATTATTGACTTAATAATGATGTGAACACTGACATGCACATGAAATATCTTTACTACCAATAGTATTGGAGAACAAATTCATGTGACAATAAATATGACAATAAATATTGTAAATTATTAAAATTTTTGGTAAGTTTGTTAGTTTTTCAAATGATTATTTTGTTACATATTATGGTCACAATTTGCACCAGGAGCAGATTTTCATGTGTGTAAAATGCATTTTCAGTCGGGTTTTTTTTTTACCACCGGAACACCCTGGTCAGGGAAGCTGCCCCTCAAAACCCAATTGGGGGATTACACCCAAACCCCCCTTTCACATTTTCAGTTTTTTTTTTAAGGGCAAAATCATGTCTGAGTATAACATCAACAATACAGCACTTGTTATAATGTACAAATTGGTGTCAATAGCAGCCAGCTGTATTATGTGCCAAACCATTGTACAGTGAGAACAGCATTAGGTACTAGACCATTGTGTAGCAAGTACCATGTATGTACCAAATCATGGTACAGTGAGAACAGCATTAGGTATTAGACCATTGTGTAGCATGTACCATGTATGTACCAAATCAAGACATAATCACAAACTCAATGAATGCCTGGTAGTGTGATGGGAGAGGGGAATAAACAAAGTACCAGTCAAAAGTAATTATTTTAAACGTTGTAATTAATATTTTTTTAATATAAACTTCACTTGAATTATTTATTTAAATTAGTCAGATATTTTAAAAGGAAAATATATAATGCTAAGTTGATCTTTCATTTCAATCCATATTATCATACATTTGGTAAACCAGTTGATATATAGTGGTTTAATTTTTGGTCATGGATTCCACAACAGTACCTCGTTATATCCAGAATAATGAAGACTTTATAATGAAGGAGAGAAAAAATGTAGTAAAGTTATGAAGACAATATGAAATGCATCATGGCATTGTTTACAGTGAGACTAAACAATATACTATATGCAGTGTTGCAGGATATAGAAATATTGCCTAAATATCAGAATTGGTGGACAGAACTGAGGATTTGTCTCGTTGGAACCCACAAAATGACGTGACTGAGGAATTTGCCTCATTCATTTTTGCTGGTTACAACAATTTATCCAGAACTAGAGAGATTATACTATTGAAGATGGTAAATTCTGACAGGATTTGTATTCATAATTTCACTATAAAATTGTTAAGTTGCTTAAATTCTCAACCTATAAAAATACTGCTATTCACGTCTCTATTGAAGGGGGATGTAACATATATTACCCTTCAGCAGATACTGCCTTACAGGCTGTCACTAATTAGTCCTTGATTTTCAATACAATGATCAATGCGATATATTCCAGGTGCTTGTAACCTCCAATGATTCTCGGATTCGGCTCTATGACCTGCGTGATCTCACACTGACTTGTAAATACAAAGGGCCAACGAACAACAGCAGTCAAATCAGGGCCAGTTTCAGGTAAATCTATGTTTGATAGCAGGTAATCAGAACTTAAGGTTTTGAATGAAGTCGTTTAGGAATACCTCCGAAAAATCAGCAGCTCACTGCGTCAGTCAGTCTTTACTTTTGTCTAGCCATCCGTCTATCAACAACTTGGTGTCTGCAGTACAACTGTAAGAAGATTTTTTTTAATTTTAATCAAAGTTTGTACATACTTTATATTAATGAGACTTTACAGTTGTCAGTTTTTAGCATTCTCTGTCAACATTTACAGGAAATATGGTGACCTAATGTACCATTTATAGCGTTCTCTGTCAACATTTACAGGAAATATGGTGACCTAATGTACCATTTCTGCGACTATGGGGTGCTTTATAGATATTGTGAAATTCTGAGGTAGTGAAAGGTGTAAATTGAAGTTGTTTGCATTTGCAACATGCACAAGAGAGAGAATATTGGCATACATCTATGTTACTTTTATGTATTTTGGCTGAAATTTCTTTGAATATTGTTCATGAGGAAATTGTGCATGATTTAGCACATGGGTAACTAAAATGACTGATCGCATGTACTTGCAAAGTTAGCTTGAAATAATCTTTTTTTTCATTAAAAATCGAACCTTATACAAAGGATGTAAAGGGTTATGCTGCTTCCCTTTTTGGGGTGGGGTGCTTCCAATGTATTTAAATTAATATAGAAGGCCCACCCTGGCTCATTTTTGTCAGAAATTGAAGTAGTGATAGAAATTTGCAAAGCTCTGAGCCCCCAGTCAGCATTGCCGACAGTTAAATTAATGAATATACAAATTAAAATTTTAAATTACAACATTTTAATATAATTCAAACAATAATCTCTCAAATACAATTCAGCTAATATCATATCACTCCACCAAGAGATGGCCTAGTTCATCCTTTGAATTAGTGTGTGAAATTTTCCCTTCTGTCCTGAGTCCTACTCATCTGTTAGTTTCTTCTCTTTTCCTTTGTCTTCCTCCGTTCTCCCTTCACTTCTCCCTCTGTCCTTCCTTCTCTATCTTGTCTCCCAGAGACTCAGACCAACTGCTAGAGCAATTCCCTCTGGTCCCTCAAAATGCTTCTCTTTTGTTACCCAGAGACTCAGACCACAGTACTGAGTACTTTCCTCTGGTCCCTAAGCCTTCTTTTCTTTTGTCTCCCAGAGACTCTGACCACTGCACTGGGTACTTCCCTCTGGTCCCTAAAAGCTTCTAAAGAATATATACATGGACATTAGCAAAGCACATTCCTTTTGCTACCTAACTCACACTAACAGTAATATCATCAGATAGGCCATTACCAATTTCTGGTGACGCGTTCGTGCCCATTGAAATACACATTCTCCCTGCTAAGTGTACAAGGTATATATATAAATTCTCCATCTTATTATATACAAAACAATATCATATAATTAGACACATTTCTATACATTACACTTATACAAGTGTACACAGATATGTACGTCCATGCGCTGATATACCATACACATGATACTCCTACTAGTATACATAAATAGACAAATTCCTATACTAATGTTGCACACCGCAACATTATACAAAGTTTATAATTCAATTCAACATTTGCAAATCTATAATATCAAATGAATATATGCATGAGGTTACTACGAATTAACCCAATAAAGCTTTACAATAATAATTCTACACCTCACGTTGCTCATATCTCAAAATATGCATGTATATCAAACACTACGAATGAATCAAACTACAATGTTGATTTTATATATACTCAAATATAAAGATATACTGCAATAATTAAAGCACACTTACTTTGCAGTAATATTTCACAACAATCGAGCAAATAATAACTGACCTGTTTTGAAGCTTTCTTATTCCCAGAATAATTCTGCGATTATGAATGGTCTCAGAGTAGTTTTAACACTACAAAAGTTTTGGTTCTCAAGATGATATATTTAAACTTAAGATTCTAATGTCTGGCACGCCTAACTCAGTTCCGATTGGAGGTTGGTTCCTAATGATCAGACATCACCCCTCCCAACCACCTGTCAAAGGTGTTTACGATACCAATTTGACAATCCCTTGTTCCAACAAGACATCGTCACTTACCCGTGAAAAAGGTTACGTAAGTGACTTTGGCAAAAAATAAACAGCGTATCTCTAGTTTATGGCTATGTCAATTAACTCGCTGGACACCTTAAGACATTTCGCCAGCAAGAAATTATTGCCTTAGGGTTTAACATACCCATGCTAACATCTGGTTTCTTCTATACCGTGACACCGGATTATTCGCCTTTATTCATATTTGGCAAGCAATTCAGTATTGATTAAACCTGAGCAAATTCAGCTTTCCAGTATTCCACAATATCATTTACCAGAGGTCTGCCTTTATTTTCCTGTTATCCTGACTTTAGTTTCTGCAAAATAATTTTACAAAGATTTGTAGAATCTAGAGAGTTTTCGAATTAGTTCTTTTTCCATTAGTCACATGCAGCATTACAAGAGTTATGCCCTCTTATCACCCATTCACCTGACTTTGCTTTCTCCATCATGACATTGCAAAGAACTATTGGGTTTAAGTCATATTTGATAAAACCCAAATTTCATGACAGACAAGAAATATGTTCTTTGATTGCTTGTTTTCCTGACTTGTGTTTCTACTGCATAGCTTTATTTAAATTTGTTGTTGAGAAAAGATGAGGTTTACTTGGGCCTCATGTTTCTCATTTATAATTAAACAATTACAGACCTTGTTGCATCAATCAATATGAGGTTTACAGGTTAAAAACAATTCATATTCATTTCAACAAAGGTTTATTGTATAATACCTTGTTTGCCTGCAAGAAAACATTATGATGAAAAGTCAAAAATCGATCAGTTGTATTTAGCAGCTAAAGGATAAACATTCTACCACATTTCATTAGCTCTCATACAACCACATGATTTCACAAAATTTCTGATTTCTGTGTAATTTCAGTCCCAAGGGTAAATACGTCATATGTGGATCTGAGGATAGCTTTGTGTATATATGGAGGACACAGCACGAGTTCTACAAGTTCTCATCAGCCAGGAGGGATCGTAATGACTATTGGGAGGCTTTTAAAGGTATTCTACAGCTCTGTACATGTGAACATAGGAGGGCAGATTGTGTTACCTTAACCATCCAGCCATCCATAATTATGCATTAACATACATGGATTCACTAAAAGTGGTTATTTTTAGTAGATGTTAGAAGTGGATTTCTGTTTCGCTTGCAAGACATACAACTCTGGTTGCCTAAGTGATTAGAGCATCTGCCTCAGATGCAGGAGGTCACAGGTTTGAATCCTGGCTGACTCATACCAAAGACTTATAAAATTGGTACTAGCAGCTGCCATGCTTGGCACTCAGCATCAAGAGGCTGTTTCACTTTACTTTCATTTGTGCTTCAGAGACCCACAAACATTTAATTGGACACCCATTTTTGATACCAACGATTGTTTTTTTACTCAGTCTGATCCCCATATTTGACACCAAGGAGACTTTTGACTCTCAGTCTTGCACCCCTAGGGGATACAGAGACGGTCAATGTTAGGACTGGTCAGCCCGGTGTCAGGCTAATGTGACTCACACCACAGACATCTAAGCAATATGACTGTAAAATTGATAAATCTATGTTAAAAATCCAAATCACACACACATACTCTTACAAGATGAACATCATTTTTACAGAAGCAAATCAGGAGTTACTGCTCAGAAAATGATTAAATAAAGCCAGCATATCAGGTCTGCAATATCACAAGGGCAGCTTAACGTTACATCTGAAAATTGTATTGACTTTTTGGGGTTTTATGTATAAAAAGTGATTTTCCATGGTTTTATTTTTTTATTTTTTTTTTATCAATGTTTGCTGAATTTTATGGTCATGTTCAAACAATAGCATTTTGGGCTTTTGTTTCAATGACACCCACATGATATGACAAATGTTGATCCTTATACTGGTACATGTTAAACTACCATATATAGCAATGGTCAAACGTTTTGCAAAAGGCTTCTGGCTTGACCGAGTCATGATACAAATAACTAGGAAAAAATTTGTAGACCTAATAGTATAGATTGTAGGCGAAAGATTAGTAACTTTCTAGGCAAAAAACAAATATGTGTATTTGCTATTGTACTGTTTTTAAAGGTAGGGTAGGTAGGTAGTTTGCAGTGTGGGGGTGGGTTTGTTTCAAACCATTATAAATATTATAATGATTAGTATATATGTATATAATGTACTAAACACTTTCAGTACTGGGTTAAAATTAGATGCATAAATCAATTTCAGGTTTGTTTGTTTAAAAATCTTTTTTGTACTTGGGGGATGGAATGCTATGGTCGGCAGTGAAAAAACAGGGACGGTAGGCTGAAATCACACTGAAACTCAAATTTAGGAAGAAAATAACTATCTCATGGTAACAATAATTCATTTTCTCACAGATTTTGTTTAATTGTAGTTGCCTAGTATAAGATATAGTTAAATCCTTTTGCTTTGAGGATGGTCTTGTGTTATTGTTGCCTAAACATCTATTTTCAGATTGTTTTATGCTGAACAGTCTATTTAAATTTTTAAAAATAAAGTAAATGATTGAATGTTAAGTTTATTATAACCGTGGAGTTTCTTTTTGTGCTTCATAATATTTCACAATCAACATGCTTATTTGTGCTAATTGTGATGGGGTTTTATCAAGCATTTTATTTTTAAGAGCACAAGGCAGATATTACATTGATTATGGTAACCATAATTTTTTTTCTTCTTTATTGCAATATATGTTAAATGGTGCTTTATTGTCATTTATTTTTCCTTTTTAATAAACATATTTTATTCAATTATCTTTGTTTCTTTCAGTGCATAATACAGTGGTGACATGTGCAGTGTTCGCAACTAATCCTTCTCATTTCTCAGTCAGTGAACAATGCTCAGCAAGTAAAGACAATTCAGACCAAGGAGAAATCATTGTTACAGCTGACTACAATGGTGCTTTAAAAGTTTTTAGTCAAGGATTAATAAGGACATGAATGTTGTCGAATTCTTTTTTATTTTCATGAAAGCACCATTTGCCTCAGAAGTAAACATTTATTAGAATTTATTACTCTTATGAAGAAATTACTAATATGGCCATTTTCTTTTGAAATTAAACAACCTTATTATTTTTACAAGTATTGTTATAAAAATTAACCCCAGCTTTCAAATGTCTGCTTGTCATTTTGCTCATTTGAACTGGAATTAACTTTAGTGCTGTCTTAATCAGCATTTTAAGTGTTTATCAAATGTAAGGTAGAGGTTGTATTGGTGACAACAAAAAAAGACCTGTCTTAAAACCAAATCTTTAAGCTTCATAGTTCTTTCTACTCCATTAATGAGAATTTATGTCGGCCATGGTTTGTATTGTAGATGGTTTTGAACTATATTTTGTTCTATTCTTCCTTAAATTAATTTGAATAAATTGAGAGGAATGTACCCATCTTACGGACCTGCTAACTATTATGATTTTGCTACAAGTCTTACACTTAAAATATGAACTTATGGCATACTAGCAAAAACTATGGGAAAATGATTGTTGCCAAAACATCTGGATAATAATTAATTCATTTGTGTTTTGTTTGGATCCGAATTTCATCTTAGAATTAGTGAAATTATTCAGGGAACCAGACTAACTATACAACATTACCCAGATGCTTTAAACTGCACCTACTTGTTCATGTAAAGAATCTGCATGATCAAACTATTGATCATAGAATTTTTTTAAATGGCTTCCAGAAATCACTGCATGTTTAAGACGAAAAGGGAAAATAAGCTTCTAGAAAAGTGTTAATAATCAACACAGAAGAATAAAAAGGAGAATTCAGATTGATGTGAATAAAAGCTGGAAAGGACACCTTATGTTTATTGGACATCACATGCCAAATTGAGTATGTCTCGTGGCAGGAGATATGATTGCCATCGTCATGTGAAGTGGAAAAGAATTTCCAAGAATTATATCAAGTTGAGACATAGCAACAAACCATTGAGCTGCATAGGGTTTGCGCAACTGCTAGCGGTAAAAAAAGTCGATGTGTACTTTAAAAACTTTTCAGTTGAAGATAATGTTTATCGTTGATGTGTCATACTTTTAATTACGTTTTCCAGCTTTACAATTATTGATGTATTATAAGTTGTTATTACACTTTACTGAAAACTGGTCAATCCTACAGAAAAAATCAACTGCCTTACTGAGACGAACTTGTCAGGTCTGATGTCAAGTCATCATCAAAAGATACCATAAGCAAGCCAAAAAAATGTGGGAAGAGAAACTTAATCGGATACTAATTAAAAGGACATTTCAAACCTGTTATTGATGTGTGCCATGAATAGGTAATAGATTTACTTTGCTCAAACAGAAAAGAACAGTTTGAAGTATTTCCTATTTTTGGTGAATTTTGTGTATTTGATCATTTATGGTTCATACATTACATAATTATATTCCTTGACAATTTGTAAGAAATTTCCAAAACTCTTATTAACCACTGGCACCACATTTGTGCATCAGGAGATAGTACCGACTACCAAGCTCTGTTGTGTCAAGGTCATTTAAGATACACTAAAGTGGGTGGTATTACGGAAAAGATGATTTAGCTCAACAGTGATAATAATCTAGACTTTCTACTTGCATTACAAAATACTGAGTGGTGAACATTCATTTGAAACCCAATTTTATTACACAAAAAATTCATCCATTGTTGAAATCAGATTTTATGTCAGGATTTTTTACTTTTTGGCCTCAGATCTAAGACTGACCAGTGAATTGCACAAAGACAGACAAACCGTTGCAAATATATAGGATAAGTTGGGGATTCGAGGTAAAAAGTGGCATTCACACGAAAATGAAGTGTCCTTTAAGCAAAGAAAAAATAATTCCAACTTTTACCCTTCTGCATATGTGCAAGCAAAATAGGCAACAAAAAATGTTTCTAACAAAACCAGGCATCGGACTAACCAAAAATCTCTTGGAGCAGATTTATTTGGATGCATTCGGTATTAGTCCCCCCACCCCCAATCTGTTTCCTACTCACATTTCAGTCTAAAATGACATAAATCACCATGGGTTAATGAGTTAAGTCATTTTGAATATTTCATCCTACAGACTTATCATTCATGAGAATAATTTCCATGTGATTTTATTTGCAGTTTTTTTAACTTGTAGATTTTGAAAAATTAACCTTATGAAAATTGAGTAAAATAATGAAATAATTGAAGGAGGAACAATCATGAAAATTAAAGAGATTAAATTTTCAGAATCAAAACTTTATAAATTGTATAAATGTGGAAGTTTATCCATATAAAGTTATTTACTGGGACACGCATAATCTTGCTTCTTAACATGAAAAACATGATATTTTATTTTGATGGATATGTTATTCTCTTAGAGTTATGCTGTAGATGGTCATTTAGTCTCCACAATAAATCCAGTTCAAATGCAGCAGCATTGTGTCAGATGTGGTTGCTGTGAGGCAAAATGTCCTCATTCTTTTCTTTATCAAATCTTTGATGATGTTTAAATTGCCAAAGTTTTTTGATTGTGGGTGGGATAGTGTTACTCTCTGCCCATCTATCTGTCACACTTTGATTAATTTTTGTGTTTGAAGCACAGTTGTGGACACACATGTTTCATGGTATTATTTCAAGTTTTTTTTAATTTGTTTTTTAATAGACCTGCTCATATATGATGGTGCTTTCATTGCTAGCTGACTTTCAGAATCATAGGTGAAAGGATTCATGCTAATCTGCTTATTTGTGAGGAAAATAAATATATCTAACCAATCATGTAATGATATTGATTTCAGAAATCTACTAAGTTAATTTAGACCCCACTTAGAGCATTGGTAGTACATTATACCACATATATAATGTTCCACAATGTTTATGACTTGCTTAAATTGTAATTTTTGTCATGCCAGGATGGTACATTATCCATTCTCTTTTACCAGATATAGTTTGTGCTACTAATAATAATTGCAAACATTACTGTAAAATTACTAACAGTTTAGAGCCTTTCAGGTCAATTTTGTGTCAAGAGAGGCAGCTCAAGTTTAGGTAAATAATTAGACATGGCAATCTCCCTTGGATATCATTGTGCTTCTGACAGAACTTGGAACAGTAGTAGAAAATGCTTTTTAAATTAAATCATATTTAAGCATTATTCATTAAATGTTTTAGCTATTTATACAAAATCTTGTGTGGCATTGAAAGAAGAGAAAAGTTAAAATAAATTTAATAAAAGCAAGCAGTATGGTATGATATCAGCAAGGACCATAATAGTAATATCTTCAAACTTCGACCTTCTAACCGTGTGTAAACTTTTGTGACTTAAGCTCTCCAAGTCAGCAGTACAGTCAGTACTTTAATTCTCTCCTGGATATAATGGCATAGTCTGAATCATAGTCTGAATCATAGAACATGTATACCATGCGCAATATATTTGATGTAATGTGGTAAAATTATTATGTATGAAATTTCATATTGTTCATATTTATGATATATGCATAATGGTTTTTGTTGAAATATATTATGATATTGTATACATTTGATAAATTATAACTTGACAATGTTATATATACAGTGAAACTTGTGTACAGCATCCACCTACATGACCACTGTTTACTGTACACGGTTACTATACACAGTACAGTTAGGGTCCATGAGGCTGAAACATTTTTCTTGTTTGACTGTTGCTTACAGTATAAGACCTCATTCATTGCTCTTTTACTATAATGCTATTCAGAAAAGTGCATTGCATTGAAAGTGAAGCTTCAGAACTACATTCATCCCAGGTCTTGCTTTTTCAAAATTCCTAAACCGCTTTCCTTTACCAATCACTGTTGTCTCACCTCTATCAACATGGGTTCAAGTCTCAAGCTGGGCCAATGTGGGTATGTGAGAAATCTTGCCAGTAGCTTCCCGTGGGTTGGTAATTCCTAACAGGGTTTTCCAGGGTTCTTCTGACCCCAGTTTTACTGTCCACCATATATAGTATACCAGGTGCCGAGAAATGGCATTAAAACGTAAACAGCAACGACAGCGACATTAAACTCTTAAGCTCAGGTGCATATATTGTCCCTCTTTACAATTTTAGTGACCTCAAAATTTAGGCTGGCAATTTAATGTCTACCTTATGATAACTGGCTTGTTTAAAAACATAAGTTTAATAGAAATAACCATCTTAGTTTAAATATATCATGGATCCAAACCTTGAGCTTAGATTTTAATGAGTATTAAGATGTCTTATGAAGTGGCATCATGTACCTGTGTTAGAAAAGGGAAATGCTTTATATTAAACAATAATAATATGTGGCAGATATTTGTACAGGTGGTTTAATTGCATTTTGATAATGATACATTGTGTGGCATTTACTGTTTACATTTGATATTGTTCTGTCATCTCTCACATCTTAAAACAAAACCAATGTGATAGTTGAAGACTAATACAGGCTCAGATCTCTAAACCATTTATTATGAGTCCATTATGTTGTGTAAGTTTTTGTTTTCTAAAATGTTAATCTTGTGCCAAAATATCATTGTTTGTGACTAAGAATGTCTTTCTCATAAACGTCCCATTTCATATTGGACATCTACTGGAAAAATATTGATCAAATGAAAAATAAAGGTACTTGAGTCTTCCAGTACTTCTGTAGCTAAACTAAGCAGTCATGGAAAATAAAGGTACTTGAGTCTTCCAGTACTTCTGTAGCTAAACCAGGCAGTCATGGAACATAAAGGCAGATGAGTCTTCCAGTACTTTTATGACCAAACTCAGCAAATATGGAAAATGAAGTAAATGTTTCTGTAGCAACACTAAACACGTGTTTTGGGGAAGACAAATTCTGATATGTAAAGACATTGTTATGATAACTGCTGTTCTAAATTATTGATAACCATGACTGTATCCCTTTATTTTATATTTTCCATGAATTGGCAGATGAAAGTCTGTCGACCTATATCATGTTCTCATTCTGCCTTTTCCTTTACTCAGTCTTTATTTTTGATTTATATTAATCAATTGTTGTGTTATTTATGATCACTGGAGGTCAGTGAGACTGACATCTTTATCATGTTCTCATTTTGCCTTTTCCTTTTTTTTTTTTTTCCTCGTTTTTTTGGTTTATATTAACCAACTTTGCGTTATTGATAAGCATACGTAATTTGAATTGCATCCAATCTCCTCAAACTTGAAAAGCAAGTGTTCATGCCGATTATCTAGACTTTACAGTAATTTAAAATATTTGTATGTTGTTTGGGAACAAAATAATTTATATAGTTGGTGATCCAACTAAAAAGAGGTTATTTGTACTCAATAATAAATATCCTAATCATGTATTTACAATTTTATTGATTCTTTTAACAGAATTTTGTAATATTGTTTTCATGTAATACTTGATGAAGGATTTATGTTTCTTTGAATTTTGGAGTATCATGACACAGTAATGTTATAGTACCAGTCACATGGGTAATGTATGTGCAGTTACTCATTTTAAATTAAATATAAATTTTTCTTTTAAAATTTGACACTAATTTTCTTTAACCAAAGTCTATTCAATTCTGATTATTGAATGATCTGCACATTAACTGTCACCAAGAAACTTCCAGATAAAAATTATCTATCAATATGGACAATGGTGGCCATGTACTAAACTTGGGTCAAAATAACAGCGAATTGATTGGAATCATCACATTCAAGGGTAGAGCGAAATAGTTTATCAAATGCGTAGATTTAATTGTGACATCGCAGCATGTGACATTCAATCTGGATTGTAATGGATCATACCTTTAGGTTAATTGTGTCCAAAAATGTCTACATACTTTAACATTTATTTTGCCGTATGCATCTCTCACAGCTACAAAACAATGACCTTCCACAGGAATATGGATATACATAAATCCAAATGAAATGAATATTTGCCTCTTAAAGGTATGTAGAATCAAATTCTAAAAAATGACACCCATTACTGAAATAGTTGAATGCCTACATGACATGTGACGTGTGCCATAGTAGATTATTTAGTACTGAGGCAATTGGAGTATAAAGTGTATTTCCCAGGATACACCTATCTGGGCTGATTAGATGCTAGGTCTTAACCCATACACTATCAGTTATGAGTTGCTATGCTAACCACTAAGCCATTACAGGTCATATCTCCATCGGTCACTCTAATTACATATAGGACTGTGCATTGGACCTATTCTACCTAAGGGGTATATTATGACATTATGAGATGACAACTACATGTGGATTTTATGACATATGGGATGACACATTGGGCCTTTTTTTACCTACAGGTGGATTTTATGACATATGGGACAGTGCATTGGGCCTATTCTACCAATGGGGGGAGATCGGGATCATGTGACATGGGACAGTGTATTGGGCCTATTCTAAATTGTTTTAAAAGATATGTCCCGTTTTAAATTCAATATTTTTGTTATTTACCTTTTTCTCCAAAAATAAATGAGTAAATCAATGTGATAATATTTTATTGATTAATTGACACATGACACCATAATTTAGTAGCTGCCCCTCTTCTGTTGTGGTGTATTAATCACTTTGTTGATTAAAGGTTAATCTATTATGGAAAGTGACCCAGTTTGGAATGTGCTTTGTGTGCAGTTCAAAATGGCTTCATGACTTATAAGAAAATATACTCCTAGATTTTTTTGTTGAGATCCTTATAAAATCCTTGAATTTTTTTAATGGCCATTTTCTTTTTTTACATTTAGACCTGATTTTATCAAAATCATGCATAACACAAAAAATGTTTCTATAGCCAGGAAATATGAGTTGCAGGATTTTAGGATGTAGGCTTGGTTTGTTTCAGTGAGGTTCAAATGCAGATTTTTTGAAATACTTTAAATGTATTTAAATTCTCTGAGTTTACCAATATTATGTACTGTACCCATTTTGTGCAACACTCATCTGTTTGAGAAAGGCAGAAAACTGTCACTTTAATAGTTAAAATGCAGGGATACAATTTATTATTTAAATATATAAGATAATTTTGTTATATACAGATTATGAGTTACTGTGTGGTTTATTTATTGCATGAAATTACATCCCAAAACTAGATTTTAGCTGAAGAATGCTTGGGGATCCAAGTTTGCTCATTTAGTGTAATGTTGAGTTTTATGCTAGCACAGACCAGCTGCCTTGGTGTGTCTGTTGGAAAGTCGCTTAACACTCTTTTCCTTGGCATGAATAAGACATCATCGTGTTAATATTTCAAGTAAAACCAACACACATTTTTGGCAGAGTTTTTGTTGCTGTTCAGAGGGGATATATACAACTAACTAGCATGCTTTTGTAATGAAATGTGCAATGACAGCCATTACAGGCAAGTTTTCTGTTACTTTTCAGCAATATTTATAATTTTAAGGTTTAATAGGTAAAAATTCATGTATATATTACTGTATCTACTTACTTTAAATCTGGTCCTCCTTTAGACAACATAAATCCAGATCTGCCATCACATAATGCACTGCTGTATGTTGTTAGATTACTCTTAATAAACTGCATAGACTCATATCTGCATGTGCAATATGCAACATCATATCTGGGTCTATGCTATTTTGATACATTAGTAAGTATATATGATAGTTTATCAAGGTGTATGGGATATTATGACTATTGTACCCTATACACCATTCACTGTCAATCAGTGTGTGTGAGGTTTCAGATTTCCAGCATCCCATAAAGTTATCTTGGCATAAATGGTTATGCTGAATCATAATGTGCAATATTCAACCATAATGCTTGACCATTGTAGCTTTTAGTGCAGGCATTATTTTGTTTGCTGTCATATATATGATCTTGTAGAATATACTTTATACTAAAAAATACTAATCTTGACAATGTAAGAGTTCCGTCTTGTTTTTTTAAAACCCTGCTGGTCAAATACCAGAAGAGCTTGTGAAATGGTCATCAGTCATAATCCAATCATCGGTTTGTTATCACAAATTTGTTATTGATGCCCCTCCTAATCCACTGGGCATATTGTCATTATACTTGATCAAGTTTCTTTCTTATGACCAGTTGGTTCTAAATGAAAATGGTGCCCCACTTCTCACTATACTGCTTCCTAAATGAAAATGGTGCCCCACTTCTCATTGCTTCCTAAATTAAAATGATGCCCCACTTCTCATTATACTGCTTCATAAATGAAACTGGTACCCCACTTCTCGCTGTATTGCTTCATAAATGAAAATGGTGCCCCACTTCTCACTATACTTCCTAAATGAAAATGGTGCCCCACTTCTCACTGTACTGCTTCCTAAATGAAAATGGTGCCCCACTTCTCACTGTACTGCTTCCTAAATGAAAATGGTCCCCCCACTTCTCACTGTACTACTTCCTAAATGAAAATCATGCCCCACTTCTCACTGTAAAACTTCCTAAATGAAAATGGTGCCCCACTTCTCACTGTACTTCTTCCTAAATGAAAATGGTGCCCCACTTCTCACTATACTGCTTCCTAAATGAAAATGATGCCCCCAAGACTAACAGAATGGCTGCCATGGTGGCCATCTTGAAAATCTTGTGTTTTCTGTTCTCCCTGAACAGATGGTCATTTTGATATGTTTTGATAAAAAGATGTCTCACGACATCTAAATGAAAATAGCCACCATAGAGGCCAGCTTCTAAATCTTGTTACCACTTCTTACGAATGGATGAAAAGTTTCCATTTAGACCTCCAACTTGGGCACCGTGTTGAAAATAGAGTCATTTCTACTCTTTTTAAACATATAGTCATATTTTTATGGATTTTTTTCATACTGACATGTCCCACTATACTGCTTCCTTCCTGTAGCCTGCCTTTATGCACTTATAGGGGCAATTGTGGAGTAATCTTTGATGTGCTTCATTAAATGTTTTGTAAAGCAATCTTACAAAATGGTGGGGTTTGACCAACCCAATTCTGCCAGATCACCATCTGACCAAAGTTGAGCATGCTCTGAGAAAAGTTATTCCATCATGTGCTGTGGAATACAGAATATGAAAGGATATGATTGCTGGTGCATTTCCTCCACTATTGAACACTGCAGTTATGTTACTGCTGGGGAATTTTTGCCACAAACAATATTTGTTTGGATTGTGTTCAGTGGTAATTCCAGCTTCATCAACATATATATGGTTTCTGATGTAATCAGAAGAATTGTTAGAATTAAAAAGAGATCTCTGAAGTTATTTGTCAATGGATTTTCTTGTTGCACTTTGCTTGTTTTAAGGATATATACAACCAAGAATGCAAAGTCATAAAATGAACAATGACTTAGAGGTTGGTTGACTGAGAATCTTTGCCCCAAGACACGGGATACTCACTCCCAAGATAATGAATTTTGCCTTTATGTATCCAGAGCCAGTACCGGCAATGCACTCCACATGACAATCGAGTTTTGCTTTTTGTATTCCAAAAATAACGGATCTTGTCCAGGATTAGGACCATACTAAGAAACATTCAACTTCCGGTCCACTTCAGAGTGAATGCCACTATGTTATATGGTGAGTATACATGAATTTACCCAGAATCAAGTGTCTGTGGCCTGTGGGTCGGGGATATAAACTTAAAGGTCACCTGCCATACTCTGACATTTTTTTATTTATATCAGATTTCCATTACACTTGTAAAAGTAGTCATACTCGCACAAAAAGATTTTAAAAATTATAAAGTGTAAAGATGATATAATAATTTAATTACTCGAAAAATAAGCATCGCACGCCGTTAACTCCCCTTAGGTAAGATTTCCCACCTATAGAGGACGCCAACCGGAAATGACGTACATTTATCCCCAGAAGAGAAAGTACACGCTTCTTGTTGTAGAAAACGAACGCTACAGACTATGGAAGGGAAACTTTTAGATGAAACTATTGAAAACGATTTTACAGTTCAGCCTTATATGTATGAGCCTATGCCAGCCAACAACGAAGAGGAAGCCGAATCATCCGATTCCGAGTCTGACGAAATGGATAGCGAGCAACACGGGAACGATGAAGTATTAGTAAACAGAGTTGGGAATGTTCAGTGGTAAGTCACTTTCGCCGTTTTATATATCTATTGAGAGTGAATTATTGTTTTATTTATATAAGTTTGATTACAAGAGACAAAAATACGAACTTTGAACAGCTATTTATTTTACACACCCCAACTGTTTGTTCACAATGTAAACACATCGTACACGATCCTATCGCCCCCTAGCTACGATGTCGTAGCCTCAACTTGATTTGTTGTGGTTGAGTAAGGGTACTAATATTAGTACTAATCGCCCCCCACCCACCGAACCCACTAGACTAGAGCTTGTTTCAATGAATTACAGCCCAAACTTTAACATTATAACATTCCCAATCTCTCTATTCATTGACCGATAATGTTTTTAAATTTTAATTGTATTGACCCCCTGTGCACAGACAGATTTTTTAAAATAAACAAATACAGTATACACATACATTGATACATATGCGTGTTAAAAACTCCGTAATCTACGGCAAGCTGCAGTGTCTTCTTGCCAAATAGAAATATAAGGATTGCCACAATTTATTGTACTTTCTCATTTTTCATGTTTTCTAAGGAGAAAGTTAATATTACACTAGCGCATTATTCTTTTGACTTTAATATTTCTTAGACTAGCTTTGCTGTCATTCTTTCTTGGTAACATAATTCATTGCTCAAGCTAGATAAAATTGCAGCAATGTTCCCAATCCTTTACTGTCCTTCATGATCTTCTAACGAACAAAATTCTTTATCGAGACAATTTTGTTAAAACAAAAAAAAATTGCCTACATGTCATCTTTTAAAGTTCAGGATTATGGATTACATGCAACATCACATCATTAGGATCAAATACTCTAATTGGCATTTTAAAAAGACACACACACACCCTTTTCCCCCCAAAAAGTGACACATCATTTTGTGATAAATTATTACCTGGAGCAAGCCATACAAAATCGTGTTTCACAAATATAATTCCCATATTAACTTCTATTAGTCTTTTTAGCATGTTGCAAAAATCATTTGCTCCCTCTGAAGCACTCCTCCAATTTTACCAGAAAAAAGGAATATTTTGTCCCATTATTTTCAACCTAAAAATTGTGAATTGTGTCTCAGTGAAAGTAGTATTTTCTTCTTTCCTTTAGCATGTTATTTTAAAAGCAATATTTTAGCCCCTTTTTTAGGCTGAAAATTATGTTAATTTTATTTTGGAGCCAATAGGTAAAAATATTTTCACTTTTAGGTGCTTGTGTAACAACTGTCATCCTATGGAGACACAGCTAGAGTCCATTTGCTGTAAAGAGTATGATGAACTGCAGTGTAAGCTGGAATCGGTTTCTGACTGCATTACTCAGCATGAAGGGTTCCTGGGAAATTGTCTCAACCCATATGTTATAGAAGTGTCGTTCTATGAATTTCTACAGGCCAATGGACCCATGGGTGATGAGGAGCCAGTACACGAGTAAGTTAATTGTTTCATAATTCAACTGTCGAGTTGCAAGTACATGTTATATCACAGCAAATTTATTTTTAAAAACAATATAAAATACAGAAAATAACAAAAAATAATTAACAAAGTTTTGATATATTTCATTTATTCAGTCATCCAATAAGTGTTTAAACTCGTCAGTAAAACTCAACTGACAGTTCATTTCTTTCTTTTTTATGTGACAGAGTGTACAGACATATTGCCTATCGACGCCTTGCTCGCTGGATATGGCACAGACTTGCCAAATATGACAGACGGGTACTACCAGCATGTACTGTGAATGCCATCAGAACCAGGTTTCCTTCGGACAACTACAAAGGGTTTGAGTACGCCAGAGACTTCTGACTGCAAAATCTTGATCTGTGCATGGTGATGGCGTCTTCTTTGAGAACTTTATTGGCTGTGCTGGTGAGAGGTGGTGGTGACTGGAGATGCCTTGAAGATTCCTCTTGTGCCTCTCTGTGAGAATTGTATTTTTGACGAAGAATGACTAATTCATCCAACAGAGTAGCCACATATTCTGTTTAAAAGAAAAGAACAAATGAATATTCATTCTTAAACAAGACAATTTTAAATTTCTAAAATATCTTAAGATATGATAAATTAATATACTGTATCACAAGGCCATGAAAGTGCTTATTCATAGAAGTTCTAGATATTAGGCAAATTCATTTTTGCATAAATTTAGTAGTATTTTAGGTGAGAAGCATTGTTGTTGTGTACATTAGTTGCATGATTATAAGTTATTTATCCAGTAGCTATAAGAAAACTTTAAACTGTGAAATTAAACTACATACTAACTATGTAGTACATAAAGATTGTATTTAAGCACTAACCATAGGAACAATCTTCCTTCACCAACTTCAGCACATGGTGACCAGCCTTGTGTTTGGGGTATGACAACTTAAACCTCAACTGTCCGTCATTGTTCACAGCCTGAACTCTGTCTGCGTTGCAGCATGTGTGTAGAGCTGCCAAATGCAGCCTACAAGAATGATAAGAGATTTAGTTTGTTCAACGCAGTTTATATATATATATATTCAAAATAAAGTGTCTTTCAAGATTTAGTTCATAGCTAGTTTAACTTTTTTATCATTTTGTAATGCTGAATTCAAAACTATCACAGCAAAATGACAGGAAAATACTTTTATTTGAATTCTCAATAGCACTATTGTACTGCATCTTCTATAGTAATTGCTGAACATAATACAAAGTGATCAATATTTCCTTACCTTTGTTTCATTCCTGGATAGGAGAAGCTCACAAACTTTGGGGCAAACTGACAGACAACCTTGTGTTGTGCCTCAAGCTGTGAGGTCTGTTCTGCTGGGGAGAGTTTGCGGATGTCATTCAGCAGTCTTCTTTTGGATATCAGAAGTTCTAGTTCTTTGTGTGCCTTAGAGCCTGAAATGACAAGTGCATTGCTACTACATATTATAAATGCTTGTAATTCTTAACTGCAACAGACACCATATTGTTTCAAACAATCTGCCAGAAGTTTGCATTATTAGAAGTATGCAACAATTAAATCATAAATATGTAAACAGGAACTAAAAACATGTCAGACACAAGCATTGTTACTGACAATATATATTTTTTCCAATTTAAAAGTGCAAGGTATTTTTTATAATTTAATTTTCATAACATTGCCTTGTGGTAAATGAGTTACTGTAAAGCATAAGAATTTTTTTTTAATATTACCGGCTTTGATCCAGTTCCGCTCTATAGGGCCATGGAGACAATATGGGAATTTTTCACCATGACCTTCATGTTTGTTGGTCACATGATTAACAATTGACATCCATTTATGTTCCACTGCAGCACCATCACCACCACTAGATGCTGCACAGTAGTATAGGTGATTTGATATAGACTGTGTCCACTGACTAATAATTTCACACCCCTTCTTCTTCCCTAGACTGCAAAGCTGTTTTTTCATATCTGGAACAAAATAACTTAATATTGTTAGTTCTATGTAAAAATTACTTAACTACATTTCAGGCCAAGAAAATAATTATCAAATTATCTTTTACATTTAAAATTTATAATTATAAAAAATTATAAATAGCAAAGTTAGGACAAACCACTGCATATATGAAATAAATGAAATTTAGTAGGCAAGTTTGTTAGCATATCAATATAAAGAGGAATTTTCTAAAACACTCTGTGCAGTGGTAGCTTACAGGTCTTCCAAGCAAATCTATTCATGCAGTTTTTTTAATTTGTATGCTGGATATGAACGAATGCAATTTTCATCAAAGAAATTATGTGTGCCACTAAAATCTGTCAAAATAACAATTGTCTTTTAAAACAAATTCATAGGAATTAAACTTTACTAACTTTTTGCAAGATGCCACCCATCGAACCAGTGGTTAATTGTTTTCTGTTCCTCCCTCAGGTAGCGCTTAACCTGTATATGCCGGTCTGTTGTGATGTCGGTGATGGAGACACCAGAATCATCTATCTTCCGTAGTGCCCTCTTCAAACCCTCCAACTCCACTGCATTAGAATTTTTCACCTCATTACTCTATGAAAAATGACATGTTATTAAGACTAATACATGTTTTGTTCTTTGAATTGTATGACAGCATGTTAATGTACTATGAATTTGCTTATGTTGTTTTGTGTTTCATGGGTACAAATTATTGTGCAAATGTTGCTAAAGTATGGTAAACGTTACAAAATGTCAACTGAACGTTATCTTATTGAACAGAATGTATGTTATGGTAGATATAACATTTTTTAATTAAATACATATATCATTAGTTTCTATTCAGCATTCACTCAGTAAAATATTATCAATTTTAAATGACCAGTAACTGAAGTTTCCATGCAACAGCCTTTGAATCAATATCGTAAGTATTTTAAAAAAATACATTCATAGTGATTATACCTGCACTAGCTCCACAGCCAACACAAGCCCAGTTTGCAGATCCATAATGGTATAACTACCATATTTAGCCGAATGACCCGGGGAACAGCATCTAGCATCACCTCCAACCTTAATAGGTCTGCCTCTGCATTCTCTCAATATTTCTCTCTGAGTTCTTTTCCATACATTTGAAATGGCAGGTAAAACAAAAGATTTTTGAAACCTTGCATATGTTCTACCTGCTACCATTTGCAAATTAAGAAACTTGAAAATGTTCAAAACTTTTGATGGTGATGCTCCACTGAACATAATTGCCCCAGACATGAGAAGGTTCATCGATGGAGTGTTTCGAATTAGTGGCTGACTGCTCCAAAGTTTACTGTGTCCATGTTCACAAACCGCCTCTAACATAACCATTGTTCCCATCAATTTCTTTTTTATCACATGACAAGTACTGCCACAAACGAAGCACAAAAGTAAAAGTTGTCTCAAGCAGCTCTCATACACTATATATTTAGCTTCCTTCAAAGTATTTACCTCTTCTTCAAGTGTTTCATCACTGAAAGAAGAAAAAAAATGTCAACTACCTTCTGCTTTTAGGCAATAACATAGATTACCGAGCTTCATAATCCTTTACAACACAATATTGTAAATGTTCTTTATTCACATACAAATTGTTCTCTGATTTTGAATGTGAACTGATCAAAACTAAAGTACATGTTACTTTATCACATACCATGCTTGTTCTTCTTCCTCATAATCCATATCAGCATCTCCACCATCTGGTTCCCAGCCTGGATCAGTTTCGTTACTGTCGACTAAGTCTCCGCACTCATCCGCATCAAAGAAAGTTTCCTCCTCTTCTACCACTGGATGGTCATCAGGGTCTGGAAACTGGAAACTTTTGTCAACAAAGTATGATAGTTCATCTTGGCCACATGCAACTGATTTCATCTCTGGCAATGCTGTCATACCAACTTCCCTTTGTTGAGGCTTGACCTGGCATGCCTTGTTCACTGTGGGCCTATGCAGAAAACTCTTGAAAGAAAAATTACAAATCCATGAATAGTGATGAATATCTAATATCATCAAATTCAAACTTTACATCAAAATTAGTTCCACAATTCTTTGAACTTTCTTGTGGCAAGACTAGTGCATGAGGGACAAGTGAGCACAAATGTCATATGCTCAACTGTATAAAAATGTATGTCCCTTTTCTTTCTGAAGACCACTAAGCAGAATTCTTTTGGATTATTCACTTTTTATTCAGATCTTGATATATATTTGTGAATACACGTTTCATTATTAATATGCCACAAATGAAGTAAATTATCAAAAATGCATCGTACTCAACAATCAAAGTGAAGTCTCGTCATTTTAAAACTTCATGTGAACAAATTACCATAGTAATTTATATTTTGTGCATCTTTTACCCAGAATATATGAAATTTCCAGCCTGGATTTATTGTCACATCCAAATTTAAAACATATGATCACAACAGAATTTGTGCATGGGAGTTTTATTTTGTGTTTGCAAACAGTTGTGCAAAGAAAAATATAGTAATCAAAATGTAATTGTAGTGTTTTTTACCTCTGTTGTTTGAGAGCCTCTTGACATATGGTCTGATGATGCATGCTGGAAATCAAGACCGATTTGATAATTCAGAGGAGTGTGACTCTTGTGTTTCCGTCCCTGTTGAAGTAGCTCCTCCATACGAAGCAGCTCTTCTATGAGATGTCTTTCTTCAGATGCAGTCTCAGCCTGTTGGGAGTCATGCTTTTCCAGCAGTTCATCAAGAGTCTACAAATCAAAATAAAATGATATTGAACCCAGTTTATCAAGCACTCTATGAAAACTGACCACAGTAATTATTTATGCCAAATGGGATAAGTTTACCACTGTTTTTTTTTTAGTAGTAACAATTATTACATTTGAATTAAGTTTCATTTATTAAATTCGAGTGATAATTGTTGACAGGACTATATGTACAATCATAACAGCCTTGATTTCTGCAGAAACACTCAACCAGACACTGATTCAACAGATTTGTACACCTACTGTAATGATAAACGTCATACACTAATACCTTATATTTCGAGTTCATAATCGGTATAATAATGCTAAATAGTTTCTTCGAGATCAACAATTTACACATTCAGAAATTATGATTTTTGTAAACATTAATATTTTATATCTGCAATAACAATGCTGTACTGTAATCTTTATTTGATGTATTTTACTTACCCTCTTTCTATCCCTCTTCTCATATGCACTATAGAGCTTTCTACGGGATTTAGGTGGTCCAAACTTCTCTGGTGACGGAAGGGTTTTCTTCTTATATTCGACAGTCTCTGGGAAAATTGTAGGCACTGCCGTCTTTAACAAATTCAATTTCATTTGAACACCAATTGATACCATCACGGAAGGAGGGTGTAAAAAGCAACTGTCCTCAAAATGCCGTATGCACAAGCGGGATGTTGCAGTTGGTACAAACGGTACAACTTTCCCATCCCTCTCTCTATTGGACCCAACAGCTTCAATCCATTTTTTCCGGTAAACATGGTCTTTCGGAAAAAGAAAGAACCCTTTTGTCCCATTATCGCTCTTTTGGTTACATCCGTAAGCAACACAGTGCACCATATTTGTTGTAGAAAATCACGATCTTTAAAATGTATCACACAGATGATAGACATATACGCGGGGAAATTCAACGCATGAATGGCTAGGTTGAACCGAAGGGATAAATGTACGTCATATCCGTCTTTGGCACACGGAAATTACCGATTGTTTACGGAGATTGCCGAGTAAAATTTTTCATTTAAAAAATAGATTTTTTAGTCTAATTAAACATTTGTATGGTGTACATATATAACAGATGCATTTCTATTATGACTATAATGATATTGCAGTTTTTTACAAAATAGGTGGCAGGTGACCTTTAAATACAAATGTCTAACCAGAACATACCATGAAGTAATTGTAATTTCTGCCATTTTCGACAAATATTATACTGCTTTATTTTTTATACTTTATATTTTGAATTTCCCTCCGGTCGTGATTTATCTCATTTGGAATGTTTCTTTTCTTATGTAAATGTTTAAGGGTCATGACCGCTACGATATGCATACAATATAGTAAATGAGCATATTAGTTGAGATAACGTACGTAATTTTATTTTCCATTGAGCGTTAAAGAAAATAATAATTAAATTTTAATTTTATAATGGATAGTTCTTACTTTCGGTATTCACTGTTTGCACATGTAATGCCCAATAGTGGCATTCACTCCGAAGTGGACCGGAAGTTGATCTAATAAGATTGTATAAACTAAGTTGAATACACGAAGCAACGGATAAACTTAGCAAAATCGACCCTTCAGAATCAGTACGATTGCATAAATGGTAATGGATGAAATATTTGGAGTGTCTTCTTTACAGTGGTGTACATTATGTGTGATTGAATGCACAGATAGATTCAGAAAATTAAATCGGAATCATCGAGGGGTCAGATTGTGACGGGTGAGAGTTAGGTATCTTGTGTTATATGGTGAGTGTATACATGAATTTACTCAGAATCAAGTGCCTGTGCTTTTAATTTTCAAAATGGCACTGACTAATGCTGAGAGACAACGCCGATGGCGAGAGAAACAGAAACAGAAAGATACTGTAAAATTTTTAGAAAAGGAGGCAAAGAGGAAGAGAGATTTTTATGTTCCTACAACTATGCTTAAACCAGCTCAGCTAAAAGTAAAAAGAGCAGAAATACTGAAAAGAGTGGGGGAAAAAAATTATAAGAAAAAGAATCAAAAGGACAGTACGCCTATTCCCTCAGCTAGTAATACAGCGAATAGTCCTGCAGATGTTATGGTGGTAAAGCTGCCAGGAATTGAACAGAAAAATGCTAATAGAGCAAAGGGGCTGAGAAAAACATACAGAAGATCACTGAGACAAGCCTATAGAAACAACGAGGAGCTAAGACACAAGAATCAGAACCTTGTCAGAGCTAATAAGAGACTTCAAAAGAGGATTGAAAGGGTAAGAAAACAACAGGCACGAAAAGAGATAGAAAGCTCAGACACTGAAAAGGAAAGTGAACTTACTATGATGACTCCTCGTTCAAAGACAAAAAATGAAATGAAAAATCTAGGATTGAATAGACTCCCTCTTAATAGCACCAAAGTTCGTCGCACACTGATACAGGTCAGACACAAGTTTCTACTGACAAACACAGCCTTGAGTGAATTAAAAGATGAAATAAAAAAGAAAAAGAAGAAAACGCTTTCATCGGGCATACAATGGAAAGGTTTAGTAAGAATGTACAGATGTGGATCAAAGTTAGCGAAGTCAATGGGTGTATGTAGACAGAAGGTGGCCAAACTATGTGTAAAGAGGAAAAGCTCAACTAAAAACATGAATTTGCGAAAAAAAAGTCGTAGCTTTTCTAGAGAGAGAGGACAATAGTTCCATACTACCTGGAAAGAGAGACACTAAGAAAGTACAAGAACAGTTGAAACAGAAACATGTCTTGTCTGATTATATGCATAATTTGTACTTCAAGTTCATGTTAGAAAATCCGAGATTAAAGATATCTAAATCCCTCTTCTATTCATTTCGACCTCAGAATATTCTTCTTGCAAATTTTGAAAGTAGAAAGACGTGCCTTTGTTCTAGACACCAGAACATGGCTTTGAAGATGCGCGCCATCATAAATATAGGGGTTCAGTGTCCAAAAAACCCAGATGATCTAATAAGACAGTATCAGTCAAATAAAACAATAATTGAAAAGATAAGAGATACTGATATGGCTACTATCAGTTTTAAACATTGGAAGAGAGTTCAGGAAGGTAATAAGTTTCGCCACAGAGAGGTTGAGGAAGAGCTACTGAAAGATGAATTTTTTAAGTTGTTAGACAAAGACCTCACTGAGTTCCGGGACCATGTTGTAAGAACTCAACATCAATATAAGGAGCTTAGAAATCTACGTGAAAATCTACCAGAAAATGAAATAGTAGTATGGATGGACTTTGCAGAAAACTTTCAATGCTCGTCAGTTGAAGAAGTCCAATCAGCTTATTGGAACGTACCTGTCGTTTCACTCCATACCATGGTGGTTTATTTTCCTTCCGGAATGAGCAAATCAATCCAAAGCTATGTTGCAGTTTCCGATGTGATGTTTCACAACGCCTCAGCAGTATATGCTATACTTCTGAAACTTATTCCACAGCTCAAAAAAGAATGTAAAGATTTTAAAACAATTCACTACCTTACTGACTCTCCAACGAGTCAGTATCGTAATAGAACCATATTCCAGTTTATAGCGCAACACCAGGATGAATTCGGCGTTGATGCGCGATGGAACTACCTGGAGAGTGGCCATGGTAAAGGTCCTTGCGACGGACTAGGCGCCAGTGTGAAACGTTCAGCAGGTGATGTAGTTAAGCATGGTAAATGTTCCATACAGAATGCGAATGACTTTTTTGCATGGGCCACTCATTCCGTTAATACTGGCAGGAAAGTGAGGTACTTTTTGTACACACAGCAAGATTATGATGAAGCCGAAAAGAATTTATCGAATCGTCCTGCAGTTCGACCAGTTCCTGGAACTTTCAGACTTCATTTTGTCTCGTCTGCCACAAACATGGAAATCTTCACAAGGAATTTATCCTGTTATTGCCCTGAATGTTTAGTGGATGTAGCAACATTTACCTGCGATGGCTATGTTAAACACAGTCTACTGAGAAACGAAGATGAGAGACCTCGCGAAGAACAGGGTCCAGGAAACAACATGGAAGCTATTTAAGATAGAGCAAGATCAGCCTCAAACAAAACGACAAAGAATTGATGTCATACCAGTACAGGAAGGTGACGGGATAGCTGGTTTATACAATTCGAGGTGGTATATTGGTAGAGTGGTCGAACAAGACAACGAAGATGGAGAACTGCTAGTGGATTTTATGGAGAAGTCTGGGAAATTGGCTAATACTTTTAAATGGCCTCGCCAAAAGGATGAAATCTGGATCACTCCGCAGAAAGTCATATATCGTCTTATAGACAGTTCTGTGCCAGTTGGAAAAACCAGAAGATCCATGAAAGTCCCACAGAAGGAAATAGAAAACATTTCAAGGGCTTTTGATAAATATGCTTGAAATTGTTGTATGTGTGTAACCTCCGTAACAAAAAGAGATTGTAAGATTTTATGCAAGATTTCGATAATTTGTTCAGTAATGTCAATATTAAGTTCAATTAAATAATCTTTAATGCTATTTTGTCAAATTCTTTTAGTTTTCAAAAAATTGAAAAAAATATTTAGTAACATAACATCCGTAACGAAATTCATGCGACCGGTTTATGTGCTTTAGGATTTTACTTAGATGCTCTACAGCCAACATCATTGTCTTTTCTCTTACTTCGTACTTGCAGTTTTTGAATGATGATGACAAACTGTCCTATATATTAAACTATTATTAAATAGCAAATGTTAAAAAACATGTTTAGATAGTTTAACAGTCAAGAAATATTTGTTTTCTTTTTGAAATAAAGATAGTAAGATATTTTTACAATAACGATCACTAGTTGTGTTTTTTCAAAATATTTGATGTATTCCTAGACTAAATTGGTGTGTAGAATATATAATGCATCTCATAGTTGAATATTTTTTCTTGATTATGGGTTGCTGTTTTAATTTTAACATCCATAACGCTCGTTTTTATTGTCATAACTAGAAACACTAAAATTTTGTAAATTCTCAAATTTGGTGTGAGAAAAATTGGATTTTAATCACTGAAATATCCAAGATCATGAAACAAAGTCAAATAAGTTTTTTCGGGTAAGTTTTTTTTTTCGCCAGTTGTGAATTTTAGTTGTTATTATTCTGGAATGGCTGTGTTGGATATGTTATGATTGTTGTTATTATTATAGGGTTTAACGCCATTTTTCCGCACACGATAGGCTATATAAGGCGGCCAGTATTATTGGTGGAGGAAGAACCCGGGAAACCCCACGGAAAGAACCACCGATCCACGAAAAGCTACTGGCAAACTTTCTCACATAACTACATTAGCCGAATCTGATGCTCGAACCCAAGAGGTGAGATAGCAGTGATCCGTAACGGACAGCGCTTTAGACCACTTGGCCACTCGGGGCCCTGGACATGTTATGAACATTTTAGCTCCGCTGATGTGAAAGTATCTGACCACATTAATGGAGCATTTTATCAGGAGCAGCAAAAGTAAAACTGCAGTTGCAAAGTTAACAAAACTAAACATGAATTTATGTTGTCCTTTATAAATTACTTTGGTATGACATAAATCTAAATTACGCCAGGAGACTGCTGCATCATATGCAGTGATACGTGTTATCCCCAGATGCTATGAAGAAACATGACATTCAGGCTCGAGTAACTTCAGTTAATTAATTATAATCCCTTAACTCCAGTCTAGACAAATTCACAAGCAAACTTGCAGCCATTGGTAATGATTGTTGTACAATCTCTCACCAATAGAGTGTACATTGGTTCCACTGTTAACGGAATATTTACCTTGCTCCGGTGGCTTAGTGGTTAGAGCATCTGCCTCGGAAGCAGGATGTCGTGGTTTCCAACCCTGGCAGAGCATACCAAAGACTTACAAAGATGGTACTAATGGCTGCCTCGCTAGACTGGGCACCTTGGTGTCAGGATAATGTGACTGGGTGGGATATGTCTGCGGCATGATGTCAGTGCTAGACATAAATATAAACTGTAGCAATATGACTGATAAATTGTTAAAGCTATGCTAAAAATAAAAATTATACACACTATCATATGCAGTGTGTGCTCAGCCATTTAACATATTATCATCAGCAAGATGAAGATCATGCAGTCCACAGGGAAACTTTGTTTGTTTGATTAGGATTTTTAACATAGCTTTAACATGTTTTCAGTCATATCGCTACGATGTCTGCTGTAAGGCAGTTTTTAGTGATGTCTAACAATGGGGCATCATGCCGCAGACATGTAGCATGATATCCTACCCAGTCACATTTTCCTGACACCAGGCCGACCAGTCCTAGCACTAACCTCTTAATGCTGAGCGTCAAGTGAGGCAGCTGTTAGTACCATTTTTGTAAGTCTTTGGTATGACTCGGCCTAGGATTGAACCCGCGGCGGACGCTTTAACTGCTAGGCCACCGGAGCGGTTGGGAAACTTTGTTAGTGGACATTTGTTCACACTGTGTGACTGTACGCTCAGCTAAACAGTAAAAATGTGAAAACAACAAGCTTTGTAAAATTTTACAAATAATTGTTTCCCTGGAAAAAGATTTTAAAAATGGAGAAAGATATTTAAAAATTAAATCCAAAAATAATCCATGAATTACAAAAGTCATAGGACAGCTCTGGTGGCCTAGTGGTTAGAGAGTCCACCGCGGAAGTAAGCGATCTCCGGCTGAGTTAAAATAATAGTGCTAAGAGCTGCCTCACTTGGCGCTCAGTATTGAGAGGTTTTTGTCTGTGCATAATGCCCTAGTGCTAGACATCACTATAAACTGCATCACTGCAATCATCGCAGCGATATGACTTACAAATTGTTAAAGCTACGTAAAAGAATTCTAATCACACATAATTGAGTCCTGTTGGAAAATCGAAGACGGAAGACAATGTATGCTGAAGTCTGTTTTGTAATTTTGTACAATTCCTTGTAGAACACACAATAATTGACACTCTGGTGTTATAAATCCGAAAAACATTTTGATAAACTGTCTTTGTCCAAGAATTATGTATGAGCACATCAAATATTTCCAGAGATACAAATTAATCCTTTAAAATCTAACTGGTCAGAAGAAACGTTAACATGGATTCAAAAACTGGCTACAACAAAAGAAAATGACAACTCACTAAAACAAAGATTATATATATATTTTAATCCATAGTTGGTTTTTATTTAAATCTCCAAATTTCGAAATCACGAAGGGCAGGGAGAAGTCATGTGATTATTTATATCACATACACTTAAAATGACCATGATGAGAATCAATCAGTTTTACTTTAATAATAAAATGTTGTTAACTTCTTAATTCACTAGTTGCATCTTGACCTTGGCAACAACCAATCATTTTAAAATGAAAATTAAAACTTGTTTACTTAGCTGCCACTAACATTGAATAAAGGTCAGGATCTAAGTCAACAGTACTTAGTTTACCAAAGAATCCAGGCCAACCGATTTTCTGTAAAAGCATCTCTAGTGAATACATACAATAGTATGTAATGAAAAATGGAAAGAATTTAAAACTGACAAACAAGATTAAATTAAAACAAGTACATATCACAACATATATACGTAACAGTGACATAGTCTGAAGAGTTCCACGGCTACAGGAAGAGTTTTTTGTCTGGCCCCATCGGACAAGGTTGACTGCACACTGACCCTGTCGTATCTGAAAGCTGTCCAGTGTTGTCCACTTATGACTTGGAAGGTTGAAGCCAGGAGGGAAGACCGATTGCTTTCCTACGAGGGAGCTGTTTAAAACATCTGTTTAAGAGCAATCGACACCTCATGCCGAAATAGCTGTCATAACCTCCGGCAACGGACCTAATCAGATTGGGCATCTCAAAGTCAAGCTGACTGCTAAATGTGAGGTGATGTCCATGTACAGTGGATGTTTCTGACTGGCATATACCTTAGCCAGCGCTTTTGTGGTTGGTGTTATTGTTGTAGAGTTTAACGCCATTTTTCAGCACACGATAGGCTATACATGGCGGACAGTATTAATGGTGGAGGAAGAACCACCGACTCACGAATAGCTACTGGCAAGCTTTCACATATCCACAATGGCCGAATCTGAGACTCAAACCCACGTAGACAGGTATGGGATGGCAATGATCTGTAACGGAGAGAGCTTTGTACCATTCGGCCAATCAAGGTCCCCTTTGTGGCTGCTTCCGGGTGGCTCAGATGTGGAGGAGGAATATTGCTGAGTACCGGCAGCCTTGGTAAAGGAGTAGGACAGTGTTCAATAGATTATGCGTATTGTTGTGTTGAGCTGGACATCAACTACCTTAGTATGGTATGATCGAGCCAGATAGCAGTGCAGTACTCTGCTGTCGAATAACAGAGGGCCAGTGTTGATGTCTTGTGTGTCTGAGCACTATCACCCCCACCCCCGGATGAGCCAGCCAGTTTATGAAGTAGGTTGGTTCGAGTGCTAAGTTGCAGTTTTTTTCTCTGTCTGGAGTAACACCAATGTATGTTAGTTTCGGATCGTGGTTTTTTTTTTGTTTTTGCCCATTGAGCAAGATTCAAAGATCATAATGGAACCTATCTCTACGAGTAAATGTGCAAGTGAATAAGTTTGCTGAAACTAAATTACCCACCTATTGAGACGTTTCGTTTATTGTTGTCCCACAAAGGTATTTCCTTCAGTAAAATGCACTCACACAAAGAATGGTCTTTTTAGTTCTCATGATCTTGGAGACTTGTCAAGCTTTGTACCTACGTATGAATGGTCGGCGGCTGGTTGGTGTGATTGAAACATTCAGTGATAAAGCCATGTCTTTTCTATAAATGTCCTTGGATGCTTTATTATCACAAATTACAATTGAGTTTGAATTGTTATCAGATATCAACCAACATTTATTTATTCAAAGGCGAATAAACATAGGAAGTGCCCTGGCAAGTAATTGCTATGCTTGTGCACACACAAAAAAAATAAAGGCGTGGGTATGATCCATTGTCCCCAAACAGTTGCATACTTTACCGGGACAACAATGCCCTCAATGAATGGGCAATGGTTTAGCTCATACCTGTAAACGTTGTTACATTCGTGTATATGCAGGTGTTTAAACTGAATGTTTAACATAGCTTTCAAATAATTTCAGTCATATCGCTACGATGTCTGCAGTGTGGCAAATATTAGTGACATGTAGCACTGGTACATGATGCTGCTGACATGTATCATAATGTCCCAGTCACATTATCCTAACACCAGGTCGACCAGTCCTAGAACTAATCTCTAAATGAATACTGCCAAGCGAGGCGGCTGTTAGTACCGGTTTTATAAGTCTTTGATATGAATCTGTAGGGATTCGAATCCGTGACTTCTTGCCTCCAAGGCAGACGATTCTTAACCACTTAGACCACCCGGTACATTTAAAAAGTTGACCTGGAGCATCCAGATGAACTTCTCATTTGCACCATGACGCAAACACTGTACCCAAGTTGTGAATGTCTCTGTATCAATGTCAAATCATTCAGGTGTTAAGTTGTCCCTATACAGAATGCACCAGACTTGTTCCAAATTGATACACCAAATTTAATTATTTTCTCAGAAACCTCTAGCTGTATAAACGGCTGGTGATACATATCAATAAAGTGCACACCAGGGCTCTATACATCAAGATGAACAAAGATCTGAGAACAAAGACCAAGTTTCTTTCAAGCTAATGAACAATGCCATATTTAGTAAGATGATGGACAATTTAAAAAAGTGAATTCATGTCAACCTGCCTGTGACAGACTTTGCAGGCTTGTTGCTGACCTGGAATTTTAATCATGCAAACTATTGTATGGCTACCCCGTCGTGGCTAAAGTTGATGAAACCTATTTGTGTTGGACGTGTTGAAGTTCTTAGTGTACTGTTTTCACTATGACAAGGTCAAACCATTTTACCAGAATAATGTCAAAATGCTCTACACGAACATCTGTTAACTTATCATACATATTACCACAGACGATGAATATACGGGTATGTCGTTGGCATACCTGTAAACGAACTTGACACAAAAAATTATCCAAACGATCATTCACTTTTTAGTAATACCAACAAACACGCTGTGGGGAAAGCCAATCGCAAAGTATGTGGGACTGATTTCTACTTGATTATGGTCAAACACCAGAGCGGTAGGAAAATTAACAAGGCAAACTTAGTTCCCTAGATTGTTGTCATAAAGGAATTCAAAGATACTGTGCATGTCAAATGTTTGCATGAGAGACGCAAACCTGATCGGGTCAAAGACTCATCGCATGTGTGTATATTGTTAAGACCAAGATGATCCTGCGTCCGCTTGATTCCAAGTGATGTATATTTCCCAACAAAATAAATTACCATGTATGCATAAAGACACCCCATAATTGTGAGTTACTTTATGATTGATAGTCTAGCGCATTAAAATAGACCTGGGTGATAATTCTGTATCCACTTGAACGACTTGCAATTCCACTCGTACAAATGCGCTATTAGGAGGCCTTGATCTCCCCAAATGTTAAAGTGTTGACTCCCTCCGAGATTTTTAAATACATTGACGAACCAGGCAGGGTCAATAACAGAACATTGTCTGCATTCTAACACTCCTGGTGCATACAGATACTGAACAAAATTGTTTCCATTTTTGTTGTGAAATTATTTTGCAGATATTTGGCGAGTCTTTTGTCGAACAGCCGTTAAACGTAGCAACATGGCATATGATTTTAATATTTTCTCTTGGATCATGTTATTGAATTTTTAAACAACAACGCGTTTAGTGTATACACTACCCAGATCGGTTTTTCGATGATTATGATCTCATAAAAGAAACCAGAATATTTCTGACTAAACTGAGATCTCACCAGCGTCGTTGCGTGTTAATCGCAACTGGCTTCCCTGCAACATAATTTGTTATATTTTCTGTAATTTGTTTTACAACTAGGAATGTCGTTGGAAGTTCTCCGTGCACGTACGAGATTAAATTCATTGTTGTAGATAACCGATGGATGATTTCCGTGGTGACAAATTGCGATTGTCAAATTTAGGTAAGCGAACAGAACACAACACTCGGCTCTGTCAGCTTGATTGAATCTCCAGCGTATGGGGTTAATATTGCACAATCGTCGTTGAAAACGGTTCTTGGTTGACCTAAATATATTAATAAGATTCTCGCGAAGCAAAAAACTTGTAGGTACCAGTTAAAAAAAATCTCACTGGGCAATGTCAGTAACATGTCGACAACAGAGGTTCATTTGACCTGTAACGTCATTCGTGACATTTATCAATCCCCGGCTTCGACAACGTATGCGTCGCAAGATTATATATTGTTTTGATTTGCTCCCATTGAAGTCCTGAGTAATCTGAGCTCGATTACGACCATGCCTGTATATTTTCCATGCAACAATCTCCTGTTTACAAGCCTTTGTTTTACACATACACGATACAATTGAACATTAGAGATCGACATTATTTTTAATAAAATGGCAATCAAATGTGGACATGTAATACACGTGATTGTTGTAAACGCGAGAAAACCCATTTGCATGTCATTTACCAAAATGGCCTTCAGGTTTATCAAATATCCGGATAAAAGCAGGATTTTCCGCTTTTATATCTACGTTTAAGGAACTTCGCTTTATTTATTTTTTAAAAATCTCAGCCGGAGTTCATATTTCAAAAATTTGATCTGTTATTTTGGTGTATATTTCAAATTAGATTGGATATCGGTTTTGATTTGTTGGGACTTCATTCTTACTTGCAATTTGTACAGGCCTACCAAATACCCCGATAAAAGACGGATACTAGATAAAAATCTCAGGATTTCTGACTAAAAGATTTTGGCATGTCTGGGTGATAATTAGAGAATGATTAGAGGCGCACCGGTTGTATTGAGTTACTTGGCCTCGCGCGCTTCATCAATGGCGAAACAAGTGACAGTAAGAATCGTTGATAGCATGCACATCATACACATTTTTCGGTAGCGATGTTGAAAACTTTTAGATTGTAGGCGTTTCGATTCAAGATAGACTACAACGATTAGTGATTCAAGCACCACCAAAAGCGGTTACTGTGCTAGTTTTGGTTAATAAAATCATCAATGAATCTGCGCATCGAGGTAAGTCGGTATCAAAGAATGATTGCTAATCTGGCAATGGAAAGTTAGGATTGTGATTATTCATCTATGTGGAGGAAGAGGCGAGATGGGTACAAGAACAATGTTGGCAAATGATCAGTTGCGTATTGAAACATTGCTAGCGTTAAAGACACGGTTTCGCCAGTTTTCATTTATGCAGTAACGAAATCATTGGTTGCCGGAGATGAAATTCACTTCGAAGGACTCAGCGTCTATCCGAAAAGGTATTATCAGTCTTTGGCATTTTTTGGTTTAAGATTTTTTATATTATATATAAGTAAAGGATTCTGATCAATGGGATGATGATGCTGAATTTGCTGACTGACCTTTTAACCAGCTCACAGCAGATGTTAACTATTACGACTAGATGGTCTTAAACTAAGCAACAGAATAGAGCAAAACCAGGAAGTTTTGTTCATTTCAACATATAATTTATTTCCCTTTAATACAAAGGGAAAATCTGAAAAGAATTTACAGTATTGCAAATTAAATCACAAAACAGTCTGTAGCGTGTTGCGGGGTTTGTTATGCCGCCACTTTGGTAGGTGTATTATGGTTGGGGTGGGGTGCTTCCAAGATTTTATTTAAATTAATATAGAAGCTCCATCCAGGTTCGATTTTGTAGGAAGTGAAATGAGAGAGAGAGAGAGAGAGAGAGAGAGACAGAGACAGAGACAGAGAGACAGAGAGAGAGAGAGAGAGAAGTAAATCTCCGAGCCCCCCAATCAGCAATGCAGACAATTAAGTTATTGAGTACACAAAAGCTGAAATTCCAATAAATAACAATTTACTACAATTCGATAGTCAAAATGATAAAAATTCTCCAATCACTCTTCTTCATCTCGACCAAGTGATAGCCTATTGCATCATTTGATTTATAGTGTAAGATAGCTTTTCCAACTGTCCTACATTTCTACTCATCTGTATTTCTCCTGTTCCGCCAATTCATTCTCTCCTTCCAACTTCCCTCTTTAGTCCTCTTTCATGACTGCTTCTTCACCAATTTCTCCTCCTCGACTCCTTTTTCCGACTAGCCTTCTATTCATAATCGACATCTCCAATTGTCTTTATTCCGTCTCCCTCCTAGAGGTTCGGGACTAACCTATACCGGAAGTCTGTTCCCTAAAAGCTTCGTAAATAAATTTCCCAAGTTCCCCCGCCAAATTACGAGTGGCTGCCCCGGCGTATTGCTTTATAACCTTCCAGCACGATGTTCGGGCAATTACTAAGTTCCTAGCTCGAAAATACTAAATTAAATTCAGATTGAAATGGTGATCACACCCTCTCTCAACTCCGATTTGATGCCAAATCTACCCTTTTCTATTCAACTTAACAGACTATGCCCCCGGGCTGCCTGTCAACATGGTGTGATTTACGACGCATATAAGGGTCTTTTGTTTTTGAATAAAACTTTAAACGTCCACGTGCGACTTTTCACACACAACAAAGCTGGGTTCCCGCACCTTTACGAAGAAGACCACCTATAGCCACGGTATCTAACATATATACATGGCTTCGAGCAATTTCTTTGTTCAACTGACTTACGCAATCGCGGGCAGGACAACGTGACACAGTTCAAAAAGTTCTATCACCAGTTCTTTTGAACAAAGTTTTAATTACATTTCATTGGTGTTCAAAAAAAGCGATGATGGTCTTGATGTGTCTGTAGTCTTGATCGTATTAATTTTGCAGTGGCCTGAAATGTAATGACTTTCTGATAGTCTCTTATTTAATCTAAATAATAAAATCCAATATGTCACAGTCTGAATTCACTATACTTCCAAATTAATATTCATGTCCAAGAATATTATTGAAGAGAACTTTGTACTTCCAGAGAATGAACATTCTATAAATAACTCCACCTAAATCAAAGCCACAACAATTAAATTAATTTTCTTAAAATATGTTAAATGCAAGAATGGATAATTTCTCAAATAAGGAGGTATATAATCCCTTCTACCTGAACTAGGTCACACTTAGCTTTTTTCTGAAAATAATATCTATCTAGCGGAATTTTCCAGTCTAGAATATTCTAAGTTGTGCAAAATTTTAATTAAAAATTGAGATAATCATAAGGTACAACAGTTATTATATGGTGGAAATTCCCATGTCCCAGACTCCGACTAAGATACATATGTTTACATTACTAACAATAAGAATGCCTAATCCACAATTATATGAACATATTAACTATGTATTATTTGTTTACCAAAATAAAAATAACATCAGGATCCCTAGTCAGGTACACGGTACATTTGAATGTAGACAAAGTCTAGTCAAAAATACAACTATACATAATGCATGTATATAATCATGGCAAGAAGAAGAAGAAAAAACAATATATATATATATATATATATATATATATATATATATATATATATATATATATATATATATATATATATATATATATATATATATATATAACAGTAATTTTGATAGAAACTGCGTTACACTTGTTATCAACGAGTTTCTGCTTCAAAGACGTTTTAAGCTCAAATATAATCTATGCGTGGACAAGATAGAAACTGACCGTTGGAACCACCCTGATGTACTACTAATTTGATTGCAGGCTTGGCACGTGAAAACACCAGGTCGTAGAATGCACAGCTATGTGTAAAATGACTCGGGAATTGTTACTACAATGATGAAGTAGAGTTCACCAACAAAATCGCCCCAGTTATATCCCCCGTTGATAATAATGCGCCAACATTGACTCAGCAAGGAAAAGATAAATATCGATTGTATTTAGAACAACACATTGATGTGTGATAGTTTATGGGCGAATACAATAACGCTCTTTCAATAACAGATTAAATTCCGTAATCAGTATGGTTCCATATAGCCTAAATGTCACGCCCCAATAATGGACAATCGCCGGAAATTTAAATATTTTCTAGAAATATATTTTCTATGATTGTATGAAGTGGTGTCAGTAATTTAAGAATAACTGGCCATAAGTGGGGGGTGCGTGACGCGCCTCAAGAGGTCAAATATGTCGAGCAATTGTGCTTCGTAAAATTATTAGTACAATGACAAAACTTCAAACTTTTCGACGTGAAAATAAAAATCTAAGCGAAATAACAGCTGCGAAATTAAATCACTAAAAGAACCACGCTACATATAAAATACAAACACGTGTAGGTGGTTGTAAATGCTATTTGCGTAATTAACATCGCGATTTTTATTGGCCAAGGTGTTGCTGAAATTGTGACTACACCAGCTATCATTAGTACAGTCTGAATTGTTGTTATTGTAACCATATTGATGGTACCTGGTGTCGCCAGCAGTACTGACCAAATAATTTCCAAACGATTACATTCGCGAATATGTTTCTATTCAGAACGTATCACGGCGGCACAAAAATTGTCTTATAACGATTAGTTGTTGTTGTTGTTGTTGTTGTAGGGTTTAGCGCCATTTTTCAGCACACGATAGGCTATAGATAGTGGCCAGTATTAATGGTGGAGGATGAACCCGGGGAAACCCCCGGAAAGAACCACCGACCCACGAGAAGCTACTGACAAGTTTTCTCACATACACACATTAGCCGAATCTGAGACTCGAACCCACTCAGACAGAGGTGAGATGGCAGTGATCCGTAACGGAGAGCGCTTTAGACCACTCGGCCAATCGGGGCCCCCAATAACGATTAGTAAACTCTACCGTATACACCTGCCTTGTGTATGACGATTGATGTAAAAGTAGGTATAAGCCATGGGGTATAGAATACATTGATCTATTTCCGGTTTTAAAATATCCCACATATTATGTCACTGCTAAACCCAACCGAACACATAATGCCGACTCCGTTATCTCAGCGCGCCCTGAAGCGCAGTATACCCTCCAATATACCTTAATGCGCGGTATACTAGCTTGGCTTTCAAAGATGCGTCATTATTGACATACAAATTATTTTGGTCATTTTATCTTTATTTCGTATTGTTTTTGAATCTCATGAGGAATGATTTTTTAAACATAGATTGTCGATTCTTACAGGGTTCATGATTGAATATAATTTTTTTCCAAAAATCATTATTTTAATAAGATATACCGAAGTTGTAAAATATCCATTAAATGAACATCAAATTAATGTCTATGTCACCTTTACGTTGTATTATATCTCTATTTATAGTTAACCCGTATCAACGTGAGCTTAAATCGCATGCCTCAAGTCAAGAAAGCGCCATTTTTGAATTTGAAGGGATGATATGGTTCATTAACTAGGTTGTAAGTTTTCGTTTATATATATATATATATATATATATATATATATATATATATATATATATATATATATATATATATATATATATATATATATATATATATATATATATATATATATATATATATATATATATATATATATATATATATATATATATATATATATATATATATATATATATATATATATATATATATATATATATATATAAACTAGGTACTTCAAATTCTACCCTAATGGGCCTCCAACAGTCTAATAGTGACTGTTGGGGGCAGGGATAATTTTTTGTGGGGGTCTGTATATCGATGCAGTTTAGTTATGTGATCTGTTCATCTTGTATTACGTACATTGTGAAGCAGACGATTTATTTGCGATCAACACTATTTCAGGTATGAAAAAAATCAAAACAACGTATTGCATCCGGGATATAAGAGTAGATGAAATTTTATCAAATATTTAAACATGTATGTAGCCTACATATAAGGAAAATGTTGTAATGGTTAATCTTGTAAACAGTGCGTATATCAGTTTACATACATGTGAGCGCTGCATGAAATGTTTAAAAGTAGCGGTGGTGCACACACGCAAAGCAACAAAAACAAAACACAAAAAACAACATGTTGACTACAGAAATAAAATATGGCCCAGACACAGCTGAAAACCATCGTCTTAATTGCTGCACGTGGAGTGCTGGCTTCTGGTTGTACAAGAAAGAACAAGAGATCATATCCATTCCACACCAAAATCTCTCTCTCTCTCTCTCTCTCTCTCTCTCTCTCTCTCTCTCTCTCTCTCTCTCTCTCTCTCTTGACATAAAATAGAAATATCATGCAGGGATGCAAGTTAAGCAAATATTGAACATATCATTATATATTGGGGGTGGAGATGTCGTTTTCGATTTAGAGATTAGAAGGTACTTTTCTTTCTTCAAAGACTAATTTCTTGATATGATTTGAGTAATGTTATATATTTTGATTTAGAAATATATTTTGTTCACTAATGATTGTTTTCATGACAAAAATACTAGTAACTTTTCAGTAATTGTTGGTTTTACCGGTTCTTCATCCACTAACCGCTCCTATGGCCTGTATGTTAGAGCGTCCACCGCGGAAGCAGGAGGTTGTGAGTTCGATCCCCAGCCGAGTCTTACCAATGACTTACAAAAATGGTACTTACAGCTGCCTCGCTTGGCGCTCAGCATTAAGAGGTTAGTGTTAGGACTGGTCGGTGTGTTGTCAGGATAATGTGACTGGGTGGGACATCACGCTACATGTTTGAGGCAAGATACCCCAGTGTTAGACATCATTATAAACTGCCTCATTGCAGACATCGTAGCGATATGACTGAAAAATTGTTAAAGCTACGTTAAAAATCCTACACACACACACACACACACACACACACACACACACACACACACACACACAGATTTGTAAAACATACACAACGGGGACATCAGATTTTTACTATCAAATCGGGGACATCGTTATTTTAGCAAACTTTGGGAAAGAAAGATTTATTTTACCGTGCATATGATATATATATATATATACACACACACACACATATATATATATATATATATATATATATATATATATATATATATATATATATATATATATATATATATATATATATATATATATATATATATATATATATATATATAACAATGTGTGTGTGTGTGTGTGTGTGTAGGATTTTTAACGTAGCTTTAACAATTTTTCAGTCATATCGCTACGATGTCTGCAATGAGGCAGTTTATAATGATGTCTAACACTGGGGTATCTTGCCTCAAATATGTGTGTGTGTGTGTGTGTGTGTGTGTGTGTGTGTGTGTGTGTGATTTATAATTGATTTGCGGTTGATTTCCTGCAAATAATGTATCAGAAATTTTACCATCAGAACGGGGACACAAACATACACACAGTGTCAGACATTAAACAATCAAATGGGGAACATTCCATAAATATGTATTGTGATTCTACATAACTGTTAAATGAAAAAAAAAATAAAAAATAACGCATTAATCCGAACTCATGTACATAGTACATTCCATGTTAACAAACTAAACTGAAATTTCATGTTCAGTGTTTGTATTATTATTATTATTATTATTATTATTATTATTATTATTATTATTATTATTATATAATACAAATAATACTATCATGCAGGTTAGATACAAAAAATCGTACTCTACAGAGGATCGAACCTTGGTCCGCGGGTAAACGGCACCGTTCGCTTTGTCTGCACACACCGACCTATATTACATGGGTTCCTTTTCACCCGCGGGCAAGGGTTTGAATCTCCTTAGAGTACGAATTAAAACATCTCTAACCTGTATGATAGTATTATTTGTATTTTAAATATCAAGCATTCTGTATATAATCCAGGGATAGCACATTCCGTTCTGTCGCATATTGATAATGCTCTCTTTCTTTCTTTCTCTCTCTCTCTCTCTCTCTCTCTCTCTCTCTCTCTCTCTCATATATATATATATATATATATATATATATATATATATATATATATATATATATATATATATATATATATATATATATATATATATATATATATATATATATATACACACACACTATAATTTTGCGTCAAACAGTTTGATTTGTACATAAGAACATCAGCCCACATCCCCCCCCCCCATATCCATCACTCTGTTTCTGTACACAAACAAGAACAACAACCACTTGATCTCCTTTCCTGCACTCTTTGTATGTTTGACACTACGTTTCGGGTTCATATGGAGGACCAGTGGTTAGCTTGCCGAAATGGTTACTGAAAGATGCGGGTTCGAATCCTACAATCAGATAAGCCCAGACCGTCGTCTGCCATGTTATGTTTATTGGCAAAACACATCTTTTGCATTATCAGAATGTGTTCAGATAATGAATGAAATTTAAGCAATACTAATTCATCATGAACTGTGGTATGTAATTTACATGGACATCTTTTTTTTAAATTCCATGATCACCTTACATATGACACAAGGTTAAGACTAAAGTATAAATTCATACAGTTTTTGTACAAAAAAAGAACTAAAATCAATATGGATCAGAATATTTGTGTTATGGGCGATTTCAAGTCGATAGGGATCATAATGTTTGTTTTATGGGCGATTTCAAGGGCTCTTGAAAGATAAGGGTCACATTTCGTTTGAACATGCAATATAATATAACAGAAGACATTACTCGATTACATCTGAACTTTGTCTTGTACGATAATAAATTCCACAATACGTTCTTACAATAGTATGTCTACAGTTCTCTCGACTATGTTTGAATGACGGTGGTACTAAGCAAGAATGTCTCCTTTGCGTTATCTAAGTCAACTCCGATCCATTTTATGTACTATCAATACGTTGAAGAGGTAATAAGATTGCACCTTTATGATTTGAAATGCTTCACATTTGTAGTGTACTACAGTAAAGATTAGAAAAATCAAGCATGCAGGTAATAGTTGGAATAAAGGATTCATACTGTATTTGTTTCATTTCTGATTTTACAGGTATATTCCTTTTAGATTCGAGACACGATTAATTAACAATATGTATTGATAATATATGTTCAGTTTGACAAAGACCATATATATTTCGGGGGGGGGGGGGTATTGGAAAATCAAGTAAATCGAGCTATAATACACCGTATATAATCGTTTACAAGACCAGTTAAACTGCAAACATCTAAGACCCTGATCTGCTGTAGTATAATGCGACAGCAGATCATGGTATATGTTGGCTGTTCGACTTATTACTCCTAGAAAACTGCACAAATTCAAACCTGCCCACGAAGTATGTGACGGAAGATCTGGGTTCTTCCGTTTACAATTGGACTTCACTTACAAAGTACAGTATCTGCTACTTAAGCAAACTTGCAGTTCTTCCCATAGAGCGAATTGTCCACATGCGATGAATTCAACATCAAATGGTTACATTCACATGAGCATGTTTTAATGATTTTTGTATATATGTCAGAGAGAAAGAAATACGAGTCCAGTGAATTTTAACCGATCCTTTTTATCAGGCATGGATTTTTTTCCGCCTCTTGGCAAACATACCGGATGCCGCGCACCTAAAATATGACAGGTAATTTAGTTACGTCGACTAGTACCTTCAGTTGAAATTTCATGGTTTACTAATTTGTATATGTAGCATAATATAATCTACAAATGAAACAGGCTGTCTGTTTTTAATATTTTCATGGCTTGATTAACGGAATTGTCAACTTCAATGCTTCTTTGTTAGCCGTAATCTTTCGATGATGTCAGATAAATTCTGGAAGGTTGGTTCTGGAGATTTGTATAGTATTTAGAATTAAGTGCTTTAACTTAAAGGTCCAGATTGTTTATTGAAATGTTAAATATCCATTTGTATTAGAGGTTACTGTAAATTATGAATCATGTGTTTTCACGGTTATCGTATTCCTGTTCGAACTTTCTCTCTCAAAACATAAAACTGCTTTCCATAGTCTTCTCCGCCTGTTACAAACGGGTCAGTGTTTTATCAGAATTATTTCGGTACTGCCTTTACATTATCAAACTTGAGCCCTGGATAGCAGTAATTAAAATACTGATATCATATCAAACTGAACATTGTTCGAAGTATATTCATATACCATTGAAATTGTGAGGCAATTTTTGTGACGGGTTTGCAAGATAAAAGAACCTCTATTCACGCGGACATTTATATTTTGAGTTGTGAGGCAGTGTCAACATTAGGTAGGTATTTCTGAATTATACACAAAAAGAAGGTTTTTTTTAAAATATAATTTGAAAACAACCAATCGTATGATTCGTATTCTGTTTATGTGTACATTAATGTGACACATTAGAGTGTGCTAAATTTAGATGTGTACACTGACTTGTTTGGATATGTATCGTTAGATCGCTGAACATTATGAGGCCTTAACCTTTCATTCGGGATGTTACTGCTACTACACACTTTGTAATGTTATGAGACGAATCGGCTTACGGGAAACGAAAGCAAACTGGAGAAACACCACCCTCTCACCCCAAACCCACAACCAACTTTTGGACGATCTACCTATAAGCTCAGAAAGAACGGATGTTTTTGCACAGTGGATTGGACTGACGATAACTGCATTTATCTTCGACATGTATGTTGCTTCATACCGTTTGAATCATTGTGATTAATTAGTTCAGTTCAAAGTGACGTGAGCAGTAAAACCAAAAACCACACGCGTGGATAGAAATTTATTGCGTCTGGATCTACGTTCTCGGAATACAAGTTATTTGAACTCAGTCACCTTTGAACTATTTCAGGTGTTCACGAACTTTGATGAATCAAAAGAGGAGAAGATAAAAGTACTTAGGTGCTGAAGGTATTATTTACTATGCTTACAATTTGATCTATCATCACTGATCGTCAGGGACGTCATTTGAAATTTTCGGGAGAGGTGGTTGGGGGCAAAACATTATGTGGAGTACGTATATTTGCTACAGCAATTTTACAGCACATGCGAATTCAAGGTGGGCAAATGCCCCCACCCCTCTCCTGCTTCCCCCTACCCCCATTACGTTCCTGTTGATCGTAAATGTACTCGTGGATGCTGGTAAATTGTGTATCAAACACGTCTAACTTTTTTAAAACAGAATTTAGCCAGTACCTGCATCCATGATCATGTTCATGACGACATCACTTCTGATTTCCATTAGTCTCCAAAGTCGGTACAGGTACCTGAACTACAGGTGCTCGACGAGATCTTCATCTTGAAAAGAAGCAATAATCTAGAGAAGAAAAAAATCATAGAGTGAAATAAATTACCTCAGATTACCCCCCCCCCCCCCCGTTCTGACATAGGACACTGTCTATCATAATATCATAGGTCAGAACCATGGAGGCAATTTAAGGAAATTGTGTCACTATGATTCCCCTTCCCCATCAGATTATTGCATTTTGTTTCCAATATCAAGCTCTCGTCGAGCACATGTGACCTGAACCAGTTACATTCAAAGGTCGTGTGCAATGTACCTTCTATCACTAAATGCGATCATATAATATCTGAAGGACAACTGCAACCAAGCATATAATTAGCTTGATTGTGCGGGGTTTTATGTAATTTGTAAGTTCACGATAGGATATACATGGCGGCCAGCTTATTTGGTAGAAGAAAAAGTAGAGATGATCAAGCAACCGGGCGGACGCTTTACACCATTCAACCACCCATGACCCCCAGAAATATTGAAAACTATAATTAATTCGTATTTAGTTAGAATTATTTTTTTTTTAAAGTGTCAGGAGACAGAAAAAATGAATAGGGTAAGCTATATAAGGCAGCAGTGTCTTGTGATTATTAACCAGCTATGGTATTTTGTTCTAGTAAAATGTTTTATGCCGTTAGGAGGAAGAGAAAATACATATTTTAATTGCATGTTCTCATAGGCAGTATGTAGACTCGGTGGTATAACCTTGTTGACCTGGTTAGTACACCCGTAACTTACCTCTCTTACCTTTTGCTGAACCTACATGCATATCCGATTTGAAGTAAATAATACATGGCTAATATCTCACTATTTTAGCTATTGCCAAAATTTCTCGATAAAAGACCCTGAAAAATTAATCTCACTGAGAATGTTTATATATAATACTTTTTAAAATTTCGCTGTAACCACGATTAATATCACATGGACTCGTAAATATATATGAACGCCTGCATAGCGGTTTTATTAGGATGTTCGAAAATAAAGATGCTACATGATTAGTCAGAATTGTATTTCGCATGAAAGATAACTTAACATAAAATCTGCCATCAACGGTCTATAAAATAAATAATTTAATTTCAAGACGAAAGTACATCGTTGCTGAAAGTTGACCTGGATCTGGCTATTTGCATTCTTAGTCACGTGACTACACAAATCTCGCAACCTACATGTCAATGATATCAGAGGTCATACTGTCACGTGATATCAACAATAAGCCATTTCTAGTGTTGCTGTAGGAAAACAAATCCAGCAATAAACTGAACGTCAGGTAAGTTTTGTTTAGAAAAATGAAGAAACATAAAGTTTCCAAACTATTTATTGCGAAAACAACGACTGAAATATGTAAAGTTAATGTAAATGTTGCAGCAATTTGAAGCCGATTCATTACCCAGAGAGCACTGCAAGGCGGTATTCACGTGCTACAAACAAAAACATCGCTGACCCGTGCTCGGTACTTCTTGAAAATAGTTTTCTCCACCCATCTGCGATACTGGCAGGTTTCTGATCGTTGTTCACAGAATCAGTATGTTGCGAATAAAGTGTGCATTATATTTATTTATGAATACTAAGCGGCTATTTTATAATATTATTATATATACAGCAACTTAGGAAATTTGTTTATTGTCGATAGCACGTGACTGTATGACCTCTGATATCACTGACATGTAGGTTGCGAGATTTGTAAAATCACGTGACTAAGAATACACCTGGCCAGATCCAGGTCAAATTTCAGCAACAATGTACGTTCGTCTTGTCTGCCAGCGGATTAAAGACATAACGAATGCTATTTTCACGATTATTGAGAAAATAAATCATATTCCTATCGATTTCATGCAGGTATATCTCAATGAAAGATCGTTAAAGTTTGCTGGGCTGGCAAGTAAGCGGCTACCCGATGCCGACACCAAACGGTGTCGGTGAATTCCATCTTTCGATAGGAAATGCTCTCTGACCCTATACCCCAACATGAATGTCCAAATAAAAATTGGGGTGGCAAGGGTCAGAGGAAACTCGGACTACTATTATGGATAAGTTCAGCTAAGATGTTGTCTACTATAGCTGCCTTCACATTCTTCAATACACTTATTGCTGGCTCCACCTCTTCTTTGAGAATGGGGAAATCATCACCATTTGTGTAACTGGCAACGTCAAGCACCTCTATTCTCCTGTGGATTGATGGTTGTAGAATTCTTTACAAAATTCAGTCAATCTTTCTGCAATGATACTCGCTTCTGTGAGGCATTTTCCATTTTCGTCTTGAATGGTCCTAACTCATAGCTGCTTCAGTCTGGTGAGGTCTTTCACAATTGGAATGCCTTTTTGCTGTTATTCTGTATCAGCCTGCTCTCTATTTCTGTGTACTTTTGTCCAATCCTATCCTCTGTTGCTTTCTTCGAGTTTCTTTTTCTAGTATTCTTGTTTATTTCTCGGTACTCCATTGCCCCTGTTGTGTGTCTGATGTTTTTGAGGTCTCTTCGGCATCACACAAATTCAGAATCTCTTCTGTAACCCATGGCTTTTCTTTGGGAGATGGAGGCCAACGATGTCATTGGCAGCAATTGTCATGACTGTGTTGAAAGTGTCTTTTATCACTGTAACATCAACATACATCACAAGGCGTGGAGGAAAGTTTCCTCTAATTATGGCTTGGAATGACTTGCAGATGTTAGGGTCCTTCAGTTGTTCAAAGTTGAATTTGAGCCAGATGTTATGTGGCTGGTTAATTTTCTTCAGCTTCACTCGGAAGTTCAAAATCACGAGGTCGTGATCACTCCCAACATCAGCACCTGGGAAAGTCCTATGTTTTCCCCTATTGATGGCAGATCGGTAACGGTTTTGAACTAGTATGTAGTCTATATGGTTATGATGGGTTCCGTTTGGTGCGTGCTATGTCCATCTGTTATAATTATCATTATCCACAAAGAAAATTTAAATAATATTACTTTACCAGCAGTAGCAGCGGCACATTCACGACATATAGCATTGCTATGATCGACCTTTCTTGCAAGTGCAATTGCATGCTTTGCTCCAAAATAACTTTACTAATATTTCTACAAAATCCCAAAATATGTGACAGTGGAATTGCACATGGAAATCTTTTATGGTTGCATTTTAAAATTAATTGACGTGCTTTAAAACTCAATTGTTATCTGGATTAACATTTATATTCATATTTTCTATAGCAGCATCAACAAAGGGAACAGCAAGGTTTTTAGGTTGTCTTATATTATACGGTCTACTATCAGGAAAGTCAGAATTATCCTTGGTAAAAATCATTGACGGACCAACTGACCTAGTATAATCATTTGAATATCTTGCTAGACCCAATATCGTTGTGGCAACGTCAACATTATCCTGAATCGTTTCAATTTCTCTTCCATCAATCATATATAAAACACTCCTGAATAACGCCATAATGTCATTATTAACATAACCAAGTCTGACATTAGCTCCAAATTCTGTATTAGCGACGATGTATGTTAGAAATTTAGCCATCTGCTTCAATAAATGCTTCAACGGGTAAGAAATATTTGATTTTATCTTGAACTTGCAGTTCGATTTCTCCACGCTGATTTGATTGTCATGCATCATAAGAATAATATTGATGAGCATGTATAGATCCATTTGTGAGCATGTACTGGTGCATCCATGTCGAACGCTGGATCGGATATACGCTTGAACATTTTGTTATATTTAGTCTAAACCGAAGACCACTACCATACATGTATTTATATTTTTTTCTTTATTTCACATGAGTCTTTCGTTCATCAGTTTCTCAGTAATATTTGTTCTGCTTCACCAGCCAACTCTGCTAGTTGTAATTTGCAGCCCGGTGTATTATTTTAATGACATTGGCAGTCATCATTTTAGTGCTGGGTAATTTTACTGGTGGCTAAGGTTTTAGTTGAATTAATCGTGCTTGTCTAACTTGATTGCTGCAACTGCTTTACTGGCAACATTAGTAAATGCACCATGAGCTTTACCACGAACAAACTCAATAGCTTTCATTCCTAATTGTTTTGCAATTTGTATTGGTTTTGGAGCTGTTCTTCTAAGATAAAACCTTGAACAACCTCACCGAGTCTATCGCCGTAGATTGCTTAATAGGTAGGTAATCGCGAATTTATCACTCTAACCATGATCGGTCCACAATGAGCATTGTGTGTGATCATACATTTTGTTATTCATTTATTTAATCACTGTGATATTTATCAGCAATTTCATCAATGAGAGATCGATAAACATTTATTTCCATGATACCGCCTGTAAATAATCGTTGACAACTAAATGATCCGTCATTAATAATTTATGGAGAGTTATTTCCAGCACGTTTTCCGCCAATCAGAATTTCTAATCGTTCAACATTAGAAAGGACGTTGTTAGGACAAGAAATACGACCTCTTTCAGGAGTTGAAAAACCACTTCCATCATTTGGCTTAAGATCTATGTCACCAGCTTGTTCTCTCCTTTTTTCTTCCACTTTTTTTTTTAAATTTAACAAAATCTGGACCAATGTCGTCAAAGGTATACTATTTGTACGGAATAGATATACAACTTCAACCCAATTTCCATGATTTACATCTTTAATATAAAAAGGTTTTATATATCTACCTTTATTATTATTATTATTATTATTATTATTATTATTATTATTATTATTATTATTATTAATATTATTATTATTATTATTAATATTATTATTATTATTATTATTATTATTATTATTATTATTACTATTATTATTATTATTATTATTATTATTATTATTATTATTATTATGTGCATCTATATCTAATGCTAATTCCAGGTTGGTTATTTTTGGTGCATCAATGTAAACAAAAATGAATTATCTCTCTAATATATTTACACCTGGTATAATTGAGAAATTGGAATTTCAGGTAATTGTCGTCGTGGAGAAGATGGTTTAGGAGAAAGTGATACAAGAGGTGAAATTTGCAATGATTGAACTTTCTCTTGAGGATATGCTTAAATAATCAGGACGTTGCACTCTCGCTCCATTCGTATCAATATTGACTTGTCCGTTTAGGAAGTTTAGTTTATTGTTCTTTCTTTTCTTCGCTTTTTAAACAATAACAAGTATCATGTGGTATCCTTGCAAGTTTACAAAAGCAGTACAAAGAAATTGACAATTATTTATTAAACTTATTCAACCTGAATAAATTCTACTAAATGACGAATTATGTTTTTGTTTCAGCATTTATCAAGCTCATGTCAACGAAAACAACTGTAGCGTTCACTCCAATGTATGAAACTACAGCAGAAAACAGTTCAACAGGATATACTTCGATAAACTGGACAATGACAACTTCATCAACTCGTAAATCGTTATTTTCTTTCCTTTAAATGTTTCAATTACTAATATATATTCCGCTATTTGTTTATTTTTTTTTAAATTGGAAGATTTTAGTGTCTGCTTGAATCAATTAGATTTTACAATCGGATCATTTGAAGACGTGATTTACTTGGTTTTCATCCTTCATACTGGTTTAACTTTGATTAATAAAAAAACATCCTTTGACAGATAGTTTCGAATTATAGAAAACTATTTTCGATTAAAAGCTCGCTAATAATTACCCCTTCTTCATTTTGATCACGTAAAAGAAAGCATTTTGAAATAAGTCAGGTCATATTTACGCTGAAATATATCATTAGAACTAGGGATGAGAACCGAGTAAACAAAATGCTTCTTTCTGTAAATGAAAGCGAGTAAACACGTTATTTATTGCGAGTGTAAAGATCTTTAATCGGAATATGCCCGTTATGATTATATTGGTGCCAGTTGTCACTTGTGGCGCTTTATATATGTAGGCAAGTTTTAAAAAAAACACACACACACACAACGGTTGCTTAAACACGAACCGCATGGGAAAACTACCATGATTTAAAGTGGAGCATCATACTCCAAGTTTCTTGTTTCAAGGAAGCAATTTCTATAGATATGTATCAATAACTTTCTTGAAAAAAATTTTCAAGGCTCATTTTTAAAGAAATTTATGACGACAGTCTAATAATTTTTATATTTTGCAAGCCTTGGTGAGCAAAACTTTTAAATTTTTCAAACAGATCCATAAATTTAATTTGAAAGGCTCACATCTAAAAGTATTTGTTTATCACACGACATAATAGTTCTATACATGTCAAACATAATGACATAATAGTTCTGTGGCACATTGAATTAGTCTATGACTAATACATATGAATATTAGGTTTGAACCTTTTAAATATGGATGAAAAATATGTATGTGGAGGACACCCATACCGTGTAACTATTATATTCTCTTCGATCCAACAAATTAGATAAATCACTAATTGCAAGCACAAGCACGTGCCTGTAGTTGTCAACAGTCATAGAAGATGAAATGTTTTTAGAGAAGATAAAAATATTTCAAATATTTACATAGTGCAATCGCTCTAATCTCCTGGTTGACTTTAACTATAGCATCTAATTATTTTTGTGTGTATTTGTTACGTGAGATTTCGAAAAGAAAGAAGAATTTGAAAAAAAGGATGCTATGTCATTATATCCGTTCATAGAAATGTTACAAAAATGATCTCCTCCAGATTTCCAGCTAATTCCCCAGAGAAGTTGCTGATGAAGCTCAAATCCAACATTAAAACAAAGTGATTAGTCATGGTTCACGTGCGTTAAAATACACGCTTTATTTGATGTTTCTAACCTTCCCACAGGATGTGAAAATTAAATTTCATTAAATATGTATTGGAAGAACTTTGTGATAACTCCATGTGAAAATGTATACTCCGTAGTAAAGTATGCATACCCTATATTGAAAACTCAGTATTCCATAGTGACAATTTCCTACTCCATTTTGAACACTCTATTCCATAGTGACAATTTCATACTCCATATTGAAAACTCAGTATTCCATAAGGACTATTTCGTGAAAAATCCATACTCCATAGTGAAAAGGTTTGAAGTACAACTTTTTTCAAGAAGAAACCTAATATTACAGTGAACATTTATTGCATCATGCCAACCATCATCATCAGCAGCAGCAGCAGCAGAAGCAGCAGCAGTCTCTTGACCAAGTGTGGGCGTTGAGGCACTGTGCAGCTGAACAATTGACCAGTTCCCTCTATTTGTCTCGATCATGTGCCAATGCCTGTTTCTCCGCAAAACCTTTCCTGGTCCATTCTGTGATGTTGTCAGTCCAATTTGTTCTCTGTCAACCTCTCCTTATGCCACCTTGGACACTGCCTTGCAGTACAATTGTGAATAGACTGTTGGCCATACTATTTCAGCTTTCTCGTTTTGACAGTTGTGAGGAGGTCTTCATAATGTCCTACTTTGTCCCTGATGGTGTTACACACTTCTTCATTTGTGGTGTGGTCCATGTAAGAGATGCCAAGGATGGTATGTAGCATCTCATTTCAAGTGCCTGGATTCTTCGTTGTAATTCTGCTGTCAGGGTCCAGACTTCACACGAACACAGAAAGATTGAGATGACTAGTGCTCTCAATAGTCTGCTTTTAGTTTTCAGACAGATATTCTTGTCTCTCCAGATGGGTCTTAGCTTTGACACAACTGCCGTTGTTTGTGCTGCTCGTGACAAAATGACAAAAGTTCTGATCTTGATCCCTCTTCAGTGATTATAGAACCAAGATATTTGAATTGGCTCACTGTTTCAAGTTCCGGTCCTCTGACTTTAATCTTGGTTGAGATTTGTTTGCCACTATTTGTCATCAGCTTTGTCTACTCGGCGCCTATCTCCATGTCGAATCTAAAAGATGTGTCATCCAGGTTTTTAACTAAGGTGGCAAGCTCATCTTCACTGTTTGCCAGCCTATCAATGTCGTCTGCAAAGCATGCGTTGGTGATGTTACGCCCTCCAATGCTGACCGTCCCACAGTTTTTTCCCAGGGCTTCCCTCACGCTGCGCTCTAAGTAGATGTTGAAAAGCGTGGATGACAGGAGACAGCCTTGCCATACTCCAATTGTTGTCTTGAACCAATCCTCCACTGAACCTTGAGCAAGTACTGCACTGGTAGCCTTGGCGTATAGCTGCTTGATGGTATTGGTCAAATTTTGACGCAAGTTGTACTTCTTCTATGTGGCCCACAATGTCTCATGCCACATTCTGTCAAAAGCATTTTTGTAATCTATGAACACATGATAAATGTCTTGGTCATGTTGCGAGTACTTTTCACACAGAACCCTAAGATTGACTATTTGATCTGTTGCGCTTATTCCACTCCGGAACCCTGTCTGTTCTTCAGCGATTATTTCTTCTGCTTCTGTGTTCAGTCTGTTCAAGAAGATTTTCAGCATCACCTTATTAGCATGGCTGATCAAACTGATAGTTCTTTATTTTTGTCACAGCTAGAGATTGCCGTTTTTGGGGAGTGTTATAATCAGTGGCTGAGTCCACTGTGTGGCCATTCGCCTCTCTTCCAGATCTTGTTGCAAATTTTTGTTAGTATCTCTATCACTGATTCTCCACCATTCTTGATACGTTCAGCTGGAATGTTGTCTACTCCAGCTGCCTGCCCATTCTTCAGTGCTCTTATTTATGACTCTATCTCTTTTTTGAGAATGGGGAAACCATCATCATTTGTGGAGTTTGGAACTTCAAGCACCTCTAGGTTTCCTGTGGACGGATGGTTGTAGAGTTCTATACAATACGCAGTCCATCTTTTTGCAATGTCACTTGTTTCTATGAGGCATTTTCCATTTTCGTCTTGAATGGTACTGACTCTTGATTGCTTCTGTCTGGCGAGGTCTTTCACAATTTGGAATGCCTTTTTGCTGTTATTCTTTATCAGACTGATCTCTATTTCTGTGTACTTTTGTCCAATGCAATCTTCTTTTTGCATTCTTCAAGTGTTTTTTTTATCTCTAATTTGTTTTTGGTTTATTTATCGGTACTTTACTGCCCCTGTAATGTGTCTGGTGTTTTTGAAGTCTCTTCGGGCATCACACAAATTCAAAATCACTTCTGTAACCCAGGTTTTTTTCTTTGAGAGATCAACGATGTCCTTTGCAGCTGTTGTCATGACTGTGTTGAAAGTGTCTGTCATCACTTTAACAGCACCATCCATCACAATAAGTGAAGCAAATTTTCCTCTAATTGTGGCTTGGAATGACTTGCATATGTTAGGGTCTTTCAGTTGTTCAAGGTTAAATTTAATCCTGATTTTCTTTGGCTTGTTAAGTTTCTTTAGCCTCACTCGGAAGTTTATAATGACGAGGTCGTGATCACTCCCAACATCAGCACCTGGGAACGCTCTTGTTTTTGCTCTGTTGAAGTCGATCTGGCTATGATGGGTTCCATTTGGTGCGTGCCATGTCCATCATTGTGAAGCTTTATGTTGACACATGGTGTTAGCTAATACCAAGTTGTTGTAGCTTGCGAACTCGAGTAGCCATCTCCCTCTTTCATTGGTAAGCTCATTGCAAGATGGTCCATAATAATCATCCCAGTCTTTTAGAGTATCGTTGCCAACTTAGGCATTCCAGTCTCCTTGGATAATGAGGATGTCTGTTCTACTTACCATGTTTATTATACCCTGGAGTTTGTTACAAAACTCTACTATTTCTTCATAATCATGATCAGTAGTTGGAGGATAGACTTGGATAATTGTGATGTTAAAGGGTGAAGCAGCAGAGAGGGCGAACAGACCGAAACTATTTAAAGCAAACCGAAACTATTTCAAACAAAATCCTAAAAGATTTCAAACTGAAACTATTTTGCAGACGAAAAAAAAAGAGAAATGGTTTCGGTTTGTCACGCTATTGAGACTCTGTCTCCAGACAGACCCGGCACTGATGGCGTCGTGGAGACGAATTGAAAATCCTTTACGATGAAAGTCTTAAGACTTTACAAACAGACTAATTTGTAAATCCTCTCCTTGTAAATCAATCAGATTATTGGACTGGTCAGTGAGTTTGAAATTAATTCTTGTTAATGAATCATTATGACATCTCATATAGACTGGATTAGTTGGATTTTCAATCATTAGAAACCCTGGAGGAGCTGTTGGTGCAAATGAGTATAAAATGTATCCTCGCTGTGCTTGATTTGATCTTTCGAGATTTTTTTGGTAACTTCCTTCAATAGCATCACATACTAGATTTATTGCAATCACCGAGGATATATTGACGTTTTGAGGAGCGATATGCCTACCGCCACCATCTGGATCATTATTATGTTTGATGATAGTTGTTGTACTATTTTCTTCCATGCGTCGTGAATCTTTTTGAAACCATCATCGATGATGTCATTTAGAGATTTTTTAATCTCTGGGACGTTATATCCTGGTAATTTAAAATTTAATAGCTCTTCTTTTGTTAAATTATATGCGGATAGAAATTTTCTTTTCTTCGATTTCAATAGATTCATCAATAGATTTTATAATAAAAAAAGAATTATATTATTTCATATCTTTTATAAAAGAGTTTATTTCTTTTATTATTTCAATGATTTCATCATGTGAACCTGTTACATCCAAAATATATTTTTGAAAACTTTGCCGTAGTATATTTATATCAGATTCGAAATATTTATTTAATGTTTTAAAAACCTCATTAATTTCTCTATCTAATAGAACCGTGTGTTTACTTATATTACCATCTTGTTCAAAATCAAAACCCCACCCAGAGAAACCCTTATTATAGAAGACAAAATATTTTTTCTTTATTTTTGTTATATCTCCTACAAGACAAAACTATATCTCTATCACCTTTAATCTCATCTGTGGTAAAATCAGATTTTTTAGGTTCTTGTGTTGGAGTTTTTTTTAGGACATCCTAGTATTGTTCTTATAGAACTCTGATAGATATCTACGACATACCCGGGTGAGTTTATCTAAATCGCGGGTGATAACGTCGGCTCGTGAATTGTTATAGCGAGTTTTGATTCTTTTCCCGTGATGGATTTTATTCTACGCTGAAATTCGTTATTGATCTGTTCGATTTGGTAAGACCCAGATGGTATGGAAACAACGTTCCAATCTGGAGTTCCGTCTTGTTTATTCTTATTCGCAAACACCAGGGAATTATTCGGCTGTTGACCACCGAATGGTTGTGATCTAATATTTGGCCAACTATGGTATACTCGTAATTTTGCTAGCGCTATCTCCTTAACGGGAATCGCAGTAGGGAAATTCACACTGAATTCAGGATTGATTGAGGTTATTGAGATCATGTTGGTTTTCACCGGAGTGGTATTCTCCGCTATTCGTTGAAGTAGTTCTTGCGATGTTGCCATTGTTATTATATTCTTGTTGTTTTTCTAATTTTGACATTGCGGAATCATAAACACGTACCATCGCTGATCACTCCATCCATATATGGGAGGACGATATCATCGAGGATAATTGGGAGTACGCGGTTGACACAACATGGAACTTAACTATGTAATCATGCAGTTTGCGCTGGCTACATGATGATATTTTTTTGTTATTATTCAAATTATCCCCGCGAATATACAAATTGAAACAGCTATCGGGGAAACCATTGTCACTGAAGAGAGTATAATACCGGCTCCGGTGATTACACCTGATACCGAGTACACGGTAACGTCAACTGCGGTAATTCTTCGTCGGTATTTTTTTTTTATTTTTGTTTGATATTCCTCGGTGAGTGTTTTGAGTTTTGTTTGAAATTCTCTTACCTGATCATAGCGATTCTGCTGTGACGTTACCAATGTTGACATTTTCTTTATTACAATAGATTTCAAATTGCTTGCAATAAAGACGCTGGTGTTTTCAATTAAGTTGTTTACTTAAATCCGCTATGAATTCCACATACCATGTTACTGAACCCTAGCCAAATTATTATCAGTGGATATTATTGTGAATTGTTCAATTGTTCCCTTAACGATGATCGTTGATATCATATTGTTGACCCCAGATGAACTCGTTGATGAAATATTAAATTGAGTCAGCGACACTAGTGTTAATCGATAAATACCTTTGACGGTCGCGGTGATATTTAATGTTATTTTGTAGTGTCCACGTAAATGAACCGTGTTGAATCGTGTGTACTACGTTGTTGGTTTTCTCATGAGGAATTTTCTTTTTCCCCAGTGTTTCTATCATCCTCGGTAAATCATCTTTGATTACATCGTTGATGTTTTTGATCTCTTCGATGGATTTTTTTTTACATCTATGAGTTTTATGTCGAGTTTATCTAATGAGGTTCCAAAGAATTTCTCAATAAGATTTTTACGAAAAATTGGAAACTTCTCAACATGATCTTCATACCTAGATTGTAGTGTTGCTAATTCTAACATAGCTGTTTATATCTCTGTGAGTTTCGGTGTGGTCACCGGTAGAACCACAAAAATTATCAACTGGGAGTTGAACCTCAGTGACGAATTTTTGTAAACCCACAAATTCATTTACTTGAACGTCATATTTATCATCGAGAGTTTTTAATGATTCTGCAGATAATATATAATTATCACTGAGTGATGTTAATTTATCTGTGGACGTCGAAACGAGGACGCCTGGTTTGAGCTTACCCTCCTTGGAAAACAACGCGATAGTATCTTCTACTGCGTCGCGTCGTTTTGTCAAAATATCATCATGGGAAACATTACTCGTTTTCAATTTACCCTGACAATCTTGAAATACAACTATTTCAATGGGATGAACACGTGCGAGGTTTAACATCTCGGATATTTCATCTTCGATTATTTTTTTACATCACCGGTTGCAGATATTTCCGCGGAGGGTTTTTTCAACCTTGAGAGTGATCTTCCCCAAATATCAATCATGTTATTTTATATAATTTCTCTCTTAAAAGCGATTACTAGTATATTCGTGTACGGTTTTATGGGGTGGTTTTCCCGATGATGAAATAGCGTCGAGTACATTTAATACTTCTAAGCCGCATTTTGGTGGGTCATTAATTTTCTGTGTTGGTAGCGTGGAATACCAGATAGGAGTTTTTAAGTGGTTTATATAACGCATAAACTCTTTAGGCGGCGCTAATTCATATGAATCGAAATAAATGATCACACGCGGATCAATCGCGTATGCAACCCAGAGAGTTCCAGGTCCGGTGCTGTTATCGAGATTAATGATACCGGTTTCAGTGTTGTTTGGTTGTTTTGGCAATTGATCTCTCAAAAAGACACCTCTAAAGTTTTTTTATCGCTAGTTTTTTAGCAGCATCGAGTCAATCAAAATTTGACATGGGAACTATTGTTAGTAACCTGTTCCTAGTCTCAGGCCCTTTCCGCTGTACCTTGAATACGGAGTTCCTGGTAGTCTTAGACCCTTTCCTTATCGTTTTTTTTTGTATCCCTGTCCGGTAGCTTTCTTTAGTGCCATCCCTGCCGCTGTACCAACGGCTCCTAGCGCGGCAGCTTTTGCTACTTCTGGGGCCGCTGCCGAAATCAACGCTGGTAACGCAGCGAAAAGTGGAAATATACCACCTGATTTTATCATGTTATTAATTGCGGCCGCATAGAGTGACTTGAACACCTTTTTTATCTTTGATAGCATCACTGAAGTGTTTAAACTGACGAGCTGTCAGTGATATTTTATTCTGACCACCAAACACATCTGATTGTGTTTCAGCGATAACGTAGTTCCACATTTTTTTAGCTGATTCCGATTGCAATTTTTTAATTTGACCAGGAGTTAACGTAACACTTACATGACTATATGACATTTTACTTAATACGAGATTGATCTAATTGTCTACATATTTTCCACTGGTGCATCAACTACTCTCATTCGTCCACCAACACCTTCGAGTAGCATTGATTTGTCGCTGAGAATAACAGCAACTGCTCTGTAATTCTGGATAGTGACAACACCGCCTGCAACCGGAAGAGATACACGAGCTCGGAAATGTATATCAACGACGGACTGTCTTGTTAAGTCAAGATGTTCCAAGGAAAAGTAGTAAATGGGATATTGATTTTTATAATCCAATTGTGATATTTGCAGACCGGTATCTACATTATTATCGCGTCCCATAAATGTCAGCAAACGATGATACGTGCGTGCTAGTTTGCTTTGTCCGTAATTAAGTAAAATATCTTCGAATGGCCATTTATCCTTAACGAGACTTTAGAAACACCAAACTGATCAAATATCATATGGCTGCGTGTTTGTGAACCCACTCGAGTTTTATCCTGTAACGCAATAAATATATGCCGTGGCGCTGAAAATGATTTTCCTCCATGATCCATAAATGATAGTAATTTTTCTTCTGCGGTGATTGATGGAGTCATTACTGGCATCCACAATGAGAGTTTTGTTATATTTACTTTACCATTGTCAACCTCTGGATGTGCAGGATCCGTGGGAACCTTCCAGATTGCATCATTATCAACGCCTTTTCGCACTAAAACTACTGTATGCTTCGCTCCATAGATAACTTTTCTAACATTTCTGCAGAATCCAAATGTATGAGATAGTGGAGTCGCGCATGAAAATAATCTACGCTGTCCTTGCAACATTGAGACGCGTGTTGCAAACCCTAGTTTGTAATTAGGATCAGTATTTATAATCATATTCTCGATATCAGCAACAACAGCAGGAGGAACAGCACGATCCTTTGGTTGTCTTATAATATATGGAGCCTGTTCAGCGTGATCAGTGATATCCTTAGCGAACATCATAGATGGACCAGCTGGTCTTGTATAATCATCAGAATATCTTGCTAACCCCACTATTGCTGTGGCAAACATCAAATCGTGTTCTATAGATTCAATCTCTTCTATCAATCATATATCTAGCGCTACTGAATAGCGCCATGATACCATTATCGACAAAGCCAACTCGGACATTATTTCCATATGGTGTATCTGCTGAAACATTTGTTACGAGTTCTCCTTCTACTTCAATAAACTCTTCAGCAGATAGAAAGTATTTGCTGGTATCCTGAACTTGAAGTTCGATTCTTGATCGACTACTTAGTTGTATTGCATTATAGGAATAATACTGATATCGCGTACAGAATCACTCTTGGGTACTGGGGCATCTAAATCAAACGCTGTATCAGGAGACGATTTGAACATATTATTATCTATTTCTTGATCTAAATCGCGATCTCGCTCGCGATTTCAAACCATTTGCCGCTATCATATTTGCAGTAATATTTTCCTGAGTGTCATATCCATCATTTATCCGTGATGCCATATTCTGCTCCACCTCGTTGTTTATTATTTTGCTAATACTTGCAGGCATAATTTCCGTAGATGGTAGTGATCTCAGCGATGGTGATTTTGTCATTGATGACTTCCTCGTTGTTGGTTTCTTTCGTCGCCGAACTAACGCTAGTAGTTTTTCTTTAGCCGCGGAAAATGCTTTCCCGGCAACATCACCAACAGCACTAATACCTTTATAACGAATAACATCAATAGCTTTTATTGATAACTGTTTTGCGATTGGTGCTATTTTTGGAACCATTCTTGCAAATAACTATGCAATAGTATTGCCGAGACCGTCTCCATTGTACGTTCTATAAACTGAGTTTACAATCGTGAGTTTACAACGTAAGTCATGGTTGGTTTATTGTGGCTGTAGTGTATGATCATCTTATTTAAATGACATTATCTAATCACAAAAATCCTACGGATTATCATTGCTAGCAATTTCAGTGACTAGTCACTGTGATAACCGTCCGCTAGCTCATCAATAAACTCTCGGTATACTCTAATATCCATGATACCACCCTCAAATTGTCGTCTGCAGATTCAGCGGCCTCATTAATTATTTCCGGTGAGTTATTTTCGGATCGTTTCCCTCCTATGAGAATTTCTAATCGTGATATATCCCGGAGAATATTACTAGGACAACGAACTAGACCACTACCTGAAACCCCTCTTGGATATCCACCTGCGAATATTTCAGTTGTACCAGTTGCACCTTGTATGGGATCGACTGCGGCTCTTACTTATATTTCCTCGGTGGGTTTATATGGTGGTGGTTAACCACTTTTTATAACATCTATTTTATTTGTATAACGCTTAAAATTATCATCCTTGTTTTTGATTATAATTCCACCATGATTTGCCAAATATATTTTTCTATACCAGGTGTCAGCAATTTTAATAGATTTTTCAACTCCATCGTTTATATATTTTCCCCTTATCCCCTTTTGAAATGTTTTAGCAGCAAAATCAGCTAATTCATCATCGGTTGGAATTTTTCTAATTTCATCCAATGCCTCATTCGTAAATATCTTTTCAGGTGAATATTCTTTATCCCATGAAATTTCTTCTTCTTCAATTTGTTGTTGTTGTTGTTGTTGTTCATCAGCTTCTTCGTCTTCAATAATATCACCTAGTCGTTGTTCAAGTCGTTCACATTGTTCTTGTTCAAGTCGTTCTCGTTGTTCTTGTTCTCTTTGTTCTTGTTCTTGTTGTTCCTGAAGTCGTGCAGCGGTTATTATATCACCAGGAAGTGTTTTTAAAGATTCCTTTGCTTGGATCTTTTTGCTATTTTTTCAAGTACAGGAAGAAGGGCTGGTTTTTTTCCCTCGTTGTTCCTCATGAATATCTCACTATATGGCTTTTCAGTGGTCGATACGACTTTCCCGGTTGCTGTAGTAACGGGTTTGATAATTGTTTGGTACCTGTTGCGAATGCAGTTTGAAATTCATGTCTCGTTTGGAGCTTATTTCGACCGGAATCACGAACCGGAATAAATCTCTTAATCGCAGATAATCTCTGGCGTGCTAATCTAGTTGTTAGGGCTTCACCTATCATTATAAATTAATATACGATCTAAATTGTAAGTGAAAAATCCAAAGATAGCTACGCGTTTCATTTTTTTCAAAAAAAATCGAGGGTGAAAACCCCAGGAATTTATTTAGAGAAAATCGATTTTCATGAAATTATGTCGATGGATTAGCCAAAAACAGTACAAAATCAATGAAAAAAGCATCGACGATTCGACGATCACAATGAAAAACACCACAAAATTTGCCTCACAAGGATAGAAATTTCATCAAAATCGATTTTCTCTAAATGAATTACTGGAGTTTTTACCCTCGATTTTCATGATATTATGTCGACGGATTAGCCAAAAACACAACAAAAACGACAAAAAACGACCAAAAATCAATAAAAAATAAAATAAAATATTTCAGCAATTAACAAATAAAATGTAATCTATAGATTCCCACCCACCCGAAATTCATTACTTAAATCACCATGCAAAAAAAAAAATGCACAACATGGAAAGGTATTATAGAGTTTCTGTTCTGCGTGAGTAAGCATACCTGTCTATAGAATTATTTATCTCGGTGATTTAATCACTGGGCCTATAAAATTGTGGATTACTCTTACTTGCAAACAGGTATGGGCATTGTACATGTCTGTGTTTACAGTGTCAATGACTGATTGAAAACAATCCATGGAGAGATTTTTCACTGTGTTGAGGCAACCAAAACGGGGAAGTGATTTTCATTTTGTCTGATGATTTATCTTATTGTTTTGATTTTTGAATTTAATGTGCATTTGATTTCATATTGTTTGCCCAATTCGCCTCTGACCTTTTCAACCGCAGTGAACAGCGGGATAAATGTGTTGATGTCGTTACAGAATACAAGCGAGTTTACCGCGCGCTGAATTTGTTTGATAAACCCATACTGTTTTGCAAGGACATATCTATTGTTTTGAGCGCTATCACCAAGATCTTGAAATTCAGAGAGAATCTGATTACAATCTAATTTATCTGACAAATATATTCCTTGATTTTTCAAATATGAAATCTCAATTATAATGGCATTCATATTTTCAAAATTCATTATATGATATATTATATATCTAATAAAAGAAAAATTAGGGGTCAATTTTGACCCGTTTTTCATTTTTGATATATACATATTTACATATTTGATATATAGGACATACACAGCCTTTACCTGTTTTTGGAGAAGGTATGTAAGGTACACATACTTAATTAAGGACATACACAGCCTTTGCCTGTGTTTTTGGAGAAGGTATGTAAGGCACACATACTTAATTAAGGACATACACAGCATTTGCCTCTGTTTTTGGAGAATGTATGTAAGACACACATACTTAATTAAGGACATACACAGCCTTTACCTCTGTTTTTAGAGAAGGTATGTAAGGTGCACATACATGATGATATATCAGATTACCTAACCTGTACGACAACAGTTTAGCGAAATCCAATGAATGACGACAGCCTATAAGATTACCTAACCTGTACGACAACAGTTTAGCGAAATCCAATAAGGCTTGTTTTGATATACAAATAGGACAATACACAAGGGCTGTTCTACTTTCAACTGAAACCACCATACCCCCAACAAAATCACCCCGGGTTGAATGCATAAACACATTCACACCGTGTAACGGTGTGTGACGTATGGTGGTTTCAGTTTGAATTTCGAATGGCTTAAAGCCCCAATTATATAGAAAAACCTTCCGATCGGTACCGTCGACAATAATGCCTGCCACGAGATTCGAACGCTGGGCCCCAGGACGAGATCCCAACCGTGTGTGGAATACACTAGTGTTCGTAATCTACGGAAATATAATTTTAAATATAATGTAAGTGTATCACGTGAAGGGTTTAACGGATGGTGTAAACCAACACAAAAAAGCCATTCACTCAAACCATGAGTCCTCGAAAAATCCCATTGAGATCCGGTGACAGTTATCTCTGTTTCAAAAAATATAATAAACCCACACGAATTAGCCGTAACTCTGTTATCTCTGTTTCATAAACCGTATACACAAGCCCACACGAGTTATTCCCCTTAATGCTACATATAATAATTTAGATGTAAACGAATTGAATTCTATGTCCCGTTCGTTTGGAAATCGCTGATTGATATATTTGTTCTGCAACAAATCGTACTTAGGCTTTGCAAATATCGAAATATCTACTGGCTTCAGTTATTTATTTAAATACTCTTTCTTCGTCTGTATGAATAATTTTTCATTTGATAGGTCTTGCATTTTTCGAGTGTTTTCCGGTCCCTCCCCATTTGGTAATCTGACATTGTGTGATAGCTCGTAAATTATCCGATTTGTTATTTTGTGGACATCCATCAATATGAGCAACTACAAATCCATCTTTTATCAATCCATGAAAACATTCGAACGCAAATCTATGATTAAGATATTTTTCCCTCCAGCACCAAACATAAGATATCCAAGGCCATTATCATGCCCTAATGGTTTCTTCAGTCTGCAGTATCTGACAATACCATCACGAGATGCTTCATAATTGGTAATCACGGGATGTGGTTGAAATTCTTGGTTCATTTATATACTATAATATTATTTGTCTAATTAATTATTTGGCTTAATTATTACTTGAGAATCTTTCATTGTAGTCTTGAGGTGTTCTTATGATTTTGTCTTTGACGCTGACACAGAATCAGAGTCGGAATCTTTGATGCAGTTTTTGATTCTCTTATCATAATAGCGCTTTAGCTCTCTGTATCGCTTAATACCGCAATGGAGAAACAACTGCGACTTACCCCGCACACCTACCCCACATCGTATGTAGGGTAAGGGCCCTAAGCTTCCACGACGTACGCTTTGTAAATGATATCCACAGAATTCATTTCTGCATAATTTGTTACAAGCAATTACTGATCCTATCATAAGCGATTTGCAATGATTCATTATATAATAAATTCTTTATTTAATTACTTGTTTTAATTATAATATGGAGGAATTAGAGAGATTATCGAAAATTACGCCTTGGAAAAATGCTAAACTCAATCTCGATAGAGTCTGCACTGATGTACCAAAGGGTCTAATAAGTGATAGAAGCATGATAAGTAGAATCCGTGATACATTTAACGAATTCAAGCGCGATGGGGCATCTCATTATTGGTCAACATTTCGAATTGATGGTAGTGTTGATGCTACCATGAACGACGAAAGAGCAGCAGTGATAATCTCACATCTTGACCAGAAAAGCAATTTTTTTTTAGAATGAAATTCATTATCCGCTCAGAAACGGGAAATTGGATTATACGCGACAAATCTGAACCAATCTTGAAAGATAAAAGAACCGTCACTGTGAGTCAGGATTCCAAACCAGGAATTCTGACTGGAATTGACAAACCGTATTACGAGAGATCCTATCCTGTAACCGCGGTTATTTATGGAATTTATCCGTTCAATGATAAACCGAGTATTGAAAAATTAAAACCAATTAAATATTCGTCGCTGAATTGTGTAGCAGAATGAATAATAGAGCATTTTATAAACGCGATGCGTGGAAACAAATTAACGGATCTAAGACGCAAAAAAAAAAGCGAATGGGGTCTGACAGTAAGGGATCATGGGGCAACAATTCAAAATGTGGCCGCGTTAGAACGGATACTAAAATTTCCAATAACCGTAGAGACAGTAAAAGGCGAGATATTATATGAACCGAAATATTAATCGAGAAGATCTCCAATCAAAATGATTGACCATAATGCACACGAGTGGACATCCGCAGTAACAATATTTCCGCGGGATAGAACCATAAAATATCTACCCGTGGAATTCTCGGGAGAAGAATTCTCTGAGAAGAAATTATTTGATTTTATTTCTCAGTCAAGTAAAAACGATCCTATGTCAGTGTGGTTACTTCACAGTTTTGAAGACGAAGAAGGTAAATTTGATCAATTTGTAAGACCCAACCGCGAAATATACCGTACTGAAGCCCTCCACAACGAGATGAAAAAACTAGCTAGTGGTTTTTGAACGGAACACGACGAACAATTACTAACAAACTGTTTTACAATTACGTCAGTTGCAGCTCATTTCGCGAGAATGAAAAATCTATGAAAACCAACAAGAGCTGAATTTCTATCAGATATCAAGTCAAGCTGCGTGGATTATGGCCATGGCGGATTATGGAATACAAAATATGACCCCAAAAGTATTATTTCGCTTGATATGATTGCGTGTTATCCAAGGAGTTTTCTTGGATATGGAGAATGCTCTGAGTGCTTTAAAAGATTTGGACATCCTACACACGGAATGACCCATGTTGCGATTAATGGACCACTGCCCGTTTTCGATCTAACCAGATTCGCTCGTGTGGTAACATTTGAATTGGCTAAAGGACTTCATCCGTGCTGTTATGTTGGTTTGGTAGACACATCTCTGAAAAACACTGGATGCCAATAGTGTTATTACGGTATATGATTGATTGTACAATACTAATATCGCTGATTGTCAGTGAAGCAATTATATCATATCAGAAACAAACTGAAGTCTGGTTACCACAACCCGATAGTTTAGATAGTATAATAAACGAAAATAAAAAACAATTTCCGTCCCTCGAAGTTAGAAATAAACAAGCAAAAGATCTCGGTAGAAGAATAATTGGTAAATTCACCCAAGGTGGAAAAAAAATACAACAAACGATATTCTTCACGACTGATTATAGATGATGCTGAATACGATTTTATAATCGCAGATGCAACATCTAGAGGTATATATATATATATATATATATATATATATATATATATATATATATATATATATATATATATATATATATATATATATATATATATATATATATATATATATATATATATATATATATATATATATATATATATATATATATATATATATATATATATATATATATATATATATATATATATATATATATATATATATATATATATATATATATATATATATATATATATATATATATATATATATATCTCGTAAAGACGCTTTCTTGTCCGATGGAACAAAATTCGGTACAATTGTTACTTACAACGACGGATATAATCTTCAATACACGCATTTCAGGGCTTCTATGCTGGCTTATGCTTCTATCAATCTACTTATTTATCCGATCCAAAATGTAGATATAAAACCAGTTACCTAAACGGCTGTGGTGGGTCAGGGAAGACGACTCGTGTGATTGAATTATTTCGATGGAAATCAAACATGATTGTGCTAACACCAACAAATAAACTTGAAAGAGAGATGACACAACGGGGGGTTAATGCTTGCACTATCACAGCTCTTTCGATGGCAAAATAACGAATGGGCTCCTGATCGAATGGGCGAGAAATATATTCCTGAAACCATCATTTGGGATGAGATTTGCATAGTGTCGTTAGATGTATTACAAAAGTTTCTCGAGTAGTTATTGCTAGCGAATACAAAAGTGATAATGTGTGGTGATCATGGTCAACCACCACCGATTAAAGGGAAATCTCCACATGATTGGCTGAAGAATTTTGTAGACTATTATTAAGAAATTAATACTGATCATAGATCACTTGATAATGAATTATCTGAGTTTAAGAAACTAATCAGATTACAACCAGGTAGAATCAGTGTAAAATAGCGCGCGAAATAATTTCAGAAACCCCATTAAATGATTTTTGGGAAACGTGGAGACCAAATGATTTGATAGTGGCAAGTAGTAGTCAGAGACACACTTCAGATGAAGTTATTTAGCGCGCATAAAGAAAAATTTGCAACACTTCCAGTACCGCTGTGTTATAGACCCAAGGGTAAACGAAAACAGAATATCGAAGTTGATATTCCTGGACAAAGTGAAAAACAATTCTCGCGAAAAATGATATTGTGTTGGTTATATCGGTGTTGTCGAAGATGCATTGTGCGCTGAAAAATCCCCATGGAAGCTAGGATACGCAGCGACGATACATTCTTCGCAGGGGTTGATTATATCCGATACAATTGTTTGGATCATAGATAATCGCATCGAGTGGTCGAATTTAGTTTATCTTGCAGTGTCCAGAGTACGAAGAACAAATCAACTTCGAACAGTTGTTTTAGATTATAATAATACAACAATCAGTGATATTGTCAGCCATGACATAATCAGAAAACAAATCTCTCTGGTTATAAACAACAGTACAAAAAAAACAGAAAATTTTACATTGATGCTGAATTTATAATTACACTAAAACAACAACAGAATAATCACTGCGCGAGTTGTAATTGTATAATGTGTTGGTGTTGGTCGGATAAAGACCCCCGCCAATTTACTGTAGACAGAAAAAAATAGCAGCGTAGGTCATACCAGAGATAATGTGATGCTGACTTGTCTTGAGTGCGACAGATGCAGAGGTGCTAGTTAAGACCACTCGGCGGTAATTGAGTATCCTTGAGTATCACTTGTAGTTGTTCACGAGTAAATCTGCGATGAGGAGCAGTTTAATCCAACCTATAGACTGGCGGTCTACCCGTAGATCGTGTTATACTAGATATTTTATGCGTGGTGACATTCCAAATAGGATCAGTAGCTCTTTTTTTTACCGCCTTCTAGCTCTCCTGGTTCATATAAATATCTAACAGTGACATTGCCGAGTACTGGTTGTTTTGAAAAATCATTTTGTGGTTTTATGGGTATATAATTCTTTTTAATCGCGTTGTTAGGTTTCACGTTTATTGTTCGAGTAATCTCATTATTTAGCGCGGTAATTACACCTGGTAATCCCTTGACCCATTTACGGGATCGTTTATCCTGAATAAATTCCTTCGCGTATTGATATCCAAATAACCGCTCAGCAAGTGTCGTTCGACAATTGCCTGATCGCGATGTAGTGCAGTATGTCCTCGTCTGATAGTCACATTATGATTATTCATTGTTGATAACACTGCACCCTGAAATTTCTTGCCAGGATCAAATTGTAATAGATTTGCCCACTTTAGAGGACCCCATCGATAAATCTTTTCAAACGCAGAAGCTACCTCAGTTGATGACTTCGTCTTTAGCGGTTCTGCCTGGTTGTATCTACTCGCAACATCAACTACAGTTAGCGCGTATTTATAAACACCATCATGCAGCAGAAATAATATATGAGCTTGATGAACCTCATTAACGACGCTGACATCAAAATGCGAGTAGTTAATTTGTTTAGGCGGTGGTAGATAAATTTGCCATATCGCCTGTTTGGATAACCAATCCGCTGCAGTGGTATTTTTCACCTTTGCGGCGCTAGCGAGTTTACCGATTGCTGCTTTACCCCTCCAGTATCCTCTTGGGGAATAATAAATAGATTACATGATGTTATTAATTACCAGCACCCAGCATTAATTTACTTTTCATCGCCGATTTTATCAACCATGAAGCCAACTTTTCTTTGAAGGATTTATCAGTGATAGAATTCAACGCATGAATTAATTTCACATCTGCGATATGTCTGTGTTGCAGATTGCTGCTTTTATAAGCAACATCATGAGCATGACACGCCTTATCAATAGCGTTTATTGGATATTCACCGGGTCGGGATTGGTTTGGATCATCTAGTTTGGATATCTAGTCTGGTTCCAGGTCCACAATAACTATACCCTGGAAGGTGTTTTTCTCCCGGATATTTTGCCCATGGTGTTCCCGGTAATTTTACTAAATTGGCTGCAATATCACCTCCTCGTTTTTTTAAATCCTTGATTTTATCAAGGGAAACAAATCTAATTTGTTTTGTACCACATTGTACACACTTACCAGCAAGTGCTGATCTGTTATTTTTAGTTGTAATCGTCAAGTCGTTTGTGCTAGTACGCTTCTTACATTTCACACAATATAGATCCATAATTTATTTATAATAACATGAATGTAATTGATTTTTCGGCGACAAAAACACGAGAACCAGTTAAGCATCATGCAGCGCTACCGAATTCTATTCGCATGATTATAATCGGACCATCTGGATGTAGCAAGACGCAGTTGTTACTTAATTTAATAACGAGATGGCTGAAATGAGATAAGTTGTATTTAGTAGCCCCTAGTGTAGACGATCAGCGATGTTACGAAGTGTTAAAGGATTTTAACGAGAAAGCAAAATCGGAAATCGATGAGGATATTATTGAGTTTATAACCGATATCAAAGAAGCACTGAGTATTGATGATATTGATGGAAGTATTAACAATTTAGTCGTATATGATGATGTTATGTTAGACAATCAAAAGAATCCTGCTAGGATATTTACCAGAGGTAGGCATAAAAATACCGATGTGATATATGTCACTCAACGATACACTCAAATACCAAACGTGATGAGGGATAACTGCAATATTCTTGCTGTATTTAATGGAGTAGACACACATACGCTACGAAATATTTGGCAAACTTGGTGCGGCGGTGATATGGATTATAATCTCTTTAGAAATTTCTTTAGTCACGCTCAGTCAATCCCACATGGATTTGTAACGATAAATTTGCATGACCCTAGATCAAGATATCGTATCGGACTTGATCAAATATTCAGCTGAAATCCTAAAAGGATTTTCAATTCATCTCCACAACGCCATCAATGCCGGGTCTGTCTGGAGACAGAGTCTCAATGGCGTGACAAACCGAAACCATTTCTCTTTTTTTGTCTGCAAAATAGTTTCAGTTTGAAATCCTTTAGGATTTTGTTTGAAATAGTTTCGGTTTGCTTGAAATAGTTTCGGTCTGTTCGCCCTCTCTGCTGCTGGAGATGCTTTCAAACGAATGGAGATGATTGTACTAGATATGGGGCAACATTCAAGTAGAGATCCCTTGATGGTTTGCTTACAAGGAAGCATACTCCATTTATGGACTTGTTCAAATCTATTAAAATATAATATATGCCCATCATCAGTTTGGTGTTCTCCTAGGGCTTTCCATCTTACTTCACAAAGTCCCTTAATGTGCCATGTGTAGTGTTCCATCTCATGTGTCAACTCTTGGAGTCTTCCAGTTTGCGCCAGAGTTCTAATGTTCCAGGTGGCGATGGCTATGGTGGACAACGGCAGACGCGGTCCTTGTTGACCCGGGCGACGACCGACCCGGTAGGGTAATTTAAGATTTGTCCAGCATTATCAGTGTGTCTTGGGCAAAAGTCGTCTGGCGGACCCCATCCCTCTCCAGACCAAGGAGTTGCCAGAAGGGGATGTAGTACATCGTCCAACTGCCTTAGGGTCTCAACTCCGGATTTTCTTTTAGGGTTTACCCTGTTAGCCATTGGCTAACCAAAGCCGACCTGCAAGTCAGCAGGAGACTGCTGTATGGGCGGGTTTGTCCTTTTAATCACGAAATATTGAATATTGCTTACATGCAAAAATAATTCTTAAAAGCAAGCTTTCTCACATACCTACATTGGCCGAAATTGGGGGCCCCGAGTGGCCGAGTGGTCTAAAGCGCTGTCCGTTACGGATCACTGCCATTTCACCTCTGTCTGCGTGGGTTCGAGTCTAAGATTCGGCTAATGTAGTTATGTGAGAAAGCTTGCCAGTAGCTTCTCGTGGGTCGATGGTTCTTTCTGGGGGTTTTCTGGGTTCTTCCTCCACCATTAATACTGGCCGCCATGTATAGTCTATATTGTGCTTAAAAATGGCGTTCAACCATAAAAAAAACCCCACAAAAACAAACATTGGCCGAATCTAAGACTCGAACCCACGCAGACAGTGGTGAGATGGCAGTTATCCGTAACGGAGAGCGGTTTAGACCACTCGACCACTCGAGGCCCCCTATAGGTTTGTGTATACTTGTCCAAATCCAACGAAGACGATTTATGTATTGAATTCGAAACAATAGTTTCCCTAACTGATGACAATTGATGTTGGTTCTTATTTTGGGTTTAGCGCCATATTTACAGTAATTGATAGGCTGCACATGGCGGCCAGTATATTTGGTGGAAGTAAAACCCTAACAAAAAATCGGGAAAGAACAAGTGACCCACGGGAAGCTACTGTCAAGCTTTGCAATCTAAAAATTGTGGCCGAGAGTGCGTAGGGGTGAGATGGTAGTGCACTGTTAAGGCAAGCGCCTTAGATAACTCGGCCACCCGTAGCCCAAAAACTCTGGTGCTGTGAGTACATAGCAAAAAGACACAAACTTTTTTGATTAGGAGTAGAGTGTGTTCTATAATATCTACCAGTTTCAATTTAACAAATTACCGTAAGGAAGGGATATTTGCAGTTTTAACATTGTTTATTCAATATTTTTGTACTATAACCAAAATTTAAATATTCTTATATCAGAACGTTGGAGAAGTATTTACATATAACCTGTATCTTGAGGATTGCACAATTCCTGAATTTGAGTTTTGAAACAAACATTGTTTGGTCGACATATTAGCTTATGGAAGCTTCTCCAAGTCCTAAATCATTTTATAATTTAAAAAAAAAAAAAAACGGTCTGGCCATTCTCATAAAAGTTGCAAAATTAACTTTTCATCGAGAAGTCCGTTAACAAACTCTTGAGGTAAACGCTGGATCAATTAAAAAAGCTACATTGAGTAAATCTCCATTATGCTATCAATTCAATTTGATCAGAAAATTTTAAACTCAAAAGTCACTGGACTTGAGAAGATAAAGACAATTTAGCAGGGCCGTAGAGAGTGATCACGGGCCTTGGGATAAGAAACACCCGGGCCTCTCATAGTTCTTGTTCAAGCTATATATTTATATTATATAATTCAAAATTGTTGTTCGGCCCGAACCCTCTTACCCGCCCCGGCCCCTGGGATATATCCCCGGTTTTCTCACACCCACCTCTTGTCGATCCTGCAAGTTAGTCAACTCTTCGAAAAACGAAAGAAATCTGAATTTCGTTTATGATCGGATATGAATATTAATGATGATCAAAGTGAATAATTATTCACTGCAACGGTCCAAAATGGGCTGTATTGACACATTTTCAGTTAACTGAATATAGTACAATAGTCAAAAATGTATCAGTATCGATTGTGTATATTTAATATACGAAATTAGAACTAGATGCAGACAAATGCAGTGGTGAAATTTGATAGCTGACATGAAATATATCAAATATACTTACCTACATACTTACCTACCTACCTACCTATATCTATCTACATGCATAATAACCATCCTGTTTACCTGCTCACTAAATCCTTCAGTCATGTGAATTCCCGTCGTTAGGGATCATTCATTTAATTAACCTAATGACGACCGCTGCTTTTTTAATTAACAAAACTGCTTTGCCGTTACCTCACATAAACATCAATTGTAACAATTCTATTTTAACTTGTAAAAAATCATAAATTATTATATATACCTGTATGGGATGAAAGATGTATATTATAATAATGGAGAGAGACGAAAAAAAATCAGAGTGGAAAACTAACCCAGGTCTCCCTCTCGAAAAGTAAATGATCTTAAAGTTGTCCGTTGATTTGCTCATTAGACAAGGACTAACAATGTTGTTTTTTTTTGGTTCCTGTTTCTATTCTAAATCGGGCTCGTTGTTGGTTGTGACCGGTATAATCGTCAATGGACTGTGATTAAGTAACATTAGAACAAGATCATGGCCAGTAAACGTGCATTGATAGAGCAAGAATATACCTAGGCATGTTTGCAATATCACAAGATTTAGGGATTGCATACACTATACACATGTAACAGTTGTACGTCCTTGTATAACAAAACTATTATTATTTTCACTATACAGCAAATAACAAGATGGACGCTGGTACCGCCCTCGGCATATCTTTTGGGGTGGCCACCCTTGTAGTTCTAGCCGGTCTAATTATCTACTGCCTTCGGAAAAGGGGGTGAGTATATATATCTCTACTAAAACGACCACAACTTTGTAAATATAATACCAAGGGCATGTATGTTTATGTACACTATGGATTAATGTGTCAACGACAAGGTGTGTCGAACACTTCATGTACATGCCTTTACTACAGCCCTGTACAATAGACAGGTGGGCTTTGCCGAATTGGGGTAGGAGGGTGGGTGGTAGGGAGTGAAGTACCTCAGTGCTGCTACAGACACGTACTTTATCTGCAGTCAGTCATGCAATGGAAGAGTATTTATTAATTTCATATGCCCAAACATTATGTGTGGATATGTTTTCATTTAATTAAACTGAATGGTAGATAGTAGAATAAACAAGGTACAATCGTTTATAGTGTACATGACAGAAACATATTTAGAAACGAAATTACGTATGCATGCAGATGCAGATCAATGCAAATTAATTAACAAAATATCTCCCATGGTAAAAATGGTCTATATTGTTAAAGGTGATAGAGACAATCAGAAGTTATGTAACTAGAATTATAGTGAACTTAGTCTGAATATTCTACAGTATTTTTATATAAAGGCTTATAAATGTACGTGGCCAAATTATTTAACATTTTTGTATTCTGGGTATATTATATACGTTTAAAGATATTTTATCCTTTCTGACATATCTGTATATTACCAGCTACGTGCAAGACTTACTGACATGTGAAACTGAAGAAGTTGACAACGTACAAAAACTAAACGTGTTGTTATTTTAGGGTTTAGCGCCATTTCTCAGCGCAAGATTTCAAAATAAGAACATAAACAATCTGACGTATAAGTACTATGCAAAGTGTTTGAACTCGTCGTATAGTGTTAGCTTGCCATGCATGTTTCGAAAGGGAAGCACTCGCATAATCGACAATATGAGTACTAAAGCAAAGGTCAATCTGTTGTTACATATCTCTTTCAAACTGTTAACGTATAGGTATTTTCCTTGATGTTCTCTCCCTGTGTTATTTATGACGACAATACTGTTTTCTGTCATCATTCTTAGAAGCCCCTTTTCTGTACTAAAGCCATTTTCTCTCATAATTTTCTCTTCTTCTTCTTCTTCTTCTTCTTCTTCTTCTTCTTCTTCTTCTTCTTCTTCTTCTTCTTCTGTGGCCTAATTAGTTAGTGTCTGACTCGGACGCGGGAGGTCGCGGTTTCGAACCCCACACGAGTCATACCAAACACTTTTTTTAAAAACAAGTATGGTACTAACAGCTGCCTTGACTGGCGTTCAGCATTAAGCGGTTAGTGTTAGGACTGGTCGGCTTGATGTTAGGATAATGTGACTAATTAGGATATGATGCTTCATGTATGTGGCATGATTCCCCAGTGCTAGACATCACTATACACTACCCCACTGCAGACATCGTAGCGATCTCACTGAACAATTTCTAAAACTATGTTAAAAATCTAAATCACACTTCTTCTTCTTCTTCTTCTTCTTCTTCTTCTTCTTCTTCTTCTTCTTCTGTGACCTAATTAGTTAGTGTCTGACTCGGACGCGGGAGGTCGCGGTTTCGAACCCCACACGAGTCATACCAAACACTTTTTTTAAAAACAAGTATGGTACTAGCAGCTGCCTTGACTGGCGTTCAGCATTAAGTGGTTAGTGTTAGGACTGGTGGGCTTGGTGTTAGGATAATGTGACTAATTAGGATATGATGCTTCATGTATGTTGCATGATTCCCCAGCGCTAGACATCACTATACACTGCTCCACTGCAGACATCATAGCGATATAAATGAACATTTTTTAAACCGACGGTAACATTTCTAAAATCACACACATACACAAACAAACACACTCACAGACACACAGACACACCCACATTCAAGCCATAGCAACAAATTTGGTAACAGAACGAAAGTGTTTGGAGATACTTCTATGTCCATCATGCTGCGATAATTTCCAAAATTGCATGGTAATTTGGTGTTTATGTGGCGGCGACGGTACCCAATATATTGCATTTCACAGAATAATCTTAACTTCTTTTGAATTATTATATCATTTCTGATAAATAAATACTTTCATTGATATTAGACGAAGCTAAGTGTAATAGTTATTACAGCATTGCACGTATGAAATTTTTTTCACTTGATTGCAGGACCTCGCTTTATGTATGATATTTTTTTAATATCACATTGTCATGACGTCATTGACTGTTTCTTTACTTCATTACGTTAATTTCTTCGTTCAAAATCAAACTGAATTACAGTGAGTTTCTTTCTCTCAGCTCTTTTATAGAAATACTAGAAACTTATGTCGCGATCAAAAGTCGTATCGATATGTTGTTTGACTACAATATTTACAAAATTATCATGAAAGCGAGCTGGTTCTGCGTATAAATTGCGCCGTCCTGACAGCCAATATGACTGACGTGGCAGCAATTTAGAAAGAACCTTATTTTTGCTGTACCGCCTGAAAAGTAACCGTCGAGACTTGGGATTTACACCGAAAGATTTGGTACGTTGACTAGCTGTCCTAAATGTAAATGGTTCCTCTTAGATATTCAATATGGCCGCCAGGTTGGCCATCTTGAAAATATTAAATGGTTATATATTTGGAAAAATGTTGAAAGAAACTTCTTGTCTAATTGATCGAAATTGGAGCTGTTATTATCTCAAACACGGCATTACATCCATCTCGAAAAAGTTGTTGTCACTCTTACTTTTGCGTGATTAATGCCATGGAACAAAAAGAAGAAAAGACTGTGAAAAATGTCGCATGTCAAACCACAAGTAGATCTTCAATTTTGTAAAGGAGTTTGTTCTGATAACTAGACCTTTGCGACATTGAAATCATGTAATAGGTAACTGCTTACATTTCTGTATATTCATTGAATAACGTATAACTGGTACTTATAACAACGAATTGTGACGAAACTTTGCTTTTTGTTACAGCTTTCTGAAAAGTATGTATGTATGCATGCATGCATGCATGCATGTATGTATGTATGTATGTATGTATGTATGTATGTATGTATGTATGTATGTATGTATGTATGTACTGACTGACTTTCTTTATTTCCTCTCTCTCTCTCTCTCTCTCTCTCTCTCTCTCTCTCTCTCTATATATATATATATATATATATATATATATATATATATATATATATATATATATATATATATATATATATATATATATATATATATATATATATATATATATATACTGGATATTACAATTGAAATAACTTTGTTTTTTTAACAAAATTATTACTTAAAAATGTAGCCAAACTTAGCATGTGGTTTTTTGCTGTCGTAGAAGAGTAATATGATCTTATATTCGTGAAATTAATTTGAAGGCCAAATGCCATGATAAAATCTTCTTATTGCTCTTACATGTATCTTGTAAACTCAAACATAAGAAAATAAGTTTGTTACCAGGCCTTTATAAAAAAAAATATACCAGAGATAGTTTCAATACTTAACAGTAAAGCAGAAGAAACAGTCTAGTCTTCTATTCCAGAAAATCGTTTTCGTCCAGGAAAGTGTCTGTCTCTTAGAGGGACTATTGTTTTATTTTACCAATAGTATCCTTATCTTCTGCTGATTGTAATCGGCAGTGAACTAAAGCTCCCCCTGTGATTTCGTTTTATCTTATTTTCTATTTGTAGCAAACTGAAATGTTGCGATGAAGGTATTGAAAAATGTAATCAGAAGCAAAGGAAGAGGAAAAAGCCGATGAAGTCATTTAGTGCAAGCAGTGACTGTTTGACCAATGAGGAGGAGGAGGAGGATAAAATAGGTTCTTGTTCAGGTCAAACCTTGGAGACTTTAAACGCGCCCAAATTGGCACGTGAGCTCTTTTCTATTGATGATCATGACAATGACGTATCTCGCAGGCGACAGCGACACCATTCAGATGACACCGCAGACGATGGATATTTTTATGATGAAATATTTGAAACATCTGCTTTTGTTGATGAAAGAACAAATAGATCAATAAAAAATTTGACTGAAGAGGGAGAGTTTGAAGATGACAGTATTCCAGACATGATTTTCAGAAGTACATCTTAAGGAAATCAATCAGAGGAATAAACTGCTGCGAACGTTGGATCATATTTGGTTATGTATCATTGGTTCACATCACATAACGACCATTATATTTGCTTCAGTGATCCATAAGTCTACGTGAAAATAGAGACATTTCTTTTTCCTACTCGAAATTAATTAATTAAGAAGTTTCTATCTTGACATAGATGTTCGAGATTTTTTTAAATTGGGAGGGGGGTATTCGTTTGATTTATAACGACAATGAGCAGGTATTGTGAGAAAAGATCTAATGTATTAAACACACACACTGACGGAGATTAATGCAGTTCGATTAAACTTAAAATCATGATCACAAATGTTTGCAATTGCATTCGTCTTAAAGGCAGGTAATCAAGTACTTGACTTTAAAAAAGAAAAGTCCTATCAGACGGTCGTTGATGAATTTATCGATATTTTCTAGAAAATACAAAATCATGAGTTTGATTTTACGCCTAAATCCGTAAACCAGTGTCTTTTGTATAAGTAACACCAACACCGCTGGTCATACCACCATAACTGAATCATTTGTTGACAGCATGCACAAATATTATATTGTAAGGGGCATTTAATTCCGACGTAATTCATTACGTCATTTTCGTGTGTGTTGTGTATCAAACGTGTAATCTCTAATATACGATACAAGTGAACATCTTCATGTTTATTTATACATATCATATTGGAGTTTCGGAAATTGTACATGTCGATATTTTGCATTTATGTTCATTGGTATGCAAATGGCTATGAAATTGAAAATGTTTAAATCCAAAAAAAATTTGATTGATACTGATAAAGACGTTTTGTTATAGCAATAGAAAAAAAGAGACGTTTTAACACTGACAAATAGGTGTATTTCGGGCAACGGAAGAAACGGGGTTCGTTTTTATCATGACAAAGACGTGTAATTCAAGAAATAGGTAACGGAGAAGTTTCACAGAGGATAAAGTAAGTTTACGTTGAAATAGGTTTATGAAAAGAATTGTCCATCAAGGAGGCCTCGCAACGACGAAAAGGGATGGTTGTTCACCCACAAAAGTGTTGCAACTCACTGCCATTGTAACAAATATACGTATAAACCTTTTTTAATGTCACCATGCTTCTGTATCCTGTATCGACATAACTTCGTTGTTTACTTGATGTTATTTTAGTTCACGTGTGTACATGATATTTCGATAACCTCATCGTCTTCATAATTTCATTCACAAACAAGTTATGTACAATGTCATACATTGGATTGGTTCCATCTTTATATGTGTGTGTGTGTGTGGGGGGGGGCCAAGTGGTCTAAAGAGCTCTCCGTTACGGATCACTGCCATCTCACCTGTCTGTGTGGGTTCGAGTCTCATATTCGGCCAATGTGGGTATTTGAGAATGCTTGCCAGTAGCTTCTCGTGGGTCGGTGGTTCTTTCTGGGGTTTTCCCGGGTTCTTCCTCCACCATTAATACTGGCCGCCATGTATAGCCAGCCCATCGTGTGCTGAAAAATGGCGTTAAACCCATTAAATACAACGACAAGAACAATAACAATGTATGTATGTATGTATGTATGTATGGATGGATGGATGGATGGATGGATGGATGGATGGATGGATGCATGCATGCATGCATGCATACATGTATGTATGTATGTATGTATGTATGCATGTATGTAAAAATATAAATGTTTTAAACGAACAGTTTTCAAGTTGTGTGAAACACGTTCGAATTTCCATGTAAAGTACGAAACATTGTGTTTTAAATATATTAAAATTTATTTTACTTTTATGTCATATGCAGATGCAAACATTTTAATATACATGTGGATTAATGAGTGATATGGGACGGTTCTGTAAAGTTCATCAAAGTTATACAGGCACTGTGACCACAGGGTCATTATTGTTAGTGATGGGCGTATTTCACCGTGTAATTCCCTCACTAATTTACAAACACTGGAGATCCGGCTTTTTCATTGTATAAAGACTTGACAGATCGGTGTCTAAAATATTCGCATTGGAGTTGGGATGTACACGTACATATATTGCAATACCGTATATATCGCTAGAAGTCTAGTTAAACTGCAAACAATGAAGATCCTGATCTGTCGTAGCATGATGCGCCTGCAGACAGGGATATATGGCTTTGCCTTCCTGATTACTCCTAACGAACTGCGCAATCCCGGATGCAGATCTAGGTCTGTGCAGTTTTAAAGTTGGACATGCTTTTATAAGTGAGTTCATTGAATTCCTTAGTGTAGGGCTGGTTCAGTGTTGCTTCATAATAACCTTGTATCGTATCATATCACAAACAAAACCATGTAATATACGAATCCATATCAAATTAATATTAAAAAAGATAAGTTACTAACTAAATTGATACTTTGCAATGTATTTATCGTGCATAGTTTTGATTTTGAAAATAACTCGAGTTTTAACTTAAAATAAGATTAGAAACGCTCACCAAATGTTAGTGCTCACTGTTTCAACCTTAAAAAGAAAATGTATTTAAAAAAATAAAATAACATCACGACCACGAATAAGAAAAGTTATTTTGTTGTAAAAACTGCATTGAATATGAAATAAATTCCATCTTTGTTAAGTTTTGGATACAGAACAACACACGGCTAGTTTTATTGACCAGCTTTCTTATTATATCGTATAATAATTTAAACTTCTTTTAAAACATTATGTTTTAGATTTATCCTTGTTCTTTTTATGCTAAAATTGGTTCATATGCAATAGCGGGAGCTACTATGGCTCAGTGGTTAGCGTAGCTAACTCAAGACCAGGCGGGGGCCTATGTTTTTTATGCGGGGCCCAAGGCAGCAAGCGAGGAGTGAGGGGTCGCAAGCAAAAATCTGCATTGCGTAGTTGATTTCCTGAAAGAGCGGGGCCCAAGGCGATTGCCTCGTTCACTTTGCCTTAGGGGCGGGCCAGTTCGTGACCGAAAGGGTGCGAGTTAAAATCATACCGTGTTGTGTCCTTGGGCAAGGAATTTTACTCCCAAGTTCTTCTTAACTAAAAAATAGCCTGTATATGTTGATATGCAGTTTAGCGTCAAACCAAACTAAATTTATGTATTTATTACCATCTATACTCGCTAATAAGTCGAAACTAATTTAATGCGCTGGCAGATCAAGGTATTTTCTGTTTGTTCTACTGGATTACTCCTTACAAACTACCTAGACCCAGATCAGCTAGCTCATTGTAGATCAGGATCTGTACAAATTGTATTTGGACTAGAGTAAACGAGTATACACCAAACCTAACTGAAAAATTGTGCTTCTTTAAATAAGATCTCCGTTCCACATTATTCTGTATTTTTCACATTTCTCGGTTCTATATACGACTTGTATGTTTTGTGTAAAAGATCCTATATCTTAATATAGCTTGTATGTTTACATATCAATATTGTAAACCAAAGCTTCCAACATAATTAATATGCATATTTTTTTGTAATTCATTTTTTTTATTGATCATCAATTTCGTATGTACTCGATTATTAGATAAGTCAAACTGCAAACAACAGAAATCCAGATATGCCGTAGCAGAAAGAGCTGCAGATACGAGTCTATATTATTTGTTCATCTGGTAACTCCTAACAAACTTCACAGATCTAGATCTGCCGACACGTTATGTGACGGCAGTTTGCAGTTGGCGAACACCTAGTTAATTACCGGGTCTTGACGTCACCCGTATTTCAACATTGATCGGGATATATGAGTTATTACAAATTAAAATTTTGGAATGACAATTCATGTGATCGGGGGTGGGTCATATCTTATCAGTTGATTCGAATGATCATATATTATAAATACATAATTAAGTTCAGTATAACTCAAGCTGTCCAACTTGCATTTGAATCATAATGATATAATTAAAACTACGGCAAAAGTCATATAACTCCTCCCACTTCATTAATATATTCATATAACTCCTGTTTCAATAGGATAATTAGGATATTAATTTTTTTGTTGCAATTTGTTATTTATATTTTTATGTACGATAGTAATAATGACAATGGGCTTAACGTATCAAAATTCATAAAAATCATCCCTTCATTGCTTTAAATATTGTTTAATTTCACCTAAATGGGACCAATTGTCGAAATATCATAAGCTTTTGCAGTTAAGTAGGTCTCTATTGATCTCTGCTGTTGATCTCTGCTAACATCTGATTGGTCACGTCCTATCAGCAAATAATGCTGACAACCGACTTGTGACTGATAGAATGGCAATATGGCCACTTTGATGCTCATTGCAACATATTGGAGTATAGATTGTTAGTAGTAATACTAATATAATACCACCTACGTGCCTTTTCTGTAACCTTCATGTGTGTGTGCTTGTGCGTGTGTCTGCGTGTAATGAAACTAAAATCTGTATCACTTTGTTATTGAAATATTTGATATAGTTTGTATTCAGTTAAGAAACCTTAACATGAATTACACGCGTTATGTACAGAAATAATACTCATGAATGTGGGTTTATGTGGAAAGGTAGTTTTTATACAGTTATCTCCCTTTCAGATTAATAGTCTTAGAGACTACTCAATGGATAACTTATAAAGTGTGTGTATTTATTTACTTTTTATGTAAATATGTAACCACCTAATGCTAGATGAGCTTTCTACCACTTGATCTATGTAAGTCAATGTACTCCAGTGACTGTATGTATGTATGTATGTATGTATGTATGTATGTATGTATGTATGTATGTATGTATGTATGTATGTTTTCATACTGGGCTACTTATAAGTATGTGTAAGCATACGTATGTATCCTATGTATATGCATCTGTTTGATCGCTCTGATGGTCAAAGTGGTTAAAGCGTTTGCTTCGGATGCGGGAGGTCGCGGGTTTAAATACCGACCGAGTAATACCCTAGACTTATAAATATGATACTAGCAACTGCCTCGCATCGCGCTTAGCATTGAGATTTGTGTTAGGAATGATCAGCCTGGTGTCAGGTTAATATGACTGGGTGGAACATCATGCTACATGGCTGTGGTATGATGCTCTATTGCTAGACATCACAATAAACTGCCACACTGCAAACATCGTAGCGCTATGACTGAAAAATTGTTAAAGCTACGTTAAAAATCTAAATCATACACACACGTATCTATTTGTGCTCGTTCTTCTTAGTATTTCTAATTGCACGTGCAACCATGAATATGATCAATCAGATGTAGAACCCATGCTGCAAGTAACGGCACCTATTACCTTGATCGAATAACTCTTATACATAGGAACGATAATCCACAACGCCACGAGCTCTGCTCTATTCATAGGATGAAGAAAGTGAATGTTACAGTACCACAGACCCAGTGGAATTAAAATTTAACAATGCGTGATATATGTAAGAAATTAAATTCTCGTATATCGACATCAATATATATATAAAGATATATTAAAAATAGAGGACAACGCTTATGACCATATCCAACATAAAGATGTATTCATAATGACTACATGTACTGTGTCCTAAGTGGCTAGACCTTCGGCCTCAGATGCGGGAGGTCAAAGGTTCAAACTCTGGCCGATTCATACCAGAGAATTTTTAAAATATAAAAATGGTAATAACAGCTACGGATAATATGATTGGGAGGGACATGATGCTACATGTCTGCGGCATGATGCCCCAGTGCTAGTTATCACTATAAACTGCCACACTGCATACATCGTAGCGATATGACTCAAATTGTTTTTAAAGCTAACTTTTTTATAAAAAAAAACCGTACATAATGATAATGAAAAAGGTTGCATAATTATAATTTTAATTTGTTCCAAGCAGGAATCTATCCGTGTCGTGAGTAACGGCACTTATATCCTTCTTTTCGAGTACTTTATCTCACTCGGCTATAAATTAATCTCCAATACTATTATGGAACATGTTGTACGAGAACTCACTCGCGGTGCATGCATGCGTGTAAGTTATATTTTGATGTAATATATGTCGTTTGATAATGTAAACTTTTTTTTTTTTACAATTTTTTAAAAGTGTTTTGTTATGCTTGGTTTTATAACCTTATCCTATACAGTCATATAGTATAATGCTTTATGAGTTCATGTTTAAGAATGTCATATTTCGTTTAGCATATTTTTTTATAAAGATTCTTACCATTTGATTTCATGTGAAATTAATGGTATAATTGTATCTCCAAGTTTTACCATGTGCAATATGAGAACATAATTTTAGTACTCTATTTTTGATAAATATAAACTAATGCTTGACTAACATGTTTTCACGTTACAAAAATAATTTGTGAAGTAAATGGTTTGGAAACATTGAATTTATGGATCTTTTATTTTGTGATGCAAGCATTGCTTACTAGGGGCAATAACTCTCTCAGTCTTCGACTTTATCAGGTGTCCATTCCAGCTTATTTTGTACTCTTGAGAGAGTGACGTATGTAAGGTGCATTTGTTTACATTTGAGACATTCACAGTTGAGAGATTATTGGCATACCTCTATGATACTGAGATGTAAAGTGGGTGACATTTTTTGGGGGATACTGTACTAATAGAAAATGCACGTGATCTAATAAGCACACTGTTAACTAAAATTACTGCCCCCTTGTGTATAAAAACAAATCACCCTGAAATAGTCTAAAATACACTATCTTTAACACCTATTAAAATTGGGAAAATTAATTGTGCACAACTAGACCATACCAGTAAGTATGAAAGTACATTTGATTAATTACCAAATATATAAAATGTCAAAACAAAGTTATCAGCTCTTTAAAAAAAAACAAACATACAATTTACTTCTGAAGTCCAGGAAATAAAAACGACCAAGTGGAGCTGGCAGTTTTTGAAATGTGCGACACATCTGGAGTAGGTATCACATTACCAATTGTTTTTCAATAGACCTCAAGGCCAATGTTTTGTGAAATAAATATACTTTTTATCCTACTTCAACATGTATGTCATACACTGTCACAGAGAACAATCTTATATTGTCAACTTGACAAGGACAAAACCAGGTACTCATTGCATTTAAAAGATATAAATTTGCTGGAACTAGACAGGGGTAAGAGTTATCTAGTCACAACAGACCAAGTTTCACCCATGTGTCCCACATTTGTTTTTACAAATCATAAAAAATACAAAATATGATCTAGATATGAATTAACTTAATCTCACATGTTGCCAAGAGGCTTACACTTTTTTTTAAAAAAAAAGCCAATTAGAAAGAACAACTCTTGCATAATGCGCCAATCACAGCTAGTGTTGATGTTTATTCTGAATGCCCCTGTACCTTAAGTTCCGCATACCTGGGCTTATACTATTGGTACCGTTATACCAATAAGGCAGCAGCAGAGAGGGGCGAACAGACTTTTTTGCTGAATCGTCCTTTGCCTAAAACATAACCTTCCTACGAAATATAAAAAAATTAAACAAAACCCCCAAATTTACCGAGATTTTTACCTAAATTTTTATGCAACCGGTTTATTCCGCTGACGACCTTACTGAAGTCAAGCCCTCTCTGCTGCTACAAATTAGCCAAATATTTTATCGATACCTACACGATATCTTGTCCTGGGATCATGCAGATTGTTATGAAACCATACGGTTGGCAGAAAGAAAATTTCCTTTTTACCACAAAAAAACCGGTGGTGACAACATTTATGTAAAAAATTTCAAGGAACTCCGTGGGCTAAATCTCCTGGAGAAAAACATCTTCCATGGTTATAATTACTGCGGTCCTGGCACTCGACTTTATATCAGACTTGATGAACAAAATCAACCAAAATCCGGTGAATATCCCGTAAATGCAATCGATAAAGCATGTCACGTTCATGATGTAGTTTATAAAAGTAAAGATCTAGAACAACGACATATCGCAGATGTGAAACTGATTCATGCATTGAATTCCATAAAAAAAAAAAATCTCAAGGAAGGATTAGCCAATTGGTCAGTAAAATCTGGGATGAAAACCAAATTAGCAATAGGTGCTGGGTAATTAATTATAATGGAATCAATTTGTTATAGCCCAAGAGTATACTGGAAAGGTAGAGCAGCAATCGATAAACTCGCTAATGCAGCAAATTTCACACGTTCTACCGCCGCAGCGTGGTTAGCACGACAAGCAATATGGCAAAATTACCTACCACAACCTAAACGAATCGAGTACGCACATTTTGATTTTTAAGTTCCTAATGAAATTTATCAGGCTGATATTCTGTTTGTACCTCATGATCGTATACGTAGAGTAACATTTAAATACGCATTAACCGTTGTTAATGTTGCAAGTAGATATAAAGAAGCAGAACCATTATCAACTAAAACAGCTACCGAAGTTGCATCTGCCTTCGAACGGATTTATCGACGAGGACCCTTGCGATGGCCACAACTATTACAAGTTGATCATGGCAAAGAATTTATTGGTGCAGTATCATCATTAATGAAGCGACATAATGCTAATATACGACGAGGAGATACTGAAATTCATCGTGATCAAGCGATCGTAGAACGATTTAATCGAACACTTGCTGAACAATTATTTGGATACCAATACGAGAAGAAATTCATTCAGGATACAATATCTCGTGATTGGGTTGCAAGATTACCAAGTATGATAGCTGCATTAAACAATGAGGTTACTCGAACAACTGCCATGAAACCTATTAATGCGATAACAAGGAAATATATACCAATACAGCATAATGCTTCACCGCAGCCAATATTAGGTAATGTCATCGTAAGGTATTTGTACAAACCCGGTGAACTTGAAGGAGTAGAAAAAGAGCGACAGATCCTATTGGGAGTATTACAACACACAATATATCCAGCGTGGTACGATCAACAGGTAGACCTGCAATCTACCGAGTAGATTCAACTGCTCCTCAACGTTCATTCACACGTGAACAGTTACAGGTAATTCCCGAGGATACACAATTACCACCACATTCACTTAACTAGCACCTCTACGCCGATTACATTAAAGACAAGTTAACAACACATTATCACGTGTATGACCAAGACTGTTATCTTGTCTATCTACGGTAAATTGTCTAGAATTTTACTTTAGTATTGCCACAGCATTATACAATTACAGCTTGCACAGTGATTATCCTGTTGTTGTTTCAATGTTATGATAAATTGCACATCAAGATCGAAGTCGCGTTTATCGGAAAAAAGCTGTGATAAGTACATGACTGTGTTCCTCGTTGGGTCATTTCTCGCGTAAGTCTGTGTGTAGAGGTTAAAACGATCATATCGGAATTCTGAAATAGTTCAATCGCACGTGTCGTCTTTCCTGATCCTCCAGGTCCATTGAGATAAATCGTTTTGTGTCTAGCTATGGGATCATATATTGATGGTGCAGACGATGGTTTTAATATCTGATTATTTCTACGGTAAATATCTTTGATTAGAACATCGTCTGATTCAGAATAACCGAGTATATTTTCTTATTTTATTCTCTACGAACCCCATGGTGCATGATTGATGATATTTAGTTGGTCTAGTAATTTTGAATATTTTACTGATATAAAACGAATCAGTAGCTACTCTGACAGCAAACTCTGGAATTTTTTTTATCATCGATAATAGATTAATCGAAACGTACGCGAATATCAAAGATCTTAAATGAGTATAATTCGGTGATTCACCATCAATATAACTCACAACTGTACCTAACTTAGTTCCATTTGATCAGAAAGCTGTATCCCAACTTTTCGTTGTATCAGCGATTATAAAATTTAATTCTGCATCGTCCATGATCAATCTTGTACAATGTCGTTTATGATCATATGATCCTCCTTGGGTAAATTTACCTGTCATTTTCCTGTCAAGATCTTTTGCAATTTTATTTTCAAGGTCGGTTTCATCAGGATTTTCTTCATCAGAATATTTCTTTTGTTGTGGTAACCAAACTTCGGTCTGTATTCGGTATGATATAATCGCTTCACTGACAATCAACGTCAACATTAAACAATCAATAATATATCGTAACAGTACTATTGGAGTCCACTTCTTTTCTGAAAAATGTCTACTGAACCAAACAAATCGGATGAAGGTTTTCTGTAAACTGGAATGATTCGATACATGCAAATCCGGTAATATCAAAATCAGGTAATGGTCCATTGATTGATACTCGCATCATCTCGTGTGTCGGGTGACCGAATCTTTTAAAATACCCAGAACACTCTCCGTATCCCCCAAAACTTCCAGGATAACATGCAACCATATCAACCGAGATAACATCTTTACGCGAGTATTCAAGGTTCCACAGTCCACCGTGACCATATTCAACACAACTTAATATTATATCAAGAAAATCAAACCAAGTTGGTTTCCAGAAATTTCTCTCTCTAGCAAAAAAAGCTGCAACTGATGGAACAGTAAAACATTCACCGAGTAATTTTTTGTCAGGGGTATATTTTCTCATTTTCTCGTGGAGAGATTCTGTTCGATAAATATCACCATTTGGTCTTACAAACTGATCGGATTAATTTTGAGAACTAAACAGCCACACGGATACAGGATCGTTTTTACTTATTTCGTTAATAAAGTCAAACATATCCCCGTTATAGAGTTTAACCGTCTTCGTGTGTGGAAATACTAATACTGCATTAGTCCACGCATGCGCATTATGATCAACAATTTCTATTGAAGCTCCCCTTGATTTATATTTCGATTCATATAAGATCTCTCCTGTTATCGTTTAAACTGTTATAGGAAATATTAATTTCTTTCCTAGTTTAGCAATATCTTTGATAGATGCTCCGGTACCTTTGGCTTTTACTGCCCACGAATTTATTATATTACGTCCGTTATCCGTTAACCCCTTCCCTGGAGTCGAAACAGTGAATCGTTCTGTTATTCGTTCGACCACACAATTTATCTTCGAGAATTTCATCGGCTTTAGATTATCAAAGTTGGGTTTCTCAAGCGGATATATCCCATAAATAACTGCTGTTACAGGATAAGATCTTTCGTAATATGGGCTGTCAATACCGATCAACATCCCTGGTTTGGAACCTTTACTCAGTATGGCAGTTTTTTTTTGTTATGAAGGACCTGATCACGTTTATCACGAATGATCCAATTGTCTGTATCTGATAGTACGATAAATTTGATTTTTAAAATATATTTTCTATCGTCAAGGTAGTTAATGATCATCGCTGCTCGTTTGTCGTTCATCGTAGCATCTATATTTTTAGTGTCACTTATAATCTTAAGCGTCAACCACACATGAGATGCTTCATTTTTCTGAAATTCTTTTTTGGCGTCATGTATTTTATTGATCAATGTTTCATAATTCGGATCAACCAGATCTCGCATCGGCACAGGGAATATTCTGTCAAGATTAATTTTTTTAATTTTAGAAAGCTCGATCTTTGTTAAACTCTCAAATTCCCCCATCATTATAATTAAAACAAGTATTTAAATTAAAAATATTACATATATATAATATTTAGAACAAGGAATCTCTGCAAGTGGTCGATGATCGGCTCTGTTACTCCTTGTAACAGATCTTGCGTAAACGAATTCTGCGGAATCCACTCGCAACGTGTCCGAGATGGAAGTCTAGGACCGAAACCGTGCTTACGATGTCGTGTTGGAGTACGAGGAGAAATACGCTTGTGCGTGCAATGTGGTGGTAAAAGATACAGAGAACTGAAATGATATTATCATAAAAAAAATAATGATAGCGACAGGATTATAAAAACCCCTGAAGATTATCTGATTAAATTTCAAAGTAAAGATCAAGGCAAATAATGATTTAAACAAAAGATATTTATATATAACGGAGCAAAAGGAATTCATGAGACACCCTATCATAACGAACTACGAAACAAATCGTGATGGTGTTATCAGACATTGTATACGATAAAAGCCAGTCGGTTTTGTTATTAATACTGGTTATCTCATGTTCAGTTTCAATGAAATAAATAAAAAAGGAACATATTACTGTCACAGATTCGTGTTCTAGTGTTTCCGTGGGGTGATCGAAGACGGTCTTGTAGTAGACCATATTGATGGAGTTAAACTCCACAACACTTTATCTGATCTGAGCGCTATCAAGCAGAGTCAGAATTCTATATACGATAATAATGGTAGATGTAAAACAATACGAAAATGGATGATAAAATCTGTAAATACAGAGACAGACGAAGAAATAATGTTTCCAGCAATGAATACAGCTGCCAAATATTTTGATATTGAATTAAATCAATATATTATGTCACAGAAAATATTACCAAATCTGCTCTCTTAAAAAAATATAAACAAAATATTACATTTCAATACTGTTGAAGGGAGAGACTGTCTCTCTGTAGTTATGTTGCTTATATTACTTTACTATTTATTTAATATATTTATTTATTAATTACTATTTATTTAATATATTTATTGTTTGGGATATTTTCAGTAAAATATATTACTATGATGTTCAGTACTAAAAAAAAAATGTGCCATCTCTCTCCATTCATATACTACTGAATTGTTAATGAACTGAAAAATGAGAGATAACTCCATATAACATATTTCCCCGTAGATCGTGATATATTTTGTTGCTGTAATTAATTAATTAACCATCTACATCCTAATTAATATCAGTGAAGCAACATAATTGGATAATAGCTTCAAATTAGTAGAAGATAATTTATTGTTTCTCGCTTACAAACAGAACCGAAGTAGAAAAGACATCACGCTCAGGACCTCAAATCGAAATTCAACAAAATTATGTACACACATCTCACCATGATTCGAATCATGGTGGGTAATCGTTTTACTCACCCGGGTTTGATATCCGGTTGTGTGTGTGAACATAATCTGTAGATTATTATTGTAGATTATTGTAGAGGTCATCGTAATATGTAATTCACCAACCACGTCTCCCTGAGGTTCTAGACTGTTATTTGACAGATTAGAGACTCACACAACGTAGGATCTGTGTTTCGTGTCTTCGTATTATACCTTTTTAATGTTGTGCTTTTCATGATTTTGAACCTGCTAGAAGACTCGAACCTAGAGGATACACGTTGTACTGTCCTTAATTAAGGTTATATGTTTCATGTGCATTGAACCTGCTAGAACACTCGAACCTAGAGGTTAAAGGTTGTGCTGTCCTTAATATGCCTTTGAACCTGCTAGGATACGGTGGTAACCTGGGGGTTAAAAGGTTGTACCGTCCTTAATTAAGGTTATATGTTTCATGTACCTTGAACCTGGTAGAACACTCGAACCTAGGCCAAAAAATCGTTTACGATTTCACATTTAGATTTGTCAGTAAAACCTCGCCTTGTAAATCAATCAAGTGTCCACTCTGGTCGATGTGTATAAAATTTATTCTTGACAAGTATTGATTATGTGTGCGTAGATAAATCTCATTGAATGGTTCTTGAACGATCAAGGATCCAGGAGGAACCATTGAAGTAAATGTGTAAAGAACGTATCCTTCTTTAGCTTGATTTGATATCCCAAGATCTGTTTAATAACTACCATCGATTACATCACATACAAGATTGACGGCAATCACTGAGGTTATATTTAAATCTCTGGTGAAATATGCCATCCTTCAGCATCTGGATTATTGTTAAATCTGAGAACATCATCAGGATGTGGTGGAGTTTCATCAGGCCATTCTAGAACAGTTTTTATCGATGATCGATAAATATCTACGACGTAATCGGGAGATTTTACTTCAATCACAGATGATAATGTTGGTTCGTGAACAGTAATAGTTATTTTTGATTCTTTTTTTGTTGTTGAGTTTATTCTGCGCTGTAATTCATCGTTGATTTGTTCAATCTGATAACTATTTGTGAGGATAGAAATAACAAAGAAATATGGGGTTCCATTTGGTTTATTTTTGTTCGCAAGTACAAGCGAATTATTTGGAGGTAATTCACTAAATGGTTCAGATCTGATATTTGGCCAACTATGATATACTCGCAGTTGTGCAAGTGCAATCTTTTCTGCTGAAATTGCAGTTGGAAAATTAATACTGAATTCAGGATTAATGGTGCTTACTGATATAGTTGTTTTCACCGGTGTTGTATTCGTGGCAATCTGTTGCAATAGTGTATCTATTTATCTGTAACTTTAATGGGTGTACATTCTATCACAGTCATTGCTTCGGAGAATATTTTAGTCATTAATGCGAACTCAGAATCCGATATTGAAGCATTGTTGAGGCTTTCAGATATCAACTGAGATAGTTTAGAATACGCCGCCGTTGTCGCGTGTAACTTCACCGCATAATCAAATACTTTTTCATTCGTGCATGTCGATATTTGTTTTGCGATTATATTAAAAATTTCAGCGATCGCAGTTGACGCTGAAACACAAATTGTTATGACCGCAGGTGATGTCATTGTTACCGCGGATAATAAAAGACCGGCTCCAGCAACAACCGCGGATACTGAGTATACAATTATGTCAATGACAATTACACGTCTGTGATATTTTTTAAACTTTTATAGTGTAATTATCAACGATAGATTTTAATTTATCTTGCCACTCACGCGATTGATTCTATCTGTAGTCCATATTATTTACTCTGTAATCAATTGAGGTGTTTCGGCAACAAATTCCAGACACCACCAGATCGTTGCTGCAATTAATTTTTTGTCGGATGCAACCAGGATAAATGTTTCTTCTTCTCCACGGTTTAATATTACAGATAGGGTTCCAGAAAACTTGTCTGTTGAGTGACGCCATGGATACGTGGTAAATATCTCAAATTTTGCACAACTAAACACAGACAATCTGTACACGCCAGTAACTTCTGCGGTATGTTTGATAGTATTATTTTGTTGAGACCATGTTTGTTGATCCTGATGATATTGTGTATACGACGTTGTTAATCCGCCTGTGCAGAATTTTACCATGTTTTTTTCTCAAGGGGATCAATTTTATTAATAATATTATGAACATCACTCACAATATCTCCCTGTGTTTTCTTAAGCGTATCGATTGATGTTTTAATATCAGAAAGTTTCGTATGAACGATTAAAGTTTTTCCTAAGAATTCATCTGTAATTTCATCGATCTTTCTGAAGTTTCTACGGAGATTTGTAAACGCACCTACGTGAACATCATATTCGGCTCTCAACGTAGATAAATTTCCGTCTACGGTATTTTGATCGTTTATGTGAGTCTCGCATTCGGTTTTTAACGTGGATAATGTACGACTAACGGTACCATCAACAGTATCAACGTATCTTTTTGTTGCCTCATCTTCATCTGATGTTGGATCTCTCAAGATAGTTATTTTATTTCCGTTCATGGAAAGTTCTCCTGTTAATACACCACCTGACGTTGATAATCGTTTTTGAATATTTTTTATAATTTCACTCCTGATATATTCTATCGATATTCCTGAATCTCGTATTTTTCCGCTGTCGGTAAATACCGGAATAGTATCCATAGCAGCTCCAAGAACCCAACGAACTATATCATTCCACTTAATATTACTTGTTTTCAAAACACCATGTTTGACCTGAAAAATAACAACTTCATCTCGGTCAACCCAAGCTAGGTTCATAATATCAGCAAGGTCATCATTAGTTGCATATTTTAATGCGTAGAAATCTTTATCGGTTTCTTTCCGTCACTCAAGGATCTTCAGTAAATATCAACCATTATATATATGTACAATTTTAAATACCTGTCCAACGATTACTTGTGTATTCGTGTACAACTTTATGAGGTGGTTTAGTTGATTTTGATATCGCATCAAGTACAGCGATGGATTCACGACCACATATCGGTGGATCTGTCATTGTCTGTGTCGGTAACGTTGAATACCAAGTTCTGGCAGGTAATTGATTAATATAATTTAAAAACGCAACTGATGGTGATAGTCCGTATGAATCAAAATAAAAAATTCCGCGTGGATCAATCGCATATGCAACCCAGTGAGTGCCTGGACCGGAATTCGAATCGAGATTGATGATACCGGTTTCAACGTGATGTGGTTGTTTCGGTAATTGATCACGCATAAAAACTCCTTTAAAATGTTTTTTTTTTTAAATTTCTTAGCAGCATTTATCAGATCAAAATTTGACATCAGTGTTATTATATTCCTGGAAGTCTCAGTCCTTTTCCTAGATACGTTATTGGAAGTCTGAGACCGTGCCCCTTTCTATACCCTTTTCCTGTTGATTTCTTTATTGCCATTCCAGGGGCGGTTCCAACAGCACCAAACGCAGCTTCTTTTGCAACTGCAGGTTCGGCCGCAGCAATTAAGTGGAAATATACCTCCTGATTTAATCATATCTTTGATGGCACTTGGAGAAAATTCAAGTTGAACTCCAGTTTCTCATACCAAAGCTTTATTGAAACGTTTAAGTTGATTACCGATTAACGATAATTTGTCTGGACCACCACTCATTTGTTTTTCTTTAACGTTATTTTTGCCCACATTGATTTGTGTGTTTTGATTATAATTTTTTTTATCTGACCTTGAGTCAGAGTTGCGTGAACATGACTATATTGAGTCAGAGTTGCGTGAACATGACTATACGACATTTTTATATTTACTTGATTGATTTTAATTACATGTTCTCTACGGGTGCATCAGCGACTCGCATTCGTCCACCAACACCTTCAAGTAATACTGCTCTGTCGCTAAGCATAACAGCAATCGCTCTGAAACCACCAGGACGAAAATAACCTACTTGAGCTCGAAAATATATATCAACAACAGATTGTCTGAATAAATCTAAATGTTCCAGTGAAAAGTAAGAAATCGGATATAATGTTGTGAAATCTTTTTTGTGATATTTGCAAACCGGTATCTACATTTAGATCACGCCCCATAAATGACATCAAACGATGATATGCACGTGCAACTTTATTATGTTCAAAATTCAAAGTAACTTCCTCGGCAGGTTCTTGATGTCCATTTATTCTCAAACTAACCTCGGTAACATTAAGTGTGTCAAATACCATCGGATTTTTCCCTGATTATTTACTCGCACATTTGCTTGAAATGCGATAAAAAAATATCTCGTGATGCTGAAACCCCTTGTTGTGCTGATATATGCCATGTAAATAAACCAGCAGCGTTACCTTGAATACTATTTGTAGTCATTTTTTTCCATGATAGCAGTGATTTACCACCTTAATTCATGAAAGAAAGCAATTTATTTTCTTCTTCGACAGATGGAACCATTACTGGCATTACTGCATTAGCGTCTGCGGCTCCACCTGCGGCTCTTATATTACCAATAGTTAAATCTGTGTGATCTGCTTGATCGATCGTATCCTTTGCAAATATCATCGATGGACCAGCTGATCTTGAATAGTCATCAGAGTATCTTGCTAGACCAAGTATCGTCGTAGCAACATCAACATGTTGCAGACATGATTCGATATGTTTTCCATCGATGATGTATGTGGCACCACTGAATAATGCCATAATACCATTATTGACAAAAGCAATTTTAGTAGCAGCTTCATAATTTGTATCGTCTACTTTTATAAGTCGACCTTTGACTTCGATAAATGCCTCAGCGGGTAAGAAATACCGACTTTTATCTTGTACATTTTAATTCTATTCTTCCACGTTGATTTGGTTGTACTGCATCGTAAGAATAATATTGATAATCGCGCAGGGAATCATTTTTACGAACTGGTTTACCCATATCCAACGCTGTATCAATTTCACACTTAAACATTTTATTGTAATTACTAAGACCTAAATTATAATTATCTACAAAGACCACTTCCTGCGTTCAGACTAGCGGTTATATTATCTTCTTTTTCTTTTAACGATGCATCAGCCAGATCCATTAATCTTTGGGTTGCGGACTGATTTATTATTTTAGTTTCATTTGCATGCATAATTTCAGTAGATGGTAATTTAAGTTGTTTTTTTTTCGTCGTAATAACCGTAAAATTCTGTCCTTGACCGCCGAAAACGCTTTATTGGCAAGATCACCGATTGCACTAGGAGCTTTGTCGCGAATAACATCGATAGCTTTCATTGATAATTGTTTTGCAATTGGCATTGCTTTTGGGGCTATCCTGGCAAATAAACCCCGAACAACATCACCATGTCCATCTCCGTAGGTTATTTTCATAAACTGGTAATCGTGAATTTACTACTCTGACCATTCTTGGTCTACGATACGTATTGTGTACGATCATTTTATTTAATCATTCACCATGATCTAAATTATGTGTCAAGGGATTTAATCATCTGTAATGTCATCGATAAATTCCCGATAGGTATCAAATCTCCATGATACCACCGGTAAATAATCGTCGACAGATATCAGATATTTCGTTGATCATTTCATGAGAAGTATTTCGCAGCGCGTTTTCCTCCTATGAGAATTTCTAGTTTATCCACGTCGGCGATGACGCTGTCAGGGCAAGTGATAGGATCATTTCCCAAACCAATTCCTGTAGTAGCGCCAGAAGAGTCATCACCAGGATCTTTTTTCTTTTGACTTGGAGAAAGTATACTACCAAACCATTTAGTCTTTCTTGAATCTTTTCTTTTATTGGTCTCTTTTTTTTTCTTCTGTCTGTTTCTTTTTTTTTTTCTTTTTTTTTCTAGGTTTTTCAGATTGATGTGGAGAAAATTGTTGTTTTTCGATTTCCTGCAGAGGTGGAGGAAGTTGATACTGAGGAGGTTGTTCAGGAGATGGTGAACGCCGACGCTGAAGGGGACGTAATTTATCAAGTTCCCTTTTTACTTCTCCAAAAATGATCTTATATCTTTTATCGTTATATCTAACTTGTTCTTTGTCGTAGTGTATACGATATATCCATTTAAGAATATTATCATCATTTGCACTAATACCAGGTATTAAAACTTCTTCCCTTTGCACGAGAGCTTCTAACATTAAATTGGACAAATCTTCATCTTCAGTTTCCTTGATTCTCCTAACAAAATCTTCTCTAAAAAATTTTATTATTTTAATATTTCCCTTTCCTACAGATTTAAGTTCTTTCTGTATTTCACCAATACCCTCAAGTATTTTTTTTTTGATTTTGAGGAGGTTGTGCAGCAGCTATTCTAGCTGGAAGATCTTGAAAAATCTCTTGCATTGCCCTAGCGGTTTCTTGTATTGTCCCAAGAAGAGGTTTCATTTTTTCTGGATCAGTGATATGTCGTCATACAACTTTCTCAGTTATTGCAGTAATAGGTTTAAATAATTGCCCTGTACCTTGTACGTAATCAGCTTGTGACTCCTGGCGTTCTTGAAGTTTTCTTCGAAGCGAATCCCTCAAAGGAATATATTTTTTGATTGCTTCATGGCGTTCTCGAGCTAATCTAGTAGTATATGCTTCTCCGATATTTGACATAACAGCTATTGCGTCTGTTTACCCCCTAGACCTACTAAACTTCTGATTGCTATTCTAACGTGCATTCCGTACCTCACCCATCTTGTGACAGTTCCACGTGATATTCGTCTTTTAACATTTATTACGACAGTATTCAGTTTTTACGACAGATCTTTATTGAATATATTTGACAACTTCAGCACAACATTGTTAGTGATATTTGTGTCGACAGTTCTAAACACGTACACCATTAAAAGATCTATAATGGAACCAGACGTACGCATAGGCATGCGCACGGGATGCCTTTGTAAGTTCTACAATGTCTAAGACTTACAAAACTTGAAAATATGTTTCTTTAAGATAAAATGCTGTTGATTGAAGGGTATGTTAGCAAACTTGTTTTTGTAACGATAAATATTGTAGTTTAAAGAAATATTTATCTGCATTATTATTTAATCAACCGGATGTGAGATGCTCTGTAATGTGCGCTATAACCAATTCTTTCAACTTCAACTTTTTTTCATAGCGATCCCACATTCGGCGTTAAAATTAATAGATACATGCTTCCGCAAAAATTCAAAAGAACATACAAATCCTATGAAACGATCTTTCTTAAGAAAAAGATTTGGAACAAATATTTAATTTTACTTGGAACGGGTAGTTCCTGCGTCAGTGACATCCACATGTAAGCTCGGTTTACACGTTTACCAATTTTGTAAACACTGACAGGAAGTAAACTAAAATAAGCTGTTTATACGTGTAAACCTTGCCAGGCAATAAATCAAAATAAGGCTTCATGCCGCACCTCATTCAGGTGTGATTGTTTCATCTCTTTTGTATGCATTTACCCCGTATCATAACATGTTTTATTATGAGCGATGTGTCTTTGTTTAACGAATCTAAAATTTAGATTAAACATCCTTAGAATCGTCACGGTGTTGTTTCCTACAGCTATTTATAAGAACAAGATGAAACAAGTAGATAATATAACTGGATGTAATGTGTGTACGTGCGCACCGAATGCTTTTGCAGGATCTTCTTGTACGGTTGCATAAAACGTTAAGCTGTGTATGTTCATAATACTGTTTCTAATCAAAGGTTGTGTTAACAAATGTGTTTTCAAAGGTAAATAATGTTGTTTAAATAAACATTTATCAGCATTGTCAGTGAATAAGCCTGATCCGCAATGTGCGTTAAAATCAATTCTCGTCAACTGTAGCTTTTTCCTTCAGATGCCACATTTGGTATGAAAATCATACTTTCTTTAAGAAAGAAATTTACACCAAAACATGTTAAACAGTGATTTTAAGGAGAGATGCGAAAATATATAATTTATTTGGAATTGCAAGACCTTGCGTCACGGACAACAACGTGCATGTTCGTTTACCAAACCTGTCAATCTTTCAACTGAACAAGGCCGACCGATTACACTTGAGAAGATTATAGCCCGACTTCACACACACACACACACACACACACACACACATTATTATTATTATTATTATTATTATTATTATTATTATTATTATTATTATTATATATATATATATATATATATATATATATATATATATATATATATATATATATATATATATATATATATATATATATATATATATATATATATATATATATACACCTTTCTGCAATGAAAGACCCTGACAATGCAATGTATCTAGCACGATGCTTTCTCCGTTATTATTTTTTATGATGCTTCTCCAGAATATATGGTATTACTTTTTGTGTAATATTTTTATTCACCTGGCTGTGCCAATAAATATGTACTTTGGAGAGAGAGAGAGAGAGAGAGAGAGAGAGAGAGAGAGAGAGAGAGAGAGAGAGAGAGAGAGAGAGAGAGAGAGAGAGAGAGAGAGAGAGAGAGAGACAGACAGACAGACAGACAGACAGAGAGGAGGCTTTGTAAATATGTATCTCTCCTTTTGTCTGATTAGCAGCATCTAAAGTTCCATAGAATAGCTGCAGAAATAAAAGACTGAGCCGGATAGTCCAGTATCAGCAACATCTTTTTTTTCTCTCCAATTCACAAGGGTGCAGGATTTCATTTATAGGAAAAGCGTAATTTTGACGAGCATTTCATTCCTAATCGTTTCAGTTTTATTTCCAGTTATAATTTACGGGATAGACAGACATACACATTTTAGGCTTACAGTTCCTTTTATGTATACTTGTCTGCATACAGTCAGCAGTATATGAACATAATGTAGCATTAAAATGATTATCCACAAAGTATTATAAATATTTAACATAAACAAGATATCGATTTTCATATAGAGATCGGATATATATATATATATATATATATATATATATATATATATATATATATATATATATATATATATATATATATATGCTACGTGGTATGTAGAAAGAGATTTAAAAAAAACATTTATAATAAACATACATTGATAGAAGTCGATAGGTACACAACTAAAAGATAGACAAGCGACGCTGATTTGCCTGTCCTAACCACAGTCTGGGGTATGTGTATGCCACACTCAGGTGTCAATCACTCACCACACCCTTTTCAAAGCGGTTCAAGTTGGACTGTTTGCATGAACACTGCGTACAGCAGGTACTACAGTGATTTGGAGAACTTTAAAAACGTGAATACTAAATACGGGTCTATTATTGTACACACGCATGGACAGAATGCTGTTGATCACAGTTTGTCGTGGGACAAGTATTTTGTTGTGCACATTCCATTCCGGAGAAGGAAGTTAACTCGCTTGGCAGATTTGGAGTGCATGTAGCATGCTTTTATAAGAGTTTCTCGTACATTTGGATGTCTTTTTTCTGTTATGTTTCGGTATGCTGTTAGAACAAAGAGTGATTAAAAGGCGTATAAAGGTCGGAAGCACGCGGCACCTACCGTTCTGTTAGGCTACACACTGTCATGATCTGACAGGTTCTGTGCCAAAATGAGTAGTTTTTGACATAAAGCGTTATTATCATTGGTTTAGCTGCCCATGGTATTTTCTACCTTAGAAATACACATCAAAGATATCACCTGTGAACATAATAACAATTCAATGGGATTAATCGAAAACAACTGTACACCTGGGGTATACTAACATGAGCAACACTACACAAACGAGGGTAAGTACTGTACCGTATTACTAAGAATGCTTTTCTACGCTTACGAGGAATGTTGGGGGCAGAAGCGATTTCGTAGGTTATATGACAAAATAATGGCATATAGTTAAATATGAACGCTAGAATACTATAAGCGACGGGTATCTTTATTCGAACCTCCCCATCTCCAGACATTATTGCTTGTATTGTCAGCCTCGGCGTTCTACTATTACCATTCATATAAAGTTTTTGACCCGTATGAGCATATCTGCCCATCGTCACCTTCGCCACGCGCCAAATGAATTGACCAAATATTATATAAATAAAGTAGCAAGCGCCGAATTTTCTAAACCTAAAGCGAAAATTGGAAATAATCCGAAATACTGAGTGACTAAGCTACGGCTACGTCGTGAGCGTTCGTGTTAACTGCTAAGTACTGATAGCATATTTAAGGGCATGAAATACACGAATCGGAGAATATTAATATTGAAAATGACATAAATAATTGTCAGGGCGTAGCATGGATTTTATCAATACAAATTCTTGGGGGGTATTCAGGCAGTCAAGCAACGAGGTCAGTACTATTGATTTATTGTCGTTGGGTGTAGCTTAAAAGCAATTAGAAGCTATCTAGTACTTACTTGAGGCCACGTTGTCAGCATCATCAGCACACCCAAAAAAGATAGTTTCGAAACCGTTTTTAATCGCTTATTAGTGGAGTACAACTGCACTTTGCACAGACCCAGCTCTATCGTCGCATAATGTATCGGCCGATCTTGATCTGTGCAATTTGTTAGTATTAATCAGTAGAGCAAAGAGAACACACCTTAATCTGTATGCTTATTATGGTACGGCTTATCGGGATCCTTGCTGTTTGCATTTTCACTTGTATAATCGAGTAATAACGATACACATATTTTTATACCTGGAGTGAATGTCTAATACCGACAATTTCTTCTTTTTTTGAAATCATAGTGTGTGTTGCACTTCTGCAACTGTGCCGAAAATAATCGTGTTAGATAAGTTACATTTATTAGTGCAAATCTCAGAAAAATAAAAACTACCACGGTTTATGTCTTGGGGACAACCCGTCAAGTCTCATGTAGCAAGTAAGTCAAGTCTTTGAATAAGATATTTTCCTTTTTTTTCATACGGTATATAAAACTACATGTATTACAATATTCCAATATTCCAGGAAGTAATGCCTGCGGTTTTATTTTCCTTTTTAGCTTAATTTTCGCAGTAGAGTAGTGATTTGAGAGAGAGAGAGAGAGAGAGAGAGACAGAGACAGAGACAGAGAGAGAATAATAACCTATATTACCATATTACCCCAAAAAGATCCGGCTTTTTGTAGTTCTTTCACCTCATGATTTTTTAACACCTTTGTCAGTTTAATGAAGTGTAAAGTGGACGATAAGCCTATCAAGCGATAGAGAGTTTCTTAAGTTTTCTTAAGTTATCACCGTACCAAATATGTTTTTAAGGCTTAGACGATAATGATACGTAACTACAACATTTGGCATATTTTTCTTACAGAGATTGGACAACATATGTTCATTCTTTTGTCATTTTGACTTATGTGCCACACTGGTCACCAGCGTTGAAGTGAGAAAAAAAATTACGTATTGTTTAATGAAGAACTTCTCAGAGAGGGCCCGTACTAACCGTAATGTATTATTCTGTGTGATGAAATGTCTGTCTGTGTATGTGTGTGTGTTTCTTTTCGCCAATATAAAACTTCCATAAACCGGACACTGATGGAATATATGACGATTCTACTGTACATGGTCAGCTCCTTCGAAAACATTACTGGATTAATTTGGAATTTATTATAAACAATACTGCAGTAAATATTCCCACCTACTGTATTACACACTAGTTGAGTAAAAACATAAACAGTACATGGAAAGAATGTTCAGCCTGCGGTTCACAATGTTTTCAATAAATAAGGATGGATTTGATTTTCAAGCAACTGTAGGTATAAAAAAAAGTACGTTGCTAAGTGACTTTTATCTCAAATGATCAGCTCAAACCCAAGCCTCGAGCCAGGTCATAGGAATGGATATATATGATTACCTACAGTAATGATTATTTCGCAATACATTCGGAACATTCAGATGTACAAATTTTCAATTACTTTGCACTGAGGCCTAGTTGCTTTGCATTGTTAAGCTACGAGTGTATGCATGTACATTAGTTTGCCTTTTATATGGAATTAAGTAGGAATAATTTATACTCGACCTCATGCACTAAAATCTGGAAGGGTAGCGTGTTGTATGTATGTATGTATGTATGTATGTATGTATGTATGTATGTATGTATGTATGTATGTATTTAGATAATTAGGTAGGTTGTTGTAAGTTTTTAACGCCACTTTTCAGCACACGATAGGCTATACATGGCGGCCAGTATTAATGGTGGAGGAAGAACATGGGAAAAAAACCGTAAAGAACCACCGACCCACGAAAGCTACTGGCAAGCTTTCTCACAGTGCACTGTACCATTATATTTCTTGGGATATGTTGCACACAAACTTGTCAGAAGACTTCCACGAAGGGCACGGTACATAATTAAGAGTGCAATAGATATATGGACAGCTATTTGTTAATGGTTTAAAATACACAAGTACTTTTTGTAGGAAAAATATTTGTTTCCCCAAAGGAAAATAAATACCGCTGTCGCACATAACCCGTAAAATAAAGGTACTGTTTCGAATAATGTCAGTAATGAAATTGCATGAGGCTCTTAATATGCGAAAAAGAAAGGTAGATAATAATGATTTCGTGGAATAAGAAACACAATGCTGCTAAAACATTTATGATCAGCGTTTTAAGTGTCATATATGATGAAAACAGCAGCCATAGAGCAGATATATTTTGCTGAGAAATTGTTTGCTTCTGTCACTCGCTGACGCATTACCTGCTCCCTTGAATCTTTATTATATACGTTCTGCACGTTTTGATATGTTATTTTGACCACGGACACGGCTTTCACAGTGGTTCCTGTGTTTAACTTAAATCATGTCTGACCAGCTGGGGGCGTCCAAAATACATATGGATAAAAGATGGTTTTGTTATGAGAGAATAGACGACAAAAGTAACTCGTATGTCGCCTTAAGGTACGTCAAAAATAAATGTGTACTGAAAATTGGCGTGGGGGGTGGTGTTTATGTGTGTGAGGTAAATAAGTACTGTATTTGTCACTTTATCCTGCGGCATGTAGGTATTCTTGTTTTATATTTTATTGTTTTAATTTCACTATGGAATAAAAAATTCTTTATCAGCTCCTTTCTAAGGATGGGAATTTCCGCCATATTTCTATATAATCTGTATTGACTGTTAACAATGTGGACAGCAGATTACAACCATATTTCGTTGGATGAATTTAATTCTATGCGTAGCTTTCTATTAGTATTTGCTGTATATTCTAGTTTGCAGTATCCTATTTTTCTTCTTTCTCTCAGTATGTTCATTCTAGATTGTATCGTTACTATGGAGGCGGATTGCCGCCATAATTCTATAAATTCTGTATTTATTGTTAGTATATGCTTTCAGTTATATTCGGCATTATTCTGTAAATTTTATATTTTAAAAGAAAATTCAAAACCCACATGAAATTTGATGATTCGAAATTGCAATTGTGTAATAACACACTCAATAAAGTCAGTAATAAATATCCGCAGATGTAAAGTTGCAATTTATAATGAAAACCCTACCCACATTGAAAATGCAAGAATGGATAATGCAAAATAGAGTATTTAGCATATACGGAACGAAAATACACGCATATAATTAAAATACATGCACACAAAAAATCAAATACATGCATATAATTCAAATGAGGGAAAATATCAAGGATGATTACAGCCACAATTCATTCCATGTATTTGAATTATATAACTCTACAACCATCAGTCCACAGGATACCTTGAGGTGCTTGAAGCTCCCAACTCCACAAATAATGATGATTTCCCCATTCTCAAGGAAGAGGTGGAGTCAGCAATAAAAACAGTGAAGAATGGAAAGGCAGCTGGAGTAGATAATATCCTAACTGAACTTATCAACAATGGAGGGGGGGGGGGGATCGGTGACAGAGTTACTAACACAAATCTGCAACAAGATCTGACAGCCAGGTGAATAGCCAACACAGTGGACACAGTCACTGATTATAACACTCCCCCAAAAAGGCAATCTCCAGCTGTGCCAAAATTACAGAACTATCAGTTTAATCAGCCATGCTATTAAGGTGATGCTGAAGATCATCTTGAACAGATTGAAACCACAAGCAGAAGAAATAATCGCTGAAGAATAGGCAGGGTTCCGGAGTGGAAGAAGAACAACATAATAAATATTTAATCTCAAGGTTCTGTGTGAAAAGTACTCGCAACACCCACAATACATTTATCATGTGTTCTTAGATTTCAAAAAGGTTTTTGACAGAGTGTGGCATGAGGCATTGTGGACAACAATGAAGAAGTACATCATTGGTCAAACGTTGACCAATACCATCAAGCAGCTGTACGCCAAGGCTAATAGTGCAGTAATTTCTCAAGGTTATGTGGGGGACTGGTTCCAGAAAGCAGTCAGAGTACGTCAAGGCTGTCTCCTGTCTCCCACACTTTTCAACATCTACTTAGAGCGCATCATGAACGAAGCCCTGGAAAACCATCGTTGGACCGTCAGCATTAAAGGGCGTAACATCACCAACCTATGCTTTGCAGACGACATGAATGGGCTGGCAGGCATTGAAGACGAGTTTGCCACCTTAGTGAAGAACCTGGATGAAACATCTTCAAGATTCGACATGGAGATAAGCGCTGAGAAGACAACACTTATAACAAATAATGGCAAACAAATCTCAGCCATGATTAAAGGCTGAGACCAGGAACTGTCAACAGTGAGCAAGTTCGAAAATCTTGGTTGAAGGATCAAGAGCAAAAATTTTGTCACGAGCAGCACAAACAACGGTACCTATGTCAAAGCTAAGACCCATCTGGAGAGACAAGAATATCTGTCTGAAAACTAAAAGCAGACTATTGAGAGCACTAGTCATCTCAATCTTTTTGTATTCATGTGAGGCCTGGACCATGACAGTAGAATTACAACGAATAATCCAGGCACTTGAAATGAGATGCTACATAACCATCCTTGGCATCTCTTACATGGACCACGTCACAAATGAAGAAGTACATCTCAGGCGCAGAGTAGGCCAATATGAAGACCTCCTCACCACTGTCAAAAAGAAAAAGCTGAAATGGTATGCTCATGTGACTAGAGGCAACAGCCTATCCACGACAGTACTGCAGGGCAGCATCCAGGGTGACAGAAAGAGAGGTAGATAGAAAAAACACGTGAACTGACAACATCACATAATGGACCAGGAAGGTTTTGTGGAGACACGGTCATTGTCAAATGATTTAGACAAGTGGAGGGAATAGGTCAGATGTTCAGCAGCACAGTGCATCGTCGACCACACTAGGTCAAGAGACTAATGATAATGAATGACCCTGGCGGATGTTAGTTATGAGGCGCCCTAACGGACAATACCTAGTCAAATGAGAACGTTGCAGTTGAAACTTTAATGTCATATGTCGAGAATTTCAGTTTAATGTGTTGAATCAAATTGTTTATATTTAAAGTTCCATCGTTTATTTCGAGATTTTAGATTTTATCTGTTGAATTGAACAGCGGTGGTTGGACATTTTATTTCAATTGTCGAGTTTTGAGGATTCATCTGATGAAGTAAACAGCATTGATTGAAACTTCAATGTCCAATGTCAATTTTTTAGATTTTAGCTATTGAAGTTTGCTGTACACTTGAAACTTCAATGTCCAATATCAAATTTTTAGATTTTAGCTATTGAAGTGTGCTGTACACTTGAAACTTTCAATGTCCAATGTCACATTTTTAGATTTTAGCTATTGAAGTGTGCTGTACACTTGAAACCTTCGAATTCCAATGTCAAATATTTAGATTTTAGCTATTGAAGTGTGCTGTACACTAGGGCATAACCGACTTTTGATCCGGAAATCGGATTCCACCGGATAGTATGAACTTCCGATTAATCGGAGTCGGACAAGGCAGGAACGACCGATTCGGATAATAAAAATAATAAAGTTGAATTTCTATAGCACCGTGTCTAACACTGCGTTTCATTTGATAGTGCGTTAATAAAGTTAAATAAGAAGTCAGAAAAGTCCAATATGGTCAACACAACCACGCTGTGAGACAATCTATTTGAACCGACGGGTGAAAACCGGAAATGAAGCCGGATATGGTAAAGTACTAAGTAACATGCTAGACACGGCAAAACCAGATACCAGAAACCCGGAAATGAAAGATGAAATTTTTTAGAAAAAAAAATACGGATTTAGCATTTCCGATTAATCGAATCGTATCCGGAATCGGAAAAATTTCATGCCCAAAATCCGGAATCGGAAATCGGTAGAAAAATGCTAATCGGTTATGCCCTACTGTACACTTGAAACTTTGATGTCCAATGTCGAGTTTTTACATTTTAACTATTGAAATGTACAGCGGTGATTGAAACTTCGATGTCCAATGTCGAGTTTTTAGATTTTAGCTATTGAAGTGTACAGCTTTCATTGAAACTTCGATGTCCAATGTCGAGTTTTTAGCTATTGAAATGTACAGCGGTGATTGAAACTTCGATGTCCAATGTCGAGTTTTTACATTTTAATTATTGAAATGTACAGCGTTCATTGAAACTTCGATGTCCAATGTCGAGTTTTTAGATTTTAACTATTGAAATGTACAGCGTTCATTGAAACTTTGATGTCCAATGTCGAGTTTTTAGATTTTAGCTATTGAAGTGTACAGCGGTGATTGAAACTTCGATGTCCAATGTCGAGTTTTAGATTTTAGCTATTGAAGTGTACAGCGGTGATTTAAACTTTAATGCTGTCCATCTTGAATCACATTCATTGTGCTGAAAGTTCCATTTCGTATGTCGAGTTTTTAGACTTTCTGCTGAATTACACAGCGGTGTTTGGACGTTTTAGTTTGCTTTGTCAGATTTGCTATTTTTATCCGGTGCAATATTTGTTGGTCTTAATAGTTACATTACACGTTGAGAATGTTTACAATAACAATTCAAAATAATATCGAGTGTTAAGATGTGTAATTTGTGTATTCAGTTATGAGGACCCATTACATTTTATTCATGTACAGTTTGAAACTTATCATTGATTGTGCGAGTCTTTTTTGGAACGCATTCGCCAGATGCTGTCTCACTAAAAGAAACGCGTTATTTATAGATATGGAAGATTCCCGTTGACTGATTCTGATCAGCAACAATACAATGAAATATCTACCATCTTTTTGCTCTTTATTGAAGAAACTGTAACTGCGGAACTACATTTTAAGGATATTCAGTGAATTATATTTTTGTTTTGCTTTATTATAAATATCAAAAGTATTGAACATTTTTACCTCACTCATGTATTATTATTTATTTTTTGGTTTGAATTTTTGTATTAGTCAGGTGTATGACGTCATCAGCAGCCATATTTGTGGCATGCTGGCAGATTGTTCGTCAAGTTTTATGGTGTTTAGATACATAAATTCATTGAATTTGACGATACTGTTGCAAAACATACATACATACATACATACATACATACATACATACATACATACATACATACATACATACATACATACATACGCACGCACGCACGCACGCACCCCCCACACATACATACATACATACATACATACATACATACATACATACATACATACATACATTGCCATCTCACCTCTGCGTTGGTTCGAGTCTCAGGTTCGGCCAATGTGGGTATGCGAGAATGCTTGCCCGTAGCTTCTCGTGAGTCGGTGGTTGTTATCCCCGGTTCTACCTCCGCTATTTATACTGGCCGCCAAGTACAGCCTATCTTGTACTGAAAAAAATGGCGTTAAACCATTCTACGACAACAACAACTTTATATGTTGATTTTGCTTCAGTTTCGGCTTCTTCAAAATTGTTGCTTTTGAGAGAAACTGTCAGATCGTCCATGTAAAATTGGCAGAATACATTATCGGGAAGCATCAGTAACAATGGTTTTGGGTCATAAACATGATAAATAACTTGCAGACATGATTTTTAGCTAATTACATTTGTACGAATGAGTTTACAGCGTATTAATATGTCTTGAAAGTGTGAAATGTGAAGGGTGAGTGTCACTCAACATAAAAGAAACTGTCCTTCTGTCCTCATCTAACAAGATAGCAGCTAAATCCAATCAAATCGTGTCGTTTGCTAGATTCGTTAGAATGTCACCGAACCTTAGGTTCCAGCTTACCAGCTTTGTCATCGTATCAGCGTAATGCAAGAATTGTAATGTCGTTAAAAATAGATTGAATTGAATCATGCTGCACATTACTACTGTTTGTCAATTACAGAGTAAGATCAATAATTTCAGCGGAGATGTACTCGTATTTACGTGCATCGTGATAAGAGAACGAGCGACACCGACAAGCAGCCTCCGTGTTTTAAAATAATACGCGCCGTTCTACAAGAGCGACCTCTGCCGAGGAAATTCATAGTAATTCTCGACTTGGGAATGGTAACTTTCAAACCGTATATGCATAAAAGGTAATGAAGCCTCCCAACTGAATAAATGAAAGTGTGTAATGAGTGTCTATGATTATGATTTGTAACGTAGCTTTAACAATTTTTCAGTCATATCGTATCGACGTCTGCAGTGAGGTATTTTATAGTGATGTCAAGCACTGGCAGAGGCGTAGCGATGATATTTTGCGCCCGGGGACGAACTATAAAATTGGCGCCCCAGCGATCTTGTGACCGATTTATTACCCTTGTTTACTTATTATAATGTAACGTTGCAAGCCTCATTTTGGGGGACATATGTACCCCCTTGCCCCCCCCCCCCCCCGCTACGCCTCTGAGCACTGGGCATCATGCCGCAGACATGTAGCATGATGTCCCACCCAGTCACATTATCCTGACACCAGGCCAACCAGTCCTAACACTAAGCTTTTAATGCTGAGCGCCAAGCGAGGCAGCTGTTAGTACCAATTTTGTAAGTTTTTGGTATGACTCGGCCGTGGATTGAACCCACGACCTCCCGCTTCCGCGGTGGATGCTCTAACCACTAGGCCACCGGAGCGGTGAATTTACTAATGATAGAGCATCAATCAATCAATCAATCCTCTCTGCGCCGTCTGGTGCTTGAGGCAACTACAAGGGAGCACAATTTCCGTCTGTCGGCAGCTATTGCAGGGGCGGTCTGATAGGTGAGGCCTCTGGTCTTAAGGTCTCTCTCCACTGTTCGTCGCCAGGTCTCTTTGGGTCTGCCACGGTTCCTTTTCCCCTGTGGGGTCCATCTCAATGCCACCCTTGGTAGTGAGTCAGGAGGCATTCTGCAGACATGGCCGAGCCATCTCCATCGCCGAGTTTAAATGATCTCAGAGATGGTGCTTACACCCGCTATGTGCCGAAGTTCCTCATTTGAGATCGTGTTTGGCCAGAAGATCCTCATGATGCGTCGCAGGCATTTGGTTTGAAACACTTCGAGCTTGTGTTCTATGTTCGTAGTGGACTTCCAAATGATATAGCATACTACTCTATAATATTTTGACTTGTTAAAGTAGGCAGTTTCATCGTGTAATGTAAATTTTAACACAAACATAACATATCACTATATAAAAATAGATATTCTGGCAAGCACAATAAAAGATCCAACCACCGCCGTGTAATTCAACATATAATCTGAAAACTTGACATACGAATTTAAACTTTCAACACAATGAATGTGAATCAACATGTTACATTGAAATTGAAATTCTCGAAATATGACTTTAACATTTCAGCAACTGCTGTGTAATGCAGTAGATACAATCTAAAACCACGACATTGGATATCGCAATTTCAACTAAAGCCTCATTCAACAGATGGAATTTAAATACTCGACATATGAAACACAAAGTTTAATTCAACACGTGACTTAAGGATTCTCGGCATGACACTGAAATTTCAACTACCGCTGTGTATTTCAAGAGATAAAATCTCAAACCTCGACAATGTAAATTGAACTTTCAACCATTACTGTGTAATTTCAACAGATAAGATCTAATATCTCGATCTAGAAAAAAAAATAGAAATTTAACGAGCAGCAGAGAGGGTGAATCAGACAACATTTTTAGACAAGTTTTCACTGAAATCACGCTTAAAAACAATGAAACCAATGACATCAGGCCCCAATGTGTGTGTGAATCTGATATCGTTTCATGGATTAGGATCAAATAAAAAAAACAACATTTTCAATGAAATCAGGTCCAAAAAAAATCAATGAAATTAATGAAATCCTCCATCGATTTTTGGGAAAAAGGGACTACAACGTCGTTGTCACTCACCCTCTCTGCTGCTAGAACTTTCAGTTTTGGGTTAACCGAATATTTGATCCAGTCCGATACGATATCGTGTTCCAGACCTTGTCTGGGGGGACGAAAATCCTTAGGATTTCACAAACAGACTAATTTGTAAAACCTCCTCTTGTAAATCAATCAGATTATTAGACTGGTCAGTGAGTTTGAAATTAATTCTGGTTAATGAATTATTATGACACCGCATATAGACTGGATTCACCGGGGACTCAATTATTAAAAACCCTGGAGGAGCTATTGGTGCAAATGAATACAAAATATACCCCTGCTGAGCTTGATTTGATCGTTCTAGATTAATTTGATAGCTTCCTTCGATAACATCACATACTAAATTGAGCGCAATCACCGATGAAATATTCACATTCAACGGAGCGATATGCCTGCCACCACCGTCTGGGTCATTATTGTGTGTCAGGATAGTTGTTTCCGGTGATGTTGTTTTTTTCCACGTATCATGAATTATTTTAAAACCGACATCGATGGCATCACTGAGACATTTTTGTAGTTCTAAGATATTATATCCTGGTAGATGGAATTCGGACGTATTTTTTAAGCTTATATATTTCATCGCAAATTTTATTTTCGTGTTAGGGTTGGCAATGGATACCTCTCGTATGATTAGTGAATGAAATGTTTCCATGTCACTGAGGATTCTGTTACATGTTTCTATGACGCTGATAAATTCATCTCGGGTGAGAGTACCGGATTTAAGGGATATTAACAACAGTGAAATATCGTTATTGAACGCTGTGAAATTTTCAGTGATTTTATCCTGTCGAGTTATGTAGTATTTCTCCCCTCCCTCATCTAATTCAGTGAAAAAATTCAATTTGTCATAATCGCTATAGCTTTTTATTGGATTATCAGGTTTTATTCTGTCGGTGATATAATCGGTTTTTTGAGGTTCTGGTAAATCAACGGTTTTTCCACCGGGTGGTAATTCAGGCCATCCTAGTACGGTTCTAATAGAACTTTGATAGATATCTACGACGTATCCTTCTGTGCTTATTTCAATGGCAGATGATAGTGTCGGCTCATGAACTGTTACAGCTATTTTTGATTCTTTTCCAGTAATCGATTTTATTCTACGCGCGAATTCATTATTGATTTGTTCAATTTGGTATGATCCGGTTGGTATGGAAACAACATTCCAGTCTGGGGTACCGTCTGGTTTATTCTTATTTGCAAATACCAGGGAATTATTCGGTTGTTGACCACCAAATGATTTTGACCTAATATTTTGCCAACTGTGGTATACTCGTAATTTTGCTAGCGCTATCTCCTTCACTGGGACCGGAGAGGGGAAATTCACACTGAATTCTGGATTCGTTGAGGTTATTGAGATCATGCTTGTTTGTACTGGGTTTGTGTTCTCCACTATTTGTTGAAGTAATTCCATCTGTGTTGTCATTGTTATTATACTCATGTTTTTGTATTTCTAATTTTGACATCGCAGAATCATATATATCTACCATCGCTGAAAACTCACTCTCTCATATAATTGTATCATCGAGCGATGACGATATCAATGAGGATAATTGCGAGTATGCAGTAGACACAACATGAAATTGAATTATGTAGTCTTGTAGTTTCCGTTGGCTGCATGAGGATATTTTTTTTGTGATTATTGAAATTATTCCAGCGATTGTTGTTGCCGCAGAAATGCAAATTGGAACAGCTATCGGAGCCATCATTGTCACTGAAGACAGTATAATACCGGCTCCGGTGATTACACCACTCACTGAATACACAGTAACATCAATTGCGGTAATTCTCCTGCGATATTTTTTAATTTTCATTGCATACTCCTCAGACAGGGTTTTGAGTCTAGTTTGATATTCTCTGACCTGATCATAGCGATATTGCGATGATGAAATCATTTTTTATTTTAACAACGCTAGCGTTTTGAATTGTGAAATCCTTTCAATTTATTTACTTAAATCTGCTACGAATTCCACATACCAGGTTACTGAAGCCTTAGTCAAACTTTTATCAGTATATGTTATAGTGAACTTTTCAGTTGTATCCTTGTCGATGATCGTTGAAATCGTATTATTGACCCCGGATGAACTCGACGATGATATATTAAATTTAGTTAATGGTGTTACTAGTGTTAATCGATCAATACCTTTAACGGTTGCAGTGATATCTAATTTGTTGTTTGTAGGTGTCCACTCAAATGATCCGTGTTGGATTGTGTATACCACGTTGTTGGTTTTCTCATGAGGAATTTTTGTTTTTTCAATGATTGTTATCATCCTCGAAAAATCACCTTTGACGGCTTCGATGAAAGTTTTCGTCTCATCGATGGATTTTTTAATATCAGGGAGTTTTATTTCAATTTTATCTAACGGGGTTCCAATAAATTTATCAATGATATTTCTACGAAATGATATAAACTGTTTTCCGTTTTCTTCAATTCTAGATTCAAGTGTTGTTAGTACAACCACAGAATTGTTTAACTCATCGTTGAGAATTTTTAATCGATCTGTAATCGTCGAAACGAGTACACCCGGTTTGAGTTTACCCTGATCGGAAAATAACGCAACGGTGTTCTCGATTGAGTTTTGTTGTTTAACTAAAATATCATCCAGAGAAATATTACTAGATTTCAATTTACCCTGTTTGTCTTGAAATACAACTATTTCCCCGGGGTCAACATTTGTTAAGTTCAACGTCTCAGCTATTTCATCTTTGATTAGTTTTTTTACATCCTTGATAGAATCAGGTGGTGCAGTGCCATCGGGTTTGGGTTTCAAAGATCTCCCCCAAATATCAATCATGTTATTGTAAAACTCTTTCTCTCTCTAAAAAGCGATTGCTGGTGTAGTCATTTACGACAATATGAGGTGGTTTTCTAGATGCTGAAATAGCGTTAAGGACATTTAATACTTCACTGCCGCATATTGGTGGGTCATTGATTTGTTGTGTTGGTAGCGTAGAATACCAAGTCTTCATTGGAAATTGTTTTATGTAACGCATAAATTCTTTTGGTGGGGCTAATCCATATGAATCAAAATAGACAATCCCACGTGGATCAATAGCGTATGCAACCCAGTGAGTTCCAGGTCCGGTGCTGTTATCGAGATTAATAATACCTGTTTCAGTTTTGTTTGGTTGATGTTGTAATTGATCTTTCATAAAAACACCTCTGAAATTTTTAATCACTAGTTTTTTAGCCGCATCCATTAAATCAAAATTGGACATGGGAACCATAGATTCCTCAATTAATAAACCGTTCCTGGTAGTCTCAGGCCTGATCCGTGAACGGATCTCCCGCTGTACCACGAATACGGGGTTCCTGGTAGTCTTAGACCCAATCCGTGAACGGATCGTCCCTTTTTTTTATATCCCTTCCCAGTTGCCTTCTTAAGTGCCATTCCTGCTGCAGTACCAACGGCTCCTAGCGCCGCTGCTTTAGCCACCGCTGGGGCTGCTGCTGCAATCAATGCTGGTACTGCAGCTAACAATGGAAATATACCACCTGATTTTATCATATTTTTAATAGCAGCCGCAGAAAGAGTAATCTGGACACCTTTTTTGGCTGCAAGTGCATCATTGAAATGTTTCACCTGACGAGTTGTCAGCGATAATTTATTTGCACCACCAGTCATTTGATTAGGTTTCAACGTGATTGTGGTTCCACATTTTTTAGCCGATTCTGATTGCAATTTTTTGATTTGACCAGGAGTTAACGCAACACTAATAACACTATATGACATTATACATAATAGATTGATTCTAATTCAATGAAAAATCAAGAAAAATCGTTCAAAGATTTTACACTGGTGCATCTACCACTCTCATTCTTCCACCAACACCTTCGAGTAGCATTGATTTATCACTGAGAATGACAGCAACCGCTCTATAATCAGCAACACCACCACGAGTCACATTAGCTCTAAAGTGTATATCAACAACTGACTGTCTTGTCAAATCGAGATGTTCCAGTGAGAAGTAATAGATCGGATACAGATTTTTAAAATCATATTGTGATATTTGCAAACCAGTATCCACATTTTGATCGCGTGCCATAAATGACAACAGACGATGATAAACTTGTGCAATATGATTTTCTGTGTAATTAAGTTGTATATCCTCGGATGGTTCCTGCTGGCCGTTTATTCTCAGTGAGACGTCTTTCACACCTAATTGATCAAATATCATATGACTTTGTTGTTGATTACTAACTCGTGTGTTATCCTGTAACGCTACGAATATATGACGTGGCGCAGAAACGCCTTGTTTTGATGCTAGGTTCCAAGTGAATAACCCGTTGATATTTGATTGCTTCACATCTGTACTCACGGTTAGCCAACTCAACAACGACTTTCCTCCTTGATCCATAAATGATAGTAATCGTTCTTCTGCGGTGATTGCTGGAGTCAACACTGGCATCCACAATGATATTTTTGTTAAATCGACTCTACCGGCATCAGCATTGGGGGCTGCAGCATCTGCTGGAATCCTCCAAATTGCATCATTATCATCACTTTTTCGTACAAACGATACTGTATGCTTCGCCCCGTAGATAACTTTTCTGACGTTTCTACAGAATCCAAATATGTGATGCAGTGGAATCGCGCATGAAAATGATTTACGCTCTCCTTGCAACATTGCGTTTCGTGTTGCAGCTCCTAGATTGAAATTAGCATCGTTGTTTATAATCATATTCTCGATACCAGCAGGAGCAGGAGGAGCAGCACGATCATTTGGTCGTCTTATAATAAATTGATTTCCTCCAGCGGTATTCTTACCATCTTTTGCAAACATCATAGAAGGTCCTGCTGATCTTGTATAATCATCGGAATATCTCGCTAACCCGATTATTGTTGTAGCCACATCAACATCACGATCTATGGACTCAATTTCTTTTCCATCAATGAGATATCTAGCACTCTCAAATAGCGCCATAATACCATTATTGACAAAACCGACTTGAGTACCAGCTGGATACGGTGCTGGTACAGCAGGAGTATCAGCAGCTGTTACAATTTCTCCTTCTACTTCAATAAATGCTTCACAGGGTAAAAAGTATTTACTGGTATCATGGACTTGAAGATCAATTCTTGCTCGACTATTTGAGTTTATGGCATGATAGGCGTAATATTGATAATCGCGTACAGAATCATTCTTGGGGACTGGGGCATCTATATCAAATGCTGGATCAGATGACCTTTTGAACATTTTATTCTATTTATCAGAGTCTAAATCGTAAAATCGTAAACGATTTTCCATTTTCATCGTGAAAAACGCTAGCGTGAAAATCCATAGGATTTCATCGACGTGGTTTTTAAAGCCACTTCCCGCTATCATGTTTGCAATATTGCTTTGGTCCCCTTGATTTACCATCGACGCTAGTTTTTCATCTACTGAGTTATTTATTATTTTACTAACACTTGCAGGCATTTCTTCTGTAGACGGTAACGGTTTCTTTTTTCGCCTCACTAATGATGTTATTTTATCCTTCGCAGTTGAAAACGCTTTCCCGGCAAGATCTCCAACAGTACTAATACCCTTATCACGAATAACATCAATGGCTTTCATTGATAATTGTTTAGCTAACGGCATCACTTTTGGGGCCATTCTTGAAAAGAATCCTAAAATGGTATTGCCGAGGCCATCTCCATAGTATGCTTTATAAACTGGAAACCGTGAATTAACTACATAGACGAGGGTTGGTTTATCATGATTGTAGTGTACGATCATTATTATAAAAACAATAGTGTTTTCAATTGTTATTTAATCACTATGATACCCATTTGCTAACTCGTCAATAAAATCTCGATATGTTTTGATATCCATGATACCGCCGGCAAATAACCGTCTACAGATATCAGCTGCTTCATTAATTATTTCTGGAGAGTTATTTCCAGCTCGGAATCCTCCTACAAGAACATCTAATCGTGATATATCATTGATAACACTATCAGGACAAGTGTTTCCAATCCTTGGATTTTGCAGTCCACTTCCGCTATAACCAGTTGCTTCATCTAGTTTTTCTAAATTCGTTTCTTGTAAATAATCATCATTAGGTTCTTCTTGTAAATAATCATCATTAGGTTCTTCTTGTTTTTTTTTGTCTCCGTGTTGGTGTTTGACGTCGTTCTTCTAAATCATCATCATCATCAGGTGGTAGTTGTTGTTTTTTTTGTCTTCTTGTTTGTCTCCGTGTTGGTGTTTGACGTCGTTCTTCTAAATCATCATCATCATCAGGTGGTAGTTGTTGTTTTTTTTGTCTTCTTGTTTGTCTACGTGTTGGTGTTTGACGTCGTTCTTCTAATTCTCGTTGTCGCTCTTCTATTTGTTCTCTTTTATAATAACTAATTCCCCTTTGAAATTCCTTGTATCCTATCTCATCCTTATTCAAACGACGAATCCCTTTATTTAGTTTATACATATAATCGAACCAATCATTACTTGATATTCTATCATTTTTATACTCGTCCTTTAAAAAATCTTTTTTTGAATTATAGCTTTGAGCAGCAAAATTACCAAAGGCTTGATAATCCTTTGATTTCAATAACTTAGGGTTTTTTATTAATATTTTAGCATGATCAGTAAATTTATTCAACAGAGAAACAGTCGTTTTTTTCGGATCAGTTTTTTCAGTTTGTTCAGTTTTCGCTGCTATTTTTTCGAGTACAGAAATAAGACCCTCTTCCTTTCTTTTACCGTCGGGATCATCTCCCAGTATAGCACGCTCTACCCCTTTCGTTGCTGTGGTTACTGGTTTAAACAACTCTTCAGACCCCAGAGCAAAATCAGTTTGTAAACTCTGTCGTTGTTGCAGTTTATTTCTTACAGAGTCACGAATTGGTACAAATCTCCTGATTGCATCCAGTCGTTCACGAGCCAATCGGGTTGTTAATGCTTCATTGACCATTATTTGAAATCAGAAACCATTTTTCAATTGTAAAACAATTTTTCCCACTTTTGTTACATGTCGGATGATTTTTGATACGGTCATGGAAGTGTTATTTCATCGTGAGACACCTTCTATCAGTGATGGAGAAAGTGTCATAATTGTATATAAAATAAATAATACTGACAGTTTCTCCACTTTTTTGACATGTCGGATGATTTTTGATACGGTCATGGAAGTGTTATTTCATCCTATAACAGCTTCTATCAATGATGTTGAAAGTGTCATAATTGTATATAAAATAAATAATACTGACACTTTCAACATTCTAGTTTTGATCAATCTGACACATCGTCCATCGATTTTTGACATATCCTTTGAGGGTCGGCTAAAAAAAATGAGGGTCGGAATGATAAATGGTCAGGCAATCAATGTCGGGTAATCAATTTTCTTGAATTAATGCTCGTAGGTTTCTAATTTTAGAGTTGACTTCTTTTTTCAATTCGTATTCGTTACCTAATTCTTTTCGTATTCCTTCTACGATAGTATACAACGGAACGAACACACTGATGTCACTGGAAAATGAAAGAGAGTCTTTAATAGAATTCTGAATTCTTTTGATGAGTGCATACTTCTTGGGTAGCATATATTTATTGTTGTTAACCCCGTATTCTATATCCTGAAAATCAGACACAATTTGATCAGGATTTAATCCATCTGATAGTTTGATATCCTGATTTTTCAATTTTGCTATTTCAACTATGATGCTATTCATGTTTTCAGAATTCATTATTCTATAAGAATGACATATCTCTAATTGGAAATTATGACGCATTAGACATAACTAAATTGAACTTTTTGTCCACTCTTTTTTGATTATCCCCTCTGCAACTCTTCGTACTGAAGATCGACAAATATTGAAATACTTACCGGCTTCATATAATGATTGAAATATTTTTTCTTCGTTCAAAGATTTTACTGGTCTCGCTTTATTTGAACAAGTGCCAGTCTTCCCCTTTTTCAAATTCTCACTTTGTGTGATAGCTTGCAGATTTGATAAAGAATTGTTTTTCGGATTAGAATCCTTGTGATCAATGACAGAATCATCCTCGATCAATCCATAAAAACATTCAAATGCGAAACGATGATTGAGATAAGTTTTCTTTTCTTTTCCTCCGCGAACAGTAAACATCAAGTACCCTTGATTATTCACAACACCAACTGGTTTCTTTAGTCTACGGTTTCTGACAGTACCATCACTGGATGCTTCATAATTTGTAATCAAGGGATGCTGTCTGAATTCTTGGTTCATATATACTATTCTATTGTTTGTCTAATTCAGTGTTTGGTTCAATAATTACATCACTGGAAAATCTTTCGATGTAGTCTTGCGGAGTTCTTATGATTTTGTCAGTGACGTTATCAGGGTCAAAGACTTTTTCAGGGTCATAATTTTTGATGGATTGTCCATTTTTTATTCTTTTATCATAATAACGCTTCAATTCCCTATATCGCTTACCACCACAATCAATACACAATTGTGATCTTCCCTTAACCCCAACCCCACATCGAATACAGGGTAACGGACCAAGACTTCCACGTCGAAAACTTTGCATATGATACCTACAGTATTCATTTTTTCTGCATGATTTGTTACACGGGGTTACATTTCCCATCATGAGCCATTTGCAGTGATTCATTATACATAAATCTTTCATTTAAATGCTTGTTTTATATATAGCATGAAGGAGTTCAAGAGATTGACTTCGAAAAATGCTAAAATCAATACCGATAGAGAGTTCAAGAGATTATTGAAAATCAATCCTAGATTTAATCTCGATAGACCAAAAAAACGTCTAATAGACGGAAATATGAAGGAGTTTAAGAGATTATTGAAAATTAATCCTAGATTTAATCTCGATAGACCCAAAAAACGTAACAAACGTCCAAGAGACGGAAACATGAAAGAGTTTAAGAGATTATTGAAAATCAATCCTAGATTTAATATCGATAAACCCAAAAAACGTAACAAACGTCCAAGAGACGGAAACATGAAAGAGTTTAAGAGATTGTTGAAAATCAATCCTAGATTTAATCGCGATAGACCCAAAAAACGTAACAAACGTCCAAGAGACGGAAACATGAGATCACCATGGAAGGATGCTCAATTCAATCTTGATATAGTTTCTAATACACCCAAGAATAAAATTCTTGATAAACCCATCAGAGACTGTTTTAATGAATTCAAGCGTGATGGAGCATCTTATTGTTGGTCAACATTTCGAATTGATGGTGTTGTTGACGCTACCATGAATGATGAAAAAGCAGCAGTGATCATTTCACGTCTTGGGGAAAAAAGTCATTTTTTCCGAATCAAATTCATTATCCGTGAGGATGGAAAATGGATTATTAGGGATAAATTTGAACCCATTCTCAGGGGCAAAAAAACTGTCACCGTGAATCAGGATTCAAAACCGGGAATTTTGACTGGAATTGATAAACCCTACTACGAAAGATCTTATCCTGTCACAGCAGTTGTTTACGGGATCTATCCGCTCAATGAAAAACCTGATATTTCAAAACTAGCACCCATGAAATATTCGACAGGGCTCAATTGTGTAGCAGAACGAATAATAGAACACTTCACAAATGCGTCCCGGGGAAATAAACTAACTGATCTAAGACGAAAAAAAATAACCGAGTGGGAGTTCACGGTAAAAGAGCATGGAGCAACAATTCAGGATATAACTAAATTAGAAAAATCATTAAGATTTCCAATATCGGTAAGGACAATCACCGGAGAAGTATTATACGAATCGAAATATAAATCACAGGGAACCCCCATTGAAATTATTGATCATAACGCACACGCGTGGTCATCTGCAGTAACAATATTCCCACGGGATAGAACCGTAAAATATCTATCCCAAACCGAAGAGTTTTTTTCAGAGCAGAAATTATTTGATGCTATTTACCATTTGAGTAAAAACGATCCTGTGTCAGTGTGGCTATTTCATAGTAATTCAGACGAAGAATGCAAATTTGATCAGTTTGTAAGGCCTAACGGAGAATTATACCGTACTGAAGAGCTGCAGAATCAAATGAAACAACTAGCTAGTGAGTTTTCTGGGGAGGAAATCGAAGATTTCAACAACGATCAATTATTAGCAAACTGTTTCACAGTACCATCCATTGCAGCACATTTTGCTAGAAAGAAAAACGCGTGGAAACCAACACGAAGTGAGTTCTTATCAGATGTCAAATTGTCCTGTCTTGAATACAGCCATGGAGGATTATGGAACACAAAATACACCGCTGATACCGTTATTTCAGTTGATATGATTGCGTGTTATCCAGGAAGTTTTCTTGGGTATGGAGAGTGTGAGAAATATTTCAAACGATTTGGACACCCTACACACGAAATGACCCGTGTTGCTATTAATGGACCACTTCCTGATTTTGATTTAACCGGATTCGCTCGTGTATTATCATTTGAAATGGCTGAAGGGCTTCATCCGTGTAGTTATCTTTGGATTGGTAAACATATGTCTGAAAAACACTGGATGCCAATAGTGTTATTACGGTATATGCTTGATTGTAAGATGTTAAAATCATTAATTGTCAGTGAAGCAATTATATCCTATCGAGCACAGAAATCAGTCTGGTTACCCCAACCTGATCTAGAAAAAATAATTAGCGAAGAGCGAAAACTGTTTCCTGATTTTAATGAACAACAAATCATGGATTGGTCCCAACAGTTATTTGAAATCAGAAACAATGAAGCAAAAAATCTTGGACGAAGAATAATCGGTAAATTTACCCAAGGTGGCAAAGATGATAATACGAAATATTCTTCACGATTGATTATAGACAATGCTGAATACGATTTTGTAATCACGGATTTAACGAATAAGGGCCTATATGTCAATCGTAAGGACGCATTTATGTCCGATGGAACCAAATTGGGTACAATTGTTACCTACAATGATGGATACCATCCGCAGTACACACATTTGAGAGCTTCTATGCTCGGTTATGCTTCTATCAATCTGTTTTCAATGATCAATAGATTTCCTACCACCGCAGTTAGAGTTGCCACTGACTCATTTTACATAAATAGCAAAATGGCTGATTTTAAGGCTACTGGCAACTAGAAATGGGGGACATGGAGAATTAAGAAGGAAATGATTCATGATTATATTCAATCAGCAGATGTTACCATTGAAAATAATTACTTAGAAAGCAATCAGTGTTCAGAATTTTCTAGTGCACCACCGATTTCTGATCCAATCTGTAGATATAAAACAGTTTATTTAAACGGTTGTGGCGGGTCAGGAAAAACAACCCGGGTAATTGAGTTATTCCGTGGGAAAAATCCTACGGATTTCACAAAAATGATTGTGCTAACACCAACTCATAGACTTGCAAGAGAAATGATACAGAGAGGGGTAAATGCCTGCACTTATCATAGTTTCTTTAGATGGAAGGGAGATAAATGGACTCCTGAGCGCATGGGAGAGAAATTTATTCCTGAATTCATCATGTGGGATGAAATAGACACAGTATCCGAAGATGTCTTAAAAATATTTCTTGAGTGGTTGTTATTGAAGAATACAAAAGTCGTCATGTGCGGTGATCACGGGCAACCACCACCATTTGTCGGTGCATCCCCCCATGAATGGCTAAAGGGTTTTGTAGACTATTATGAAGAAATTGATACCGATCATAGATCACTTGATAATGAATTAAAAGAATTGAAGAAACTAATTAGATTACAACCGGATAGAATCCAGTGTGAAATAACCCGTGAAATAATTTCGGAAACTCCCATGAATGAGTTTTGGGAAGCGTGGAGACCAAATGATTTAATCATTGCAAGTAGAAAAATAGTCAGGGACACACTTCAGATGAAGTTATTTGAATTGCATAAACAAAAATTTGCAACACTTCCAGTGCCCCTCTGTTATAGGCCATCGGATACACGAAAACAGAACATCGAAGTTGATATTCCAGGACATAGTGAAAAGCAGATTCTCGTATTAAATGATATTGTGCTGGTTGATATCAATGTCGTTGAAGATGCATTGCGTGCTAATAAATCCCCATGGACGCTAGGATACGCAGCGACGATACATTCTTCACAGGGATTGACTATATCGGATACAATTGTTTGGATGGTAGATAATCGCATAGAATGGTCGAATTTAGTCTATCTTTCAGTATCCAGAGTACGAAAAATAAATCAGCTTCGAAGAATTGTCGTTGGCGAAGCCAGTGGCGATGATGAAATCATTGGCGATGATATGACACCACAATAGATGATATTATTGATAAAAAAAACTCTCCGGTTACAAACAACAGGACAAAAAAAAAACAACGAGAATTTGATATTGATGCTGAATTAATAATTACTCTGAAGCAACAACAGAATAATCACTGCGCGAGTTGCAATTGTATAATGCGTTGGCAGTATTCGGATAAGGACCCTCGCCAATTCACCGTAGACAGAAAAAATAACAATCTCGGTCATGTCAGAAATAATGTGATGTTGACTTGTCTTGAGTGCAATAGACGCAAGGGTGCTAGTTAAGACCATGCGGTGGTAATTGAGTATCGTCAGGAATTACTTGTAGTTGTTGTCTAGTAAACCCACGCTGAGGGGCAGTTGAATCCAGTTTATAGATTGGAGGTCTACCCGTAGATCGTGTTATACTAGATATCTTGTGTGCAGTAACACTCCAAATAGGATCAGTAGCCCTTTTTGTGCCACCCTCAAGCTCTCCTGGTTCGTATAAGTACCTCACAATGACATTACTACCAAGAATTGGTTGGGAAACGCTAAAATCCTTTTGTGGTTTTTCAGGTATCGACTTTTTTTTAATCGCGTTGATAGGTTTCATGTTGATGGTTCTAGTAATCTCGTTATTCAGTGCGGTAACTACACCTGGTAATCTCTTAACCCATTCACGGGATCTTTTTTCTTGGATGAATTCTTTTGCATATTGATATCCAAATAACCGCTCAGCAAGGGTTTTATTAAACCGTTCTACAATGGCCTGATCACGATGCAGTGCAGTATGCCCTCGTCTGATAGCGACATTGTGATATTTCATTGTAGATAACACTGCACCCTGAAATTCCTTGCCCGGGTCAACTTGTAACAGATTTGGCCAGTGCAGAGGACTCCTTCGATAAATCCTTTCAAATGCAGAAGCCACTTCAGTGGCCGATTTTGTTTTTAACGGTTCTGCTTCTTTGTATCGACTTGCAATATCAACTACAGTTAACGCATATTTGTAACCACGATCATGTGGCAGAAATAATATATCAGCCTGATGAACTTCATTGGGTCCGGTTACATCAAAATGCGAGAATTGAATTTGTTTAGGCGGTGGTAGATAAATTTGTCATAGTGCCTGTTTGGATAACCAATGAGCCGCAGTGGTTTTTTTCACTTTTGCGGCGCTAGCGAGTTTACTGATTGCAGCGTTACCCTTCCAGTATCCTCTTGGGGAATAATAAATAGATTCCATGTTGTTATTAATTACCAGCACCTAACATCAATTTGCTTTTCATTGCCGATTTTATCAAAAATGAAGCCAATTTTTCTTTGAAGGATTTATCAGGAATAGCATTCAACGCATGAATTAATTTCACATCTGCTAGATGCCTGTGTTGCAAATTCCTGCTTTTATAAGCAACATCATGAAGGTGACAGGCCTTATCAATAGCGTTTATTGGTTCCTCACCGGGTCGGGGCTGATTTTGATCATTGAGTCTGATATCAAGTCTTGTTCCCGGTCCACAATAACTATACCCTGGAAGGTGTTTTTCTCCGGGGTATTTTGCCCATGGGGTTCCAGGGAGTTTTGCTAATTTGGCAGCGATATCACCTCCTCGTTTTTTTTTTTTGGTTCCTTGGGTTTAGAAACAAATCTAAATTTCTTTGTACTACACTGTACGCATTTACCAGAAAGCGCTGATCGGTTATTTTTAGTTGTAATCGTCGTCAAGTCATCTGTGCCAGTACGCGCCTTACACTTCACGCAATATAGATCCATAATTTATGTATAGAGATATGAATATAATTGATTTTTCAGCGACTAAAACAAGAGAACCAGTGAAGCATCATGCAGCGCTACCAAACTCTATCCGCGCAATTATAATCGGGCCATCTGGATCCGGTAAAACGCAATTGTTGCTCAATTTAATAATGAGATGGATGAAGTGGGATAAGTTGTATTTAATTGCCCCTAGCGTAGACGACCAACGATGCTATGAAGTGCTAAAAGATTTTAATGAAAACGCTTCAGAGATTGCTGGCGAGGATGTTATTGAATTTATAACCGATATTGACGAGGCGCCATCCGTGAATGACCTCGATGGAAGTATCAACAATTTAGTTGTATACGACGATGTCATGTTAGATAATCAAAAAAATCCTGCTAGAATATTTTCCCGAGGCAGGCATAAAAACACTGATGTGATCTATGTCACTCAACGCTACACTCAGATTCCAAAAGTGATTAGAGATAACTGTAATATGCTTGCTGTATTCAACGGCGTTGATACACATACGCTACGAAATATTTGGCAGACATGGTGTTCTGATATGGACTTCAATCAATTTAGAAATTTCTTTAGTCATGCTCAGTCTGCCCCACACGGATTTGTAACAATAAATTTACATGACCCTCGAACACGATATCGTATCGGACTGGATCAAATATTCGGTTAACCCAAAACTGAAAGTTCTAGCAGCAGAGAGGGTGAGTGACAACGACGTTGTAGTCCCTTTTTCCCAAAAATCGATGGAGGATTTCATTAATTTCATTGATTTTTTTTGGACCTGATTTCATTGAAAATGTTGTTTTTTTTATTTGATCCTAATCCATGAAACGATATCAGATTCACACACACATTGGGGCCTGATGTCATTGGTTTCATTGTTTTTAAGCGTGATTTCAGTGAAAACTTGTCTAAAAATGTTGTCTGATTCACCCTCTCTGCTGCTTAACGACAAGCTGTTCGATTCAACATGTGAGATTTGAATTCTCGTCATATATCATTAACATTTTAACAACTTTAAGTAATTCAGAAGATACAATCTATAAAGTCAAAATTGGATATCAAAGTTTCAACGAGCGCTATGAAATTGAACAAATTAAATCTCAACACTTAACGTACAAATTGGAAGGTTCAACACAAACAGTTTGATTTAACACGTGAATTAAGAATTTTCGACATAATACATTGACATTTCAACCACTGCTGTGTAATTCAAACAACACAATCTAAAACATCGACCTTGAAAATGAAATAGAACTTTAAGGACAAGTAATTTGATTCAACACGTGAAATTGGAATTCTTTATCTATGACATTTAACTTTAAACTGCAATATTCTCATTGGACCAGCTTTTTTCCCGCTATGGCGCCTCGTACTATTGCGCTAACTTGACTTCTGTCATAATTAACACGGTCTTTCTGAATATATAGGTAGTTGATAATTGGAATTAACTGCAACTGTAACGTTTGGTTCATGACATTTAAGGACTCAGATTAATTTATGTGTTCGGTGCGATTCTAAAGTGCTGTTTGGTCAAACTAAGTGAATCATGCATGATGAGGGATTGGGCGTATTAGAAACGTTAGCACGCCGCCAGCTTCCTTAACTACGGGGCTATTTAGATGGAGAGCCCTTCTTACGTCATCACATAAATAAACATTCACAACTGTATCCACATGTAACAATTGATGGTTCTGTTTTCTCGATCTTTTTCACTTACCATATAAAGGCATGCATAAGTGCTTCCAATTGTCTGTGCACCGAATTGAACACATTCTGCTATAATACGAAATTTTAAAGATATGTTCATAAACGATCGTGGCGTAAAAATGTCCTTACAAAAAATGAAAAGAGAAGCAATTAAATCTACGTTGATGCCTGGTTATTAAACTTACCTGAGATTTGCAACACGCATATATAGAGTGCGACTAAACAATCTCTTAGACAAAGAGATAAATGATAATTACGCCGCACTTTTAATCATGTGAAACTGATATTACTTCTGTTACACCTTGAGGAAATATAAAGGTAAACACTGAAACTCATGCTTACAGACGTGCAACAGACAGGCACTTGATTCTTTCAGTAAAAGGGGATGGGTAGTCTCAGTACATCACCCTCCTATACTGCCTACTAACTAATAATAGTATAAATTTATCACACAAAACAGCATAAAATCTCTTAACAACACTAAACCAATTCTCGGTGATGGAAGACCCAAGAATTTGCAAGATTTTCTAAATAGAGCTAAACAGACAGGAAAAAAGACAATTTTCGTCATCGAAATGTAACAGACATCAGTGCTCTCAATGTGCAAACAAATGAGAAAGTTGTTCTTTCAGTAGCGTTAATACAAAAGAGATTTTTTTCCGTACGTGAGAATACTAACTGCTTTTCAACTAATGCGATGATTTATATGATAACATGTAAATACATGTAGCAAGACAATCACTTCAACAAGTTTTGGTGGAAACCTGAAAACATAGACTATCAAATCACTCATATACATATGTTTAGTTAATTCGCTCCATATGAGACCCATTGAGTATAACACTATCATTGTAACAGGCAGAAAGAAGGTCGTTTTAACAAATATTAGCTATTAGTTTGCTATCGGGAAGTGAAATAAATTCAAAGAAATGAATAAATGACTTGGAAGATATATATATATATATATATATATATATATATATATATATATATATATATATATATATATATATGTATATGTGTGTGTGTGTGTATATATATATATATATATATATATATATATATATATATATATATATATATATATATATATATGTGTGTGTGTGTGTGTGTGTGTGTGTGTGTGTGTGTGTGTGTACACACACACACACAGAAGAAATTACAATGGAATAGTTAACATATTCAGTCTAGCCTAGGCGATATCAATAAATCATATCGATAAAGCCACTTAAGAACAAGAACCAGTCTATACAGCGCATTGTCTCAGTTTCCAGAAAATAAGTATTGTTGAAATTGTGTTCGTGGTATAAGCTGGTTAATTGGTCTGCTTAGCATGGTAAAGTTTTAAAATGTTTGCACACTTGGCTAATAGCGACGACAACAAGCGGAATCATTAGGATGAAAATGCAAAGTAATTTTGTTTAATATAACAAAATAATTGTTCTTGAATCCTGATTATCTTTATATCAAAGACATATGAGGATTGCTTTATTATAATAAGTTCAATTTTTTTTCACAAGAGCCTACATATTTCCTAAAAGACCCGCATACACAATATTCAGAGACTACAATATATAATTGTTAGTGGAGCAACCAAATTACAGTTCATGTTTCTGTCTCTTTTTACAAATCATAAGTGTCTTATGATATATGGTGCGTATTTGTCTGTGTGACATGCTTATCCTCCTAGATAATTTACTCAAAATGGCGGCTTATTACCCTCGTATTGTTTAACAGAGCCGTGTCGGGTAAGACCTTTTAACTGTTTTTAGGTGTAATACATTTTAAAGATTTTTTCGTCCGGCAATATTTTATTAGACCTGTATGGAATATTTTGTTAGCTAGCAAAGCGAGAAAGCAGAATTTTAAAAACGTGTTTTAAACCGAGTTGCCTAAATATTAATTTTTTTTTTTTGCTGTTCCAAAAGTGGACAGTCCTCGCCCAGGGCCTGTCTAATATATTTAGACAAGTATATTTTACGTAGAGCAAATTTACCTTCAAAAACCCCGTGCCCGTGGTCCGTATGTGAGCAGAATATATGGTACACAGCAGCTGCCTTTGTGTTGTTGCAACGTTAAATGATTCAGTCAAATTAGGCTGATCCGTCGTTAGAATTGATCTCGGCATCATTGTAATGGTCGTCTTTTGGGAAACAGTCACGTGGACACGCGCGCAGTTCAATATTTGGAATGCGGACTGATACAAACTAACACTTGCCATTCCAGTCGTCAGAACTCGGGTCTTTTGTGATGCCGAGTAATTGGTAATCATACTTTTAAAGTTGATCTTTGTTTCCTCAGAAACATCCACGGCGTGCTATATAGTCTGGAGCTGGTCTACTCAAGTTTCTATTGAACCTTATGGTACACCAGTAGACTGTTGAAAGAAATTTGTTGTACTTTCTGGTGGAAAAATTCTGTCTGACTATATCTTCTGTGGAAAAGAATATGCTTTAATATAAATTCTGTGAGAAAAAATATGCGGAAAAAGTATGATTCAGTGTGTCATCTGTAGAGAAAAATTATGCTTGAGTGTATCTTTGGGGGAAAAACATCCACTTCAGGTTTTGCAATTGTAGTAACATATATTGTATTTTAGTCTTGTTCATAGTCCTACAACTCCACATCGTATATCTTTCAGAGTTAAACCCATTTTTCGCGCTACAATACAATTTTATCATCGTCGTAGCCATAACTGAACACCATTGAGTTGTGCATGCTGCACTTATTCACTATCAGTTGTACAGATTTTATTTTAGAATGCTTTGGTGGTGTCACAGTTTGTTAGTGTTGTACGGCCGGAAGACCTTTGCAAGTACAGATTCCCAACTTGTCTGCAATTGTATTTATCCAGATGAATCTTTTGTTTTTGGTCTTCCATGGCGACAAACATACATGAATAATTGTGAGTTGCTCTTTGTCGGAGTCGGGCCTAATACAAAGTCAAGACAAGGAAGTCAGTGTCGTCGTATTTGTTGACTGGGCCGTTTACAGTTTTGTAGGATGTTTCGTGGATAGGGACCTAGTTGGAAAGGAGATATTTCTGTTTAAATGGACTTGAAAACGATGCATTGAGATGATCATGATATTTGGTATATCTTTTTTTTAAGCATTCCGGACCTCCTTAATTTTTCTCTCTATCATTTTAGCCTGTTTTGCAATGAATCGATTTTATTACCTCTACATTCTCTTCATTTAAATTAATGACGAGTCGGTATTCCCTGTGAGTTGTTTAAAAGGTTAAAACTATTTTGCATATATAAAAAGACAATCTTGACTTTAACACGATTTTCTGTTATTTTGTTTGACAGCCCTTGGCACAAGATTTGAGCTAGAATTCAGGGTTTGAGCAATAAGGTCTGCTGCAAACCTTTGAGCACGCATTTAAAATCGTCGATCAACGATATGCCCCACTCCCATGTACATTTATGTTTATTGCTTCGAGCAACAGCTAAAAAAATAAGCAAAGCCAACGCCTTAAATACCTTTAGTGAATTGCTTACACTGACGCACAAGGCGAACCATAGCGTCTAAATCACGCCATATTTAAAAGGAGCCTGAGAAGACCAAAGAACAATGTCTTGATTGATGTCAATGTTTTCTGTTGATTATATTTTTCGTAAGGTCTCAACACCTTGCCTACCTGCTGATTCAGCTGGTCCATTGAAGTATACTTCAGATTTTGCTGTGATTTAAATATTTGTATCTGGTCATGCATGGATTGCACGTATGGGCCATGTATGGATTGCACGTATGGGCCATGTATGGATTGCAATTGTAGCTAGCCTAGTAGATTACTGTAATTTGTTGACGGACTTCTTCGTACAGTATTATCATTTGTCCATACCTCACTATTGTAGCACTGTTGCCACTTTGTAATGCAACTGAGGTGGACACTGGCTAACATGGCCATGATGGAACAAGCTGGTTCTGGTTGTTGATGTTGCAAGCAAGGTTCCAGATGGCATATTTCTTCTCCCTGATTATGAAACTCGAAGCATTTGTAAAAAATTTACATCAGCAAACGTGTTCCTTTTTGCATGTTTGTATAATATTTGCAAACAAGGTAAACTCATATCTTTCTTCCATAGTTACACCAAGATTCCAGGCCCATCAATTCATACTTCCACATATATCACTTGTCATTCTTAGTGATAAATGTCAATTTTGATCTAATCGTTCAGAACACAAGATTTAGTAATAATTTGGTAATCAGGCCGATTTAGAGTCAGTTTCATGAATAAAATTTTAACATCCATATTCTACTGATTGTTAAAACATTTGCTTTCATACGGTGTAAATTGTGCAATGTTCTAATTTGTTGAATTATATATATATATATATATATATATATATATATATATATATATATATATATATATATATATATATATATATATATATATATATATAGTTGCATATATATTGAATATATATTGAATTATATATATATTGAATATATATATATATATATATATATATATATATATATATATATATATATATATATATATATATATATATATATATTCGTTGACTGTGTCCGAATAAATAAATAAATAAATAAATAAATAAATAAATTAATAAATAAATAAATACCCAACACGTTAATAAAGGACATATTCAGATAATATTAGCAGAGATCGTTCAATTTTTTCAGTTGTTAATATTCGTCCCGAGCAGACGATACGGCATGTCAGTTAACGTGTACTTTATCACAGGTAGGTCAGAGTTCATGAGAAATTTCAGAGCGAATTTATTTCTTGCTACAATTGTAATTTAAGCTCGGTATATTAGAAGTATATGCACCATGGAAACAGCAGGGTGAGCGTATTGATTAGAAAACATGACATGTATGTACCCGTTAAGTATTACGATTATACACAGCCAGGGACTTTTAAAAAAAAATACTGAAACTGTTCAACTTATGCCGCGTGCCTCTAGCTTGCCTAGTGTGCCATACATAGCATGTGGCAAAGTTCTGATATTTGTTGGCGATTTCTCTCTTCTTACACTTTATCATTTCATCTAAGTAGCATCAAATTAAATTTCGAAGTAAATCACTGCTGTGTTCTGATTGACATATAAATGCAAGATGTCGTCTTGCATCAATAGATGCAGCTTAGTTGGCTGTACACATTTATATGCATATTATTACACTGTTGTACATGAAGCTATTAGCTGAGCTGCAAACGTATGTATGTATGTATGTATGTATGTATGTATGTATGTATGTATGTATGTATGTATGTATGTATGTATGTATGTATGTATGTATGTTTAGGTCACTGGCACGTCAGCACAATAAATATGCATCTGTATGTATGTATGTATGTATGTATGTATGTATGTATGTATGTATGTTTAGGTCACTGGCACGTCAGCACAATAAATATGCATATGTATGTATGTATGTATGTATGTATGTATGTATGTATGTATATTTAGGTCACTGGCACATCAGCACAATAAAGGCAATATGATGCCGATTAAAGGCATAGTTCCAAATATGTAACTATAAAGAATTGTATAAAACCTTTAGGAAGATGAACCCTTCTAAATAAATGTAAATATGATATCTGATGGAAATGTAAACAAGCGTATAAAGAATTGCCCACAAATTAGGACGACAAATCTTTCCATACAAACAATGTCTCGGTGCTAGACATCACTATAAACTGCCTCAATGCAGACATCGTAGCGATATGACTGAAAAATTGTTAAAAAAGCTACGTTAAAAAAACATCCTAATCCTAATCCTAATCCATACAAACACAGACAATACTAGGAGCCCCGAGTGGCCGAGTGGTCTAAAGCGCTCTCCGTTACGGATCACTGCCATCTCACCTCTGCGTGGGTTCGAGATTAAAATTCGGCTAATGTAGTTATGTGAGAAAGCTTGCCAGTAGCTTCTCGTGGGTCGGTGGTTCTTTCCGGGGGTTTTCCCGGGTTCTTCCTCAACCAATAATACTGGCCGCCATGTATAGCTTATCGTGTGCTGAAAATGGCGTTAAACCCTACAACAACAGCAACAACAACAATAAACACGACTAACTGTAAGACAAACGTAAGGCGAAGTTGTTTAAATTTTGTAAAATGTACCCTATTAAAGTATAAGATAAGTGTGTTTTTCGTGTCCTCTTTTCATCAGCGAAGGCACGCAAAAGTCTGCATATATATATATATATATATATATATATATATATATATATATATATATATATATATATATATATATATATATATATATATATATGCAGTTCGAATTTCATACCGCATGGTACAGTAATATAAATGTAACAGTCTGCAGTACACTAAGCTTGCGGGCTCGACTCGGCATGTAAACGTTAGAGTCAGTCTTTTCTCGGTTCTCCCACGTTTTTCTTTTATCTGTTACGTTTTTCTTTTTATCTATTCAGACGCTTACTCGTGTTTTAATTTTTAGTTGTCATTAAAATTGAGTGATTAATTCATTTGTTGTGGTTTTACGGTACACCAACACTGTAAGGCTATATTGGTCCACAAAGAAAGGTTATATGTGGAATGAATTTACGTTTGAAAAATGGCTCATTATCGACTAGCGATCAAAGAACACACAAAAAGCATTGAGACGGTGAGGATAATATATAAAGGTTCTCGATCAAAAGAGAATGTAAATGAGAGTGTAGAATGGTAATGAGACTATAAAATTATAATTTAGGGAGATTGTATACATGTTAAAAAGAGTCAAAGGAAATAGAGTTTGCTCACAAGCTATATTTTAGAATTAATGTAAACTTCCCTTTAAGACGTGTAAAAAAAAAGCCTTCTTTTCTGCATCAAAAATCTATTTCATTTTATGAACAGTCGCATATAGGTTGGGCATGGAATGTATTTCATACTTCGTATAGAGTGCATTTTCTGTGGGGTCAGGTAGAAAGAACATTACGTTTTATTGAGTGCATATTTTTGTGGGGTCAGGTAGAATACATATTAGATTTTATAGAGTGCATATTCTGTGGGGTCAGGTAGAAAAACGTTAGGTTTTAATGAGTGAATATTATGTGGGGTCAGGTAGAGTGAACGTTAGTTTTTATAGAGTGCATATTTCTGTGAGGTCAGGAAGAAAGAACATTAGGTTTTATTGAGTGCATATTCTGTACGATCAGTCATAATGAACATTATGTTTTCTAGAAAGCATATTTTATGGGATCAGTCAAATTTTATAGAGTGCATATTCCCTGGGGTCAAGATAATTCTTGTGATACGTGTCTCTGTTGGATGGAATATTCATCTGGTTTGAAACATTGAGTATTAAGTTCTTAAAGGAGACGTTAATGTTAAATGTAAATTTTCTGCCATAAAGTTTTTTAAAAAAATGCGTTCATGGAACTTGGAAAACCCGACACAGTGACTGAAATAGCCTGAATACAAGACCTAACCAAGACTATGATGATTGGATGAATTGTCAAGGGTAACATACCACTAATTTGAACATTCCAATACTAATAATTAATGTTCTTCAAAACTGTGATGTTATACGCCTACAAATTAGTAAACGTGTCATGGATTTTGATATATGGCTTAGAGCTAAAATGGAAACAATGTTTTATTAAGAAATATGGAAATTTTACTTTAAAATAACTGAGCTCAACGTAAAGATAAGTACAAGTCACTGAACCACTATTTCTAGTGTCAGTACTATGAAACCTCCATACAACACCAGTGCGCAAAACAAACGTTATTTTTCTCATGAATCATATAAAATGTTTTAGTCAGTTATGGATATAATATTCCAAATAAAACCATTACAAGAGATGTGACAACATAAGCAATAGTGCTTGAGAAATGGAAAAAAAAATGTAATGGTTAATCAGATTTGCTGGACTGTGAAAATATAGGTTACATAGACCTAATTCTTATATGAAACATCTTGTTATCAATTTATATGACTACACGAAAAAGTGTTTAAGTAAATCTGCAAATCCTAACCACAATGTTGATGCAAGATAGACAGTCAAACATCATATGCCAATAACCCCATGAATATCTGAATGCATTTGGTTGTCAAATTTAAGGCTTTTCAAAAGCTTTCTGTGTGTATTGAGAATCTAAAATGATCACGACGTCTCATTTGAAAAGCTTTAAATGTCGTTAAAAAATTTATGGCTGTAATTTCCTTTCTTAAAATGGAGGCTTTATCTGGTAAGAGGATCGATATATATCTACTTGCCTAATTTTTATCAACTATTTGACTTGATTGAACAAAATGGGGAAAATATACATAAATATATATGGCGAGTAGAGCCACTGTTCAAATAATGGTTCTTGTAATGAACTTTATGAATGATTATTCGACAAATTGTCTTTTTCATGAGGTGTTTGATACTGAAAATCTACGGATTAAGGCCTCGACGATATTCAGGCAAATTTATCTCGAAACATTTTAGCAAGAACTTCAAACTCGAACTAGGTATAAAGCAGTAGTTATCATTTCAACATTCATCTCCGAACTCGAAGTTTTGGAAGTTTCAGATATTTTTTGCGACAGCATGTGTCTGAAAGTTTAGTGTGTTTTGTTCATGCTTGCTTGAAGTCTGACATACACTAATTCAAAGAGTCTGACATACACTACTTCAAAGAGTCTGACATACACTACTTCAAAGTCTCCATCAGGCTATGTGATTTAGGAGCATTTACTTTCTTGCTCTACAAGATTCGACAATGTGGGGCGTTAGACCGATTTCACAGTCTGGTAAATGATCCATGAAGTGATGGTTCTTTATACCTAGTAATTTCCATACACTCTGTAATCATACAAATAGTATTTTTTTCTCTTCAGACCCTGCAAAATAAAAATCCGATCCATTGGACATGTTCAGTTATTCCCACCCCCCAAAAGCATTATCCATGAAATGTGTAAATACCTGTCCACTCCCATTTTTAATCTGCGAAATCATTGACGCAACTTTTTCATCACCCTGGGTTGTAACACTTAACTATATAATGAAATATTCCATTGGCTATTCAGTTGTTAATTTAAACTCCGGGTTAGATAAAAGAAATGACGCTGTCTCATTTCATATGCTTAAAAACTGCCAGATTAACTTTAAACCATCACGTACGTAGCTATACCTACGAAACATTACGCACGAATTTTTTTATATGGATGTCAGACAGACCTCGAAATTTTTAACAGCTTTGGGGGAAAAAAATCAAAGTTGTTTTCATAACTTATAGTGAATGTGACAGTAATTTACGTCAGATAATTAAATTGATAGTATTTGTTAGTCAAAGGATTGTTTTATCAAATTTATAGTAATTGAAATCAAAGAAATTTTTTTTAAAACTAAAATTGAAAGTAATTGACGTCAAATGTTAAACTTTGTTAAACAGACATTAATTGGCATCAAAGGATTAGTTTTTGCTGAACACGTGATTGCTGTTTGGATTTGTCTGACTTGTACCGCAAGCACAGAAATTGTTTGAGTTTACTCTAAATAGACATTTCCATTAACATGTAAACCAGAATACTTAAGAACTCCACCTAACCTTTAGCCATGGAGGGTGTGTGTGTGGATCAATGTAAATGAATGCAGGTGGGAGTTATATCAAATTTTGAATGTTAATATATACTTCCCAATAAGACGTTTTGTTGGTTCTAAAGCCAGTGATCGATCTGCTTGTGTCTTTTAACATCACGTGCGAAAACATGAAAATTGTATGGAATATTTTATTTTTATTTCCATTTAAAAATTATACATTCGGTATCCATGCAAATTTATCTCGAAACATTTGAGCTAGAACTTCAAACTTGAAAACTATCATGTTTCTTGTAGGAGAAGTCGGTTTTGTCTGTTCTTCCTAATATTTGCCGATGGTGTTAATTTCAGTCATTTTCTTTTAAATTTACCTGTATTTTTAGACTCGGTACATAAGCATATGCATCAGCCTGTATTGTGGGTATGTGAGAAGGCTTGCCAGTAGCTCCTCGTTGGTAGGTGGTACTTTGCGGTGGTTTTACCCACTTTTTCCTCCACAATTAATACTGGCCGCCATGTATAGCCTATCGTGTGCTGAAAAATGGCGTTAAACCCTACAACAATAACAACGAGAGCTGCAAATGAGGCATGCTGTAATACTCAGTTATAATTGAAGTTCGACTACAAAACGCACAGACCCAGATCCGCCGTCGTATAATGCGCCAGAAGATCTGATCTGTGCAGTCTGTTAGGAGTTATCAGTAAATAAATAACATACTTGATCTATTGGAGGCTTTATTCTACGGCAGATCTGGATTTTGTTTGTTTGGTTGCAGTTCGACTCGACTTATAAGCGAATATATACGGTGTTTACCGCTTGCTTTATGATAATAGCGAAACAGTGTCTATTGTTTTCTTTCAGACGTTATATTGAAATCATTAAATCCACGCATAGATTTACGATAGTAAATAAAGCACTCTTCAAGCATATCCAATATCGTTTCTGGGGCAAAGTTTGCTTACAAGGAAGTTCCCATTAGTCTTATGTTGCTGTCCGTGGTATCTTAGCAAATACACAGGCCTTTAATTAAAAAAAACGCTAGCTTTGCTAGAACCTGTTCATTCGTCAAAATTTAATATATACAGAAAATGAAAATAGGCATCAAGTATGGTCAATGCTTTTGTCATACGGGTCCGAGCAATATATTCGGAAGTTTAAAAAGCTCTGGATTTTTCTCACCGTATCGCTAATCAGGATTGAAAATTATAATTTCGCTAATGCCAAGATTATTTCAAATGCAGCTCCGAAATCACGATACTTTAAGGCTTTACCGTTTCACCAAAAAACAAAAGAACATACAATTTCAGGATTGTATTCTTGAAGCTAAAGGAAGTACAATGAATTTTAGCAATTTATCACTCTTCAAATGAATGAAATCTACTTTTGAACGGCCTATAACGGTAAGAAAAGAAAGAAAGAAAGAAGAAAAAACCTATCAGAGTTGATATCGCTGATATAATTATGGTCATCCCTTTGCATTTTACAAATCGACACCTTTCTGATACACGCGGGTATTTCTCTTACTTGTGACCAAGTTAACACATCAGAGGCAATCGGGACATTACCTTATCAGTGACCTCGATAACAAATTAGATACACTTGGAAATTATCTTACTAGTGACCTTATTAAAAATGGACAGATGCGGTCTTTACCTTACTAGTGACCGAGGTAACAAAACGGGTAAACTTGGTACTTACTTTACTAGTGACCTAATTAACAAATAGGATGCATGCGGGACTTCCCTTACTTGCGACATGCTTAATAAACGGATACACGCCGGACAGTATCTTACCAGTGACCTAGTTAACAAATCGGTTTCTTCTGAGTTTTGTTTTACGTGTGGCGTATACTCGTATAAATCTTCGAATCAAATCAATGTTTGCGTCACTTTGAAATGATGTCTTATTACAAGATAAAATCTACAAAAAGGAGATCGTAATACATACGTAATGGGTTTAACAGTTTATTCATATTAAGTTTATTGCCGATTGTTTATCAAGTTAAATCAAATTATACAGTATACGCGAGTGGGTCTTTCCTGCAATTTTCACCCCCCCCCCCCGAAAAAAAAAAAAAAAACACATCGGAAATACTACCGTGGCCGCCACTGCATATACATACAGACATATAATGTAATTAATTTTATTATATATTCTCTACATTTGTTTCTCAGTACTGACGTTTCCACTGTGTGACAATCAATGTAAATCATATATTAATCTAATATACCTTCAAAACTGACGGTGAAGTTATTGACAAAAGTTCACCGGCATTTGTTTGAGAGGCTGGACGATAAACAGAGCAGCATGTAACCAGAACACATAATTCACTTCCGGATCATTACCAAGGCATTATTACTCAATGTGCATTGTCGTTGAAATACACACATACAATCAATCCCTAAGCTCACATTCTCAAGAATAAACAATTACCTTTAAATCCCTACCAAAAATGCATCAATATAACTATTCTATCACCTCCAAAATGAGAAAGGAAGAAATGTTCTATAAAAAAATACTAGAACTACATTCGTGGGTACTGAACCAGAACTATTAATTGTGGCTTGATTCCTGACAAGCCAAATTTCATATGGCCAATTTTAGTCAAACTTTTATATTTGCATGCCGCACCTATTTTAACTTAATGCACACAATTTTTTTTAGTTTTTTTTTTTAAATCTGCAAAAACACGTGACACATGACCAGGTGCTCTTGAGTAACCAAAACTAAATTTGCTAATTAATTAATTATAAATTATATATAAATTATAAATTCCTTAATTATAGGAACGTTTTAATGTAGTATAAACCTAATTGTAATACAATGAAAGGCAACTCTGAAAATATGTTTGACGTCTTAAAATATTGATAATTTAAATTTTAATGGAAATTTAAATAAACACTCAATTTTTAAAAAAATTATATTTTATTGATAAATTAAATTTTGATGCAAGTTTTACAAACTCAGTTTGACAAATTTTAGACAGCAAAGTTGACTAATGAATGATATTGAAAACAATGGTATTTAAAACAAATGGAAGTTTAGGTCTGTACAACTGATAACATTTTTCCCATGGGTAGTGAAGCAGCATAGCTCATAGTGAAACCGCAATGTACCTGTCCAGGGCGTGTACAATGAAACAATGAAAGGTGTGATGTTCCACATTTATTGTGTCAGGTACATTGCAGGTACTTTGGAAGTTGTTTGTATAACTAATAGCCCAGACAAGTTCTGATGGGACCACAATCATGTTTTATAACAAAAATGCATTCCATTTCAATGTCGATAACTACAAAGGCAGCAATGTGATAGGAAAATACAGTTTCTAGGCAGGCAATGGTGCCAATCTCTCTCATGAAGACCTAGGGCACGTCATTGAGGTGCTATATAATTAGTGTGGAGATATGAACTGATCTTGTCACTTATGGCAGTACACTGCACATGTCGGGGCCCCGAGTGGTCTAAAGCGCTCACCGTTACGGATCACTGCCATCTCATCTCAGTTTTCGTGGATTCGAGTCTCGGATTCGGCCAATGTGGCTATGTGAGAAAGCTTGCGAGTGTCTTCTCGCGGGTGGGTGGTTCTTTCCGGGGTTTTCTCGGGTTCTTCCTCCAGCATTAATACTGGCCGCCATATATAGCCTATCTTGTGCTAAAAAATGGCGTTAAACCCTACAACAACAACAACAACAACAACAACAACATCAACAACAACACTGCACATGCCCTTATGAAACATTGTTATCACCACCGGACCAGTGGAAAACTGCCAAGCTGATCAAACTCTAGAACACTTTGTTCCAGACACCAGGTTAGACCTGAAAAGATGTAACATGTTTCACTTGATTCTAAGAAAACAGTAAATGTAGATAAATGAAGTTAAATGTATATGATAGGTTGATTTCAAAATAACATTCAGGCTGCAAGCATATTAAAAAAAATATTAAACTTGACACTTGACAGTCAGAAATGTGAAGCAGTGGCCATGTATTAAATTAATAAATTCATCCTAAAAATATATGAAGTTTCTAGAAGCATATTTAGCCATTAGCAGGTTAAATAACTAATTAGGTAGACTATGTATCATGACGTTCAAGGCATGGTTGAGGCGGTGAGGTTTGATCGTTGGTGCAAACATTAGTACATACCAGTATACAAGAAAGTCAAGCAACACTGTACCAAATTAAAATATATTACTGATCGTAGTAGCAATCGTATTCATGATTGAAATATCAGTTTTGGATATTGCAAGAGAATACAGCCAAATGTGCACACACAGATCAAATATAGGTACACATAAATCCAATATCATCAACTAAATGTGAAATTCTGATCCCGAAAACTTGCAAACAAGGATGTAAATTTACATGCCTGGGACATTTACAATGTACTTGTTATGATCAAATGTGCAACCATGCTTCAAATGATCTGTTTGAAAATGCATAGTGTATTTGGTTACCAATTATTGAGCTTAATGGTTTAATCCAATCAGATAGCAGCACTTTGTCCAAGTGCTAAATGGAAATATGTTACCATACATATGCATATTCGTTTTGGGGATATTTTCAGTGCACACATCCAGAAATGTACCTTACAGATTCACTATAGGTACAGTATCAGCCAATATGATATACTGAATATGAACTTTTAATCTCAGACATTCTAAAATAGATGGATATGTGTTCATATGGGATATGTAACCATGTTAAGATCAGTTTTACAAGGTTAAATTCGAATAATCGGTTTGAATATTTCTTATGTAATCTTTAGAGTGTTAACAAATATTATCAGTATATGATAATTCACAAAGAGAGATGGATTATTAAAATTCCCATAACATCATACAAACCACAATTCCGCACTACTTCAGTCAAAAGATTAACCCAACTGAACAATACAAATGAATGTATTTTGTGTTCAATTTACATCATTTTGCTGTTTTCTTACATCCAAGGGTAAATATACATGGGGAAAGTATATTTTATCCCTTCGACGTGTATTTCATTCTCATACAGTTTAAGTGGAGATTTAGTAGAGAACTTGAGTAGGTTCTAATGTAAAGTTTTCATCACTGTCTACTCACCAATACCATGTCACTATGTTTGTTAACAATTACTAAAGGCTACACTGCGAGGACCCAAAAAGCCAGTCAAGCACTAGGACGACTCCGAACCATGGTCTTGCAGCACAAGGACATACGCATGTCAACAAAGATGAAGGTGTACAATGCATTTGTCCTCACGTCTCTCTTATACGACTGTGAAACGTGGACACTCTACAGAAGACATATCAGTCAGTTGGAACAATTCCACCAGCGTTCCCTGAGATCCATCATGCGGATCAAGTGGCAGGACCGAATCACCAACCTGGAAGTCCTTGATAGAGCCAACACAACAAGCATCGAAGCCAAACTAATCCAGGCCCAGCTTCGCTAGACTGGCCGTGTCATCGGCATGGATCAAAGCAGAATCCCAAAGCAGTTGTTCTTTGGCGAGCTAGCCCAGGGAGACCGAAACCAAGGCCGCCTTCACAAGAGGTACAAAGACAACCTCAAGACGAACATCAAATGGACAGACCTTCAACCACGCCAGCTCGAGCTCGCTGCCTCAGACAGAGGGCATTGGCGAGCCCTGACCAGAAAAGCCTGTTCCACTTTTGAGGTTGACCGCAGCCAGCGTCTTGCTGCAACTCGTGAGAGACGTCACAGAAATGTATCCCAGATACCAACAACCACCCGTGTCCCATGCCCCACCTGCAACCGCATGTGTGTATGGGAATTCGGGCTCCGGAGCCACATGCGCGTCCACCGTTGAATGAGATTGCACAACTTGTCTTCCTCGACTCGAGAAACTACCAAGAGAGAGAGAGAGAGAGAGAGAGAGAGAGAGAGAGAGAGAGAGAGAGAGAGAGAGAGAGAGAGAGAGAGAGAGAGACTATTCAATCAGATATGTCTTATTCAAGAAGTCACCCCCATCATAAACACATCAATTAACTGCTTGGGCCTCTAATAAATAGTTTGAATGACAAATGCAAAATAGAATTTTGTCTCCTCATATTTTAAATGGAAGTTTGGAGCTTGTATATTGTGTAGGAATATATACATGTTGATATCATTTAATATCATTCCCACAAATATTATATATGTTCATTTTGTGGTGTAATTTATATTTTTTGTAAATGTGTTATTTACATTTTTAAAATTAAGTAATTTTATATTTTATTTCATTTTTGTATTTTCAAAGTCATTATACATAACGCATTAAAATTTCATGTATCTATCTTTAATACTAAAGATTTTATACCAATTTAAACTGTATTTAAATACTGCACTGACAGGAAATAGAACACAATTAATTTTACTATATTCTTCTTTGTTTCTCAGTACTTTTTCCACTATGTGACAATCAATACAAATCATATGTTAATGTAAAATACCTTACAGAATGACTTCACGAATATGTTCATGTTAACGGTTCACTAGCATTTGTTTGAGAGGCTGGAATGTAAACATTGCAGCATGTACACAGAACACGGATATCACTTCCGGGTCATCACCAAGGCCTTATTACTTACTCGCTGTGCATTGTTGTCGGAATACACAAAGACAACCACTCCCGGAGCTCATATTCTCAAGAATAAACAAATATCTGTAAATCCTTACCAAAAATGCATAAATCGAACTTTTCTAAAATTAGATTAGAACTACATTCATGGGTACTAAACCGGAACTATTAATTATGGCCTGATCTCATATATTTAGTTTACCGAATATTATCGTGTGCAAGAATTCATTTCGTAAGATTCGACTGAGACGAGTTTATGTTGTAAAAGAAACACTCCAAAGTTTCATTGTGAAGCATATTTTACGAACGCACAAGTCAAAAGACCATGGGGCGTTCATTACAAAAAACATTTTGGCATTATGTCATAGAAACGTTTCATAAGGTCTCAAGTAAAAGATGGCCTGTCCTCGCTAGAAATAGCGCAAGCACATGAAATACTTGCAGACAACTGAAACCAAATGATTCTTATATACATATTTTAATTCAACTGTTGTGAAAAATATCAAAACATAAATGTTCAGGCATTCCGTTGTTTAATGAATATCGTCGAGTCTTATTTTCAAGACATGTCCATTTATACGTCTCTGTACTTCTCGCATCTATCCAGACAGTCGTCCGACCAAAACCTACCATTTGGGAAGTGTCACCACGATTACTTCCGAGTCTCTTACAGAGAGTGGCAGTTATTTTGCTTCTATCAGAACGGAACTAGGATGACCACGGGCTAAGGTTTAGATGACCTGAAGGTCATCACAGACTTGAGGCAGTGATATATAGCTGTGAGCAGGGTGGTTGTCTTGATGTGTCTTTAGAGATAAAGTTACATATACTGGTAAAACACGGTGATTTTATCACATTTAGACCAGGGGAGTATTTGGAAAGGGTCATTCCGACCTTTATTCTTAATTTCTTTCATATCAGTGTTAAAACTTCAAAAGAGGCCAGTGTCCCGATTTTATAAAAATTGACACGGATATCTTTAAACGGGTTTGAGAAAGAGACACCTGAACTTCCGATCCGTATCAAATAGTCATTCTTCAAAGGGAAAAGTTACATAACGTAGTTCAGAGATTTTGACTGACGGAACAAATATTTGTCTTACTAAACATTTTGAGAAACCACTCTTTATGGTTGCCCACTTCAAATTAGGACGTATCTCTTGGAAATAATAAGCATTTAAAGTGACAACCTTGGTCGAAATTCTTTTGTACGAAACGTTCTAAGAGAGACAGAGAGAAGGTTGGCTCAGGGAGAAGAAAGAATAGTACATTCGTTGTTAAACAAGGGGAGGGACCAGGTGTTTGTCTTGCGAGAAAGACATGGTTTATTGCAGGACGCACACGTTCTAAAGGACTAAAGAATTTCGACCAAGGTTGGCTTTACAAATGTGTCCTTGCGTCGCAACAAAAAAAAAACGCACTCACACATATACTTAAAGGAATAAAGACCACAAATGAATAGACAAGGGACATGATTAAGCGCAAAGTAAACACCTAGCAGACAAACAATCTTCATCGAAAACAATATGACAGGTACCGTGGAGGCTGTACTTAATCAACAGTAATTGTGACTTTTGCAGGTGCAATTTCTATATTAGATGGCACAACAACGTAAATGTTAGACTTCATTTGTTATACCGGTAACCCTTCCATTAGAGTCACTGGCTAATGAATGAATGTGAATGACAGGTGAGAAAAGATCCAGATAATAACCGCAGTGTCACTTTATTGCAGTTACTGGTGTTTTTTGACATAACAGGTGATGCTGTCAGTGACGAAAATGGAGACGCTGCCTATTATTTGAAAACATGTGTCACTCTAGCAGTAGTTCTTCACAAGAAAACACACACACACACACACACACACACACACACACACACACACACACTATTCCAGCTAAAACAAAATAAAAGAAATACCGCCTTACAAGTCTTAACCAATTTATAACTGGCAATTAGAATATTCTGCGTATATACTTTCTCCTGGTAGTTGAAAAGTATATGCTTTCCCACCACATGGGGACAAATAAATAAGACCCTTATATATATATACATATATATATATATATATATATATATAAAATCTGTAAAAATTGTTCTAAGAACCGCATTCTTTTAAAAGATGCATGCTTACTCGTTTTTCATAGAGATTTCTCAAGTAGTTCAGGTTAAATACTTCTGTCTCACTGGGAGGATATCAATACCCTCGGCAAAAATATGTTCCACCGTCAGAGGCTATTGATAAAGTAATCATCCAAACGTTGACATATCTTCCCTGCAGCCTTGATTTAGCCCCCCGGCGATTTTTGGCAGAATCTCGTTTTCAGTTGACGATTTAAAATCTGCCATATAGATGGAAGTGATGTTAGTATGAATAAATACTAGAAAGTAAATACAAAATCGTATGTAATATCTTCATAATTAGACCGAAAAAGTGTGCAACTGGGCATGGGCAGTTCTCTCTTATTGCGCGGCTTTTAATTTTATTCATAGAAAGTGGCTGTATTCGTTGTATTTTTGCGGGGAGCGGGGCGGCGGATAAAGGGGTCCAAGAAATAAACTTCCAACGTACATTTTTTGTGTGGTTCATTCACGACGCATTTAGTCCCCAGCCTTTCATAAACTGGTACCCAGCGAACTGTTCCTCTCACTCCTTATTAATACAAGCGAATTAAAGAACGCAACAAACGGCAGGTTACCAATATAAAACAATTCTAAAACATAATTAATAATGACGTATATGAGAGAGAGAGAGAGAGAGAGAGAGAGAGAGAGAGAGAGAGAGAGAGAGAGAGAGAGCACTTAAAAATTAAATTAATTACCCTCTTGTGAATGAGCCATTCCAAACATTATTGGGTTTGTCGTGCCATACTAATTCAGTGTTTAATTGATGGTGTCATTGACTGTCGCTACGTCTCCCCAAGCCACCGATTGCTGCTATCAGTAGTATACATTTCTAGCACCGACAATGTTCAGTCTGGTGTTCTCCGCCATGCTGACTGATGCTTTCAGAGACGAAGAGGTTGGAGTCAGCATCAGGTATCGTACAGATAGAAAACTATTCAATTCCAGGAGGCTTCAAGCGAAAACCAAGGTTATGACAGACACCATCAGGGATTTCTTATTTGCTGATGTATGTGCCCTTAATGCTGGCTCATAAGATAACCTACAATGCAGCGTTGACAAGTTTTTCAGCTCCAACATACGCTTTGGTCTTACCATCAGTACCAAGAAGACTGAAATCATGCATCAGCCAGCCCATGGAAAGACCTATGTTGAGCCCAACACCACCATCAACGGCCAAAAACTCAACTCAGTGAACCGCTTAACCAACCTTGGCAACACACTGTCATAGAGCGTCACTATTGACGACGAGGTAAACCTTCTTATTGCCAGATCCAGCACAACATTCGGCAGATTGTATGCCAACGTCTGGAATAGAAGAGGCATCAGCATCCAGACCAAACCAAAGGTCTACAGAGCAGTTTTGCTTTGTTCTCCCCACACTACTTTACGAATACGAAACGTGTAAGAACGCAACGCCATAAATCTGAACCACTTGCACACCACAAGTCTGAAAAAAAATCTTTAACATCAAGTGGCAGGACAAGGTTCCAGACATTGATGTACTTGCTCAAAAAGGCCTCCCCAGCATACACACCATCCTAATTCAGTGCCAGCTAAGATGGGCGGGACATGTAGGCATGCCAGACCACTGGGCTGCCTAAGAGACTGCTTTATGGCGAATTACAGCAAGGACAGCGATCACAAGTAGGTCAGAAGAAACGCTTTAAAAAGACAATCTGATAGCGGCATTGAAAGCGTTTAACATAAACCCTGATTCCTGCGAGCAAACAGCAAGCGATCGAATCATATGGCGTTCCTCTGTACACAAAGTCTCCATGTTGTGCGAATCTAGCAGGAAAGCAGCTGAAGAGACGAAGAGGCAAGCCAAACAAGCACGTGTTATCAATCCACCTGGAGATATCCCTCTCATACCCTGTCCTTTATGCAAAAAAAAATATTCCGTACAAGCGTTGGCCTCATCAGCCACCTGCGCACGCACAGAACAGAACCAGCCCCTCCAACCCTCAGATAACTAGAGTGGTCTCATCGAATCGACGGATCTCATTACAATCCCGCACGATATGTCAGTGTCATATCAACGCGTTTGTCATACACGTTCTAAACATCCACAAGAGAAAGGGTGAATTATTTTACTCGGGGATGTATACACAGTATACCAGTTTCAAAGCACGACACTTATGTGAAAGGTGACGCACGATGCTGGAATTCAATATCATGCAACGTCTGTAAGACTGTAATGCTATACTTATAGACTTCGAATACATTTTTATATCAGACTACTGAAAATACGTACTGAAGATAGATAAAATCATCACAACATGTTACCTTCCAAATATGATAAAGGTAGAAGTACTTAATCGTTTCTAACAATCAAATGGCCAAAATACATAATTCGGTCTACTCTGAATTAGTGATAGGAAATTTGCGATGCATGCTTCGGCCATCCACTGCGTATATATATGTATCCCTATCGGAGAGATCCTTTGTATTTTACAGTGGCTAATACTTTACGTCAATCTTGCCATTTTTTATGAATGGTTGGTGAAATAATGTGATGTTTAAATTTTTGTTTATGGAAAACACACATTAGAGAAACATGGTTTAACTAGACTGTAACTATTGTGTGTGTGTGTGTGTGTGTGAGAGAGAGAGAGAGAGAGAGAGAGAGAGAGAGAGAGAGAGAGAGAGAGAGAGAGAGAGAGATTTATAACGTAGCTTTAACAATTCTTCAGTTATATCGCTACGATGTCTGCAGTATGGCAGTTTATAGTGATGTATAGGACTGGGGAATAATTCCGTAGATATGCAACATGATGTCCCCACCCAGTAACATTATCCTGACACAGAGGCCGACCAGTCTTATCACTACGCTCTTAATACTGAGCACCTAGTAAGGCAGCTGTTGGTACCATTTTGATAAGTCTTTGGTATGACAGTCATGGTTCCATTCCGCGACCACCTACATCCGAGTAGGACATTCCAACCACTAGAGCACCAGATCGGTCCAACTTTATTTAAATTTTTTACAAAAATTAACATCAGTAATTTCAGAGATACCTTTAGCGTTGTAAGCATATATCGACTCGTTTAGAAGTTGTAATGATAACATACTTTGCCTTTACAAGCTCCCATTATTTTATGTTTTCTTTTGTCTCCTCTTCCTCTTCCTTTATATTATTAATGCGTATAATACCGCAACATCTTCAGTTTGTTTAATACTCGATAACCATCGCTTTGAGACTGAGTTAACTGAAGCAAGAGTAGCTCGTCTTCTTTATTTCTTCGTGGAAATTGCATTATCCTCGTTATAGCTTGCTTAACTTCTGATCTCATTACCCTGAAAATAGTGCATTTGTACAAAAACCTTAATTAGAAATGTCATTAACCCACTGACAAAAAATTGCCATTAATACCATTGTCATTCTTGTCCACTTAACATTATATCAAGTTTGACCGTCTATGACCTATGACCTATGAACTCATTGTCAGTGCTACAAGCAAATGACAATATGATCAATACATAAGGTCTTGTCACTTTCAAAACAAGGGAGTCACTTAATTGGTACGTGTATTTAACAACGATTAGTCCTTATAATTTTATCGCAGAAAATACTTCTTTATTAGGAATGTTCTGGACTCCTGATATTCGAGTTGTCAACAACGTACCATATATTATCTGAAATGCCTGACACTTCATTCGATGATATTTTGGCGAAGCCTTAGCAGCGGCGTCAAAACGACACTTCGTTGAGATGGCATTAGATATATATCAGACTGGCTTTAGGAAACACTACAGTACTTGTTCACTTTGCACGCATTTGTTATGAAGTATATACGTACATTTAGTGGTAGATTTTACTGTTTATTTATCGATTTTTTAAATAAAAAAAATCTATTTGATTGTGTGCAACAGAAATTTATTGATAAAAATGTGTTAAAAGTTTTAAAAATATGTTTTTATTGTTTGAAAGGTTGTGCACGAACATCGGATGGAATAACCGGATATTTTAATTGCATTCTGGTAACCAGACAATGATATATTTTAAGCCCAGTTATTTTATTTTAATTTGTCTTTTCAATGATGATTTAGTTCAAAAAGTACGAACTAAGTGTAATATGAGTCACTGAGAGTATACCGGGGATAATTGCCTTATTTTATGCAGATGATGTGACAAAACTGGGATGATTGCCATATTGTATGCAGATGATGTGACAAAACTGGGATGATTGCCATATTGTATGCAGATGATGTGACAAAACTGGGATGATTGCCATATTGTATGCAGATAATGTGACTAAACTGGGATGATTGCCTTATTGTATGCAGATAATGTGACTAAACTGGGATGATTGCCTTATTGTATGCAGATAATGTGACTAAACTGGGATGATTGCCATATTGTATGCAGATAATGTGACTAAACTGGGATGATTGCCTTATTGTATGCAGATAATGTGACTGAAGCAGGATGATTGGCTTATTGTATGCAGATGATGTGACAAAACTAGGATGATTGCCATATTGTATGCAGATGATGTGACAAAACTGGGATGATTGCCATATTGTATGCAGATGATGTGACAAAACTGGGATGATTGCCATATTGTATGCAGATAATGTGACTAAACTGGGATGATTGCCTTATTGTATGCAGATAATGTGACTAAACTGGGACGATTGCCTTATTGTATGCAGATAATGTGACTAAACTGGGACGATTGCCTTATTGTATACAGATAATGTGACTAAACTGGGATGATTGCCTTATTGTATGCAGATAATGTGACTGAAGCAGGATGATTGGCTTATTGTATGCAGATGATGTGACAAAACTAGGATGATTGCCATATTGTATGCAGATAATGTGACTAAACTGGGATGATTGCCTTATTGTATGTAGATGATGTGACTGAAGTAGGATGATTGGCTTATTGTATGCAGATGATGTGACAAAACTAGGATGATTGCCATATTGTATGCAGATAATGTGACTAAACTGGGATGATTGCCTTATTGTATGCAGATGATGTGACTGAAGTAGGATGATTGGCTTATTGTATGCAGATGATGTGACAAAACTAGGATGATTGCCATATTGTATGCAGATAATGTGACTAAACTGGGATGATTGCCTTATTGTATGCAGATGATGTGACTGAAGTAGGATGATTGGCTTATTGTATGCAGATGATGTGACAAAACTAGGATGATTGCCATATTGTATGCAGATAATGTGACTAAACTGGGATGATTGCCTTATTGTATGCAGATAATGTGACTGAAGTAGGATGATTGGCTTATTGTATGCAGATGATGTGACAAAACTAGGATGATTGCCATATTGTATGCAGATAATGTGACTAAACTGGGATGATTGCCTTATTGTATGCATTGTATGCAGATGATGTGACTGAAGTAGGATGATTTGCTTATTGTATGCAGATGATGTGACAAAACTAAGATGATTGCCATATTGTATGCAGATAATGTGACTAAACTGGGATGATTGCCTTATTGTATGCAGATGATGTGACTAACGTGGATGATTGCCTTTTTTATGCAGATGATGTGACTAAACTGGGATGATTGCCTTATTGTATGCAGATGATGTGAGTAACTTGGGATGTTTGCTTTACTGTATGCAAATGATGTGAGAAACTTGGGCTGTTTGCTTTACTGTATGCAGATGATGTGACTAAATACTAAATAATGCTGAAGTTGTATGGTTATTGCAAAAACAAACAGGAATGGAAATTGCTCTATCAAAAATAAATAATACATATCTTTCGAAATTATATTTTTCTGTGAAATTATAAGATTTGGAATTGTAAAGGCAAACCTTTTGAAACTGTCATTTTATAATATATGATTCTGCTTTTTACATCAAGGTTGAGCTAGACTGAGGCAAAAAATACCACGTTGGCAGATGCCGAAAGAAGTATCTAGAATTTTTAGGTATCAGCACACATTTAGAAGATTCCCTACACATGTTATATTTAAAATATTTGATGCTATGGTAAAGAGAGTTTTATATTACGGTTCAGAAATATGGTAGTATGAATAATCACCAAAAATAGAATCAATTCAACACAGTTTCTGCCAGCAAAAAGACATGTGCCAATAAAGTTTAAAATGTTTTATTCTCTCGTGGTTTTGGTTATGAATGGCTAGCGCAAGAAATTGGTAATATAAACAGTTTTCTGAGTATGTTCAGAAAATGTCTGGTTGATTTGCTGTTAGAAATATGTTCAAATTAAACAGGTCATTCTACGAAATATGTTTAATATAGTCAGTACAATTCGTTATTGGATATTTAAAAATATTTAATATTGGATCTACCATTCATTTGCAGAAAAGCATTTGAGTTTTGTCGATGTTCTAAACATGTTAAATTAAATGAATGTGGAAGACACTCTAAAAACTGAAAGAGAGCATAGAGTTTGCAAATTAAATGTAAAGTGTGTAGTAGATAAGAATCATTTTGTATGTATATGTACTTCTTATACCAATTTAAGACGGAAATATAAATTTATAAACTTCATGTCCATTACCATTGTTTAACAATTTTGTATTTTGCTTTTACAATAAGAGATGGGTTGTTAAAATTATCATTGTCAACACCTTAACAAATATACCGTACTATACTGTTTTTTATGGCATGCTGTGTATTATACTGTTTTATTAGGTTATGTGTTATGTATTTGTACTATACAGTATTTTTATGGCATGCTGTTTATTGTACTGTTTTATTAGGTTATGTGTTATGTATTAGTACTATACTGTATTTTTATGGCATGCTGTGTATCATACTGTTTTATTAGGTTATGTGTTATGTATTAGTACTATACTGTATTTTTATGGCATGCTGTGTATTATACTGTTTTATTAGGTTATGTGTTATGTATTAGTACTACTACTATACTGTTTTTTTATGGCATGCTGTGTATTATACTGTTTTATTAGGTTATGTATTATGTATTAGTACTATACTGTATTTTTATGGCATGCTGTGTATTATACTGTTTTATTAGGTTATGTGTTATGTATTTGTACTATACAGTATTTTTATGGCATGCTGTTTATTATACTGTTTTATTATTTTATGTGTTATGTATTAGTACTATACTGTATTTTTATGGCATGCTGTGTATTATACTGTTTTATTAGGTTATGTGTTATGTATTAGTACTAATACTATACTGTTTTTTATGGCATGCTGTGTATTATACTGTTTTATTAGGTTATGTATTATGTATTAGTACTATACTGTATTTTTATGGCATGCTGTGTATTATACTGTTTTATTAGGTTATGTGTTATGTATTAGTACTATACTGTATTTTTATGGCATGCTGTGTATTATACTGTTTTATTATGTTATGTATTATGGGCTGGAGGCGTAAAGTACTAAATACACTTTCTTTTCTGTCGGCTCAGCATGGATATCTAGAATGTTACATATAGTATAGGATATGTTTTATCATTCAAACGTGGTTCTACATTACACTGTTGTGGCATTTTGGTTTGGTACAAATTCACGCGAATTATGATATACACAAATAATGTGAAGCGTATATAAACCATATTACTGTGATACAAGATGCAAAGGAGAGAGAGAGAGAGAGAGAGAGAGAGAGAGAGAGAGAGAGAGAGAGAGAGAGAGAGAGAGAGAGATTTGACCCAAATGCTAATATTTTATGGGATGAGATGACAATTTAACAGGCGCGAATCGCATGCAGTACAAAACGTCTCGTCTGTAATAAACATTCATCATCATCATCAGTCTCTTGACCTAGTGTGGTCGTTGAGGCACTTATCTACTGAACATCTGACCAGTTCCCTCTATTTGTCTCGATCATGTGCCAATGCATGTGTCTCCGCAAAACAAACGGACATTATGCTAAAGTAAAAACAACGTGTTTTTGTTTTGAATATCCAATGTCCAGAAATGTAAAACGCACATTTACAAAATTTGCATTACAACCGCTGGGCTTCGCATTAGTAATTGGAATCTGTCGCTAATTTGAATAAAGCTGCTCATAGATAGTGTTCTGGAGGTTAAGCATGCCAACCATGTGTAAACAATGTAATTCAAGATAACAGACTGTATGATAAATAATAGTAAATATGTATTCCGCGTCATGACATGCTAGAGTGATTTGTCATATTTCATCAAAGTAACGCGCTTTATGTCACGTGTCAAGGAGGCAAAACATTGTGACTATCTCACGCGATCGTGCCCCTCCTGCATTCCCCCCTGTGGTCTATGGCGCTTGCTTACTGATCACAAGTCCGAGTTTCTTCTGACCCTTGCCACCCCATTTTTTGATATTTGGACAATCATGAATGTCCAAATATAAAAAATGGGGTGGCAAGGGTCAGAGGAAACTCGGATAAACTGATCACTGGCATCTAACCTTCGTGCGTGTGCGTTCGAGTCTCGGCTCGGTCAACATGGGTGTGTGAAAACGCTTGCCAGTACCTTCTTGTGGGTCAGTGGTTCTAACCCGGTTCTTTTCCGGGTTCTTCTTCGACTTATTATACTGGCCGTCATGTATACCTTTATCATGTACCGAAAAAGGTGTTTAAACCCCAGATAATAACAACCACCATTTGAGTTACATGTCTTCCGCTAACTCAAATGGAAGTTCATGAGGAGCTACATACGAGGCGTTCAAATTTTGTATAACATACGTACAGCAATGATGATAATATGTAATGCTAGGTTTAGCTAATTTTGAATTCTAAATGAGGATGAAGTAAATGATATCTTGGCACAGAAAGGTTCGCCGAACACAAAGAATGTACGCGTTTACATTTCAGTGCTTTGTAGATTTTTCAAGGTAAAATGAACGAGAAGTGAAAAAAAACTTGTAAAATTTTTATTATAGATGTCTTTCACTGAAGTACAATTATTGCTCTTGAAAACTACGATTAGGTATTATAGACAATGTTTTCCCCTTGTTTGAGGGAGAGGTGGAGATTTGTACATCCGCAACAAGTATTCACTTGGGTGAACAAATAGTATATCATTTAACAAGGGCATTAAATGTTAAATGTCCCTAACTTTTCAACATTGTTTAATCTTTGTTATTAAGGTAATTTGAGATCTGTAATTTATGGAGTATAAATGTACAAATGTTGACAGAAACGACGTATGAATGCGAGAAACTGCTTTCAACCATCATTTCACTAGCCAAATCATCATCATTGTCGTCGTCATCATCAGCATCATCTTCTTCTTTTTCTTCTTCTTCTTCTTCTTCTTCTTCTTCTTCTTCTTCTTCTTCTTCTTTATCCATGAACAGTTTTCATCTTATCTTACTCAGAATCCTATATGTTTTTACGGAATGCAGTTTTGTCATATTTATGTTTTCACAGCGTCTGTTTTATGGTGACGCCAATCGTATGAATTAAAATGATATATCTTAATTGAATTTGTCAGCAATCACCCCTATCTTAAACTGAGACTTCTTTGCATATATGTAATTGATGCCCAACGTCTGTCTTCGTCTCAGTTTTGGAATATTTTTTAATAGCAACACTAGCAAATGATATGATGGTTAATTTCAGAGAGCCTCCGATGACAGGAGATCTTCTGTGGAAAGGCGACCATCGGAAGAGAAAAGATCTTCCGTCGATAGGACTTCCTTTGCTGCCCCAACCGCTTCCGGTTTTGGAGATGACGATGAGAGTTTTAACACCCTTACCAGAAAGAAGGTTGGAAAGGGTGAAACCAACAGACAGGTTTCAGAAATCATGGCACCAGACTTCGGAAAGGCCACTTTCTCAAAATCCACGAAAGCATTTGATGAAATCGTAAGTTGCAGGATCCGTTAAGGGAAGCAGAATGCTCGTGAAACATTAATGAATGTTTTTAATAAGGACGTTGCAATGTTTTTAGATATTCATTCTTGATATAAGTTATTTATTCATAGGCAAAATACAAAATATATTAAAAGGATGAATTTGCATCGTTAAAAATTTAGGCGCAAAATGCTTAGAAAATGAATAGAAAGACATTAGTCAAATTATTTTTGTCGGATTAATTACTTTTTGATGATTATGAAAGTTCTTTATTAATTTGACTAATTATTTAAATTATCTCAAATGTTAGAGAAATCGAGTTTTCACCGAAACAAGAACTTAAAAATATTTATAAAAGCTTCAGACGTTCTTCCTGACGTCTTAACACGTTAAAGTATACATATATTCTTCTTGATCAGGGACAGTATTAAACTTTTAATGTGCATTGTATTACATTATAACTTACATAATATTACACTTATAATTGTATTTACATTGTACTACATTATTCATTGCATAATATTACACCTATAATTGTATTTACATTGTATTATATTTATATTTGATATTATATTACACTATAATTTAGAGTGTATTACACTTATAATTTCAGTATTACACTTACCTTTTACAATGTATTACACTTATAATTTACATTGTGTTATACTTAAATTTTACATTGTATTACATTTAAAATAAACATTTAATTGCAAAGTAGTTTGTTTCCAAACTTTTATATCTAACAGACAAGATTGATTGATTGATCGACTGTTTACATCTAAAAAAAATGAAATAATTTCTTAAATAAAATTGTTTTAGATCTTTATTATTTTTGTTGATACTTAAGTGAGATTAAGATGAAGCTATATAACATTCTGGGTTTCGTTTTATTTCCTGGTAGTTTAGCTTGCGATTTGTTTAATTCCGTTTTTCAACAGTTCAAAGCATTTATTTACTTATTTAATAGCAAACGTTCCAAGACGAAGATGAAAAACGTTCATCTTCGATAAGCGTCGATGAAAATCAAAATCCTGAACAAGGTGACAACTCAGATCAGTCTACCGAAAAATCAACTGAACATTCGGATGAACAAAGCATATCATCAGTGGAATCGTTTGAGGCCAGCACGGGAAACTGGATCAAGTTCGCTCAGACTCGTTTCCAGGTCAAGTCGGCCTTTAGCTACGCGTGTTCGCCACTTCAGCAGCCGCTGCTACCTAAAACCGAGAAGGCAGACATTCTGGTAGGACTAATTATTTGACATATCAAATGTTTAAAAAGAATTTCGCCAAAACGAAAAGAATTTAAGCTGGCATTTTGTAACAATGTCAACACGTTCATGACTTAATAATTCACGTATATTTGAGAATCTCAGAGTTCAATTGCCTAAGACACGGAAGCTATAGCTAGCCAGTTCTGTAACAAAGCTACATTTTCTAAACATATTGTTGACGGAACTTGAAATAAACCCAGAACTCTGAAATCAAATATGTTGTTTTAAGATTGATATTTTACGATTCACTTAGTAAACTCGTTTCTTAAAAGTGTCATAACGTTTTCTACGTTCTGTTGTCAGCAACTGTGATTCGAGGTAATATTTAAAGTGCAAATTTACCGTACGCCACTAAAGAAAAACTATACTTAAAGAAGATGAACATTGCCATCGGATGAAATGTTTCGATGCACGCTCTTGTTCCGGATAAATTTGTTTCCTTTTATTATGGATATGGTTGTATGTGAGCATAGGTTTGTGTTCACAATGCTGTAGACTTGAATGCACTGTGGAACTAAGTTGTTTACTTATTTTCTTTTTCATAATCAGTTATGAACAAGACGAATAACATGCTACAGGTTTAAATCTTGAAGTTGTCTGGTTTAAGGATGTTGTAAGATATAATTGGGTGCTGTGTGAAAATTCAATAAAGTTAATGAAGTTAATGGAAATAAATTTTCAGTTTGGGTGTGCAATCATGTTGACAAGTTCCTGAATTTAGGACCAGCTTCGTTGTATTTCACCTCAACTGGACTGCACTTTTAAACTGAAATTCGGTAAATTGTAAAGAATTACTTTGTTATGTTTTATATGAAACACGTTTCCCAGAATTCCAGAACTAACAAATATTTCCAATTATATCAAGCTATTTTGTTCAAACATCACACACTGTGTGCAGAATTGCAAGAATGTAATATTTTTGTCTTCACTGAAACTTGGCTTAATCCCTCCATTGCTCCTGAAGACCTTTTCCTACAATTTTATCTAACCTATTTAGGAAAGATCGTCTAGGTGGTACTCATTGTGATATCATAATTATAAACGGGAGAGTCCCTTCGTCTGAATTTGAATATACACAGTGCAGGGCCAGTTGCGATATAAAATTGCACCACAGAGAGCCACTGTTTACGAAGAAAGAATTTCTAAATCTTTCTGTTCTGCATTGCCTAACTACGAAACATCTACTATTTTTGTTTCCTGTTTTTCTACAAATGAGGAAAAATTCTGCTGTAATTTGGCGTTTTTTAAAAATAGTTTTAAAAATATATTTGGAGAGAACCGGAACTAATCCTTTGACTACTTTATAAAAGAATGTCAGCCTGATTGCACTACGCGTGTCTTGTAGTGTAGGTAGACCCAGGTCAGTCAACATTTTGCTGACGCATCCTGCCTCACTGGTTTTGTAGTCACCTTATACAAACCTTGCTGCCTGGGATTGAACCTTCTCGACTCTACGATCGTTAGTGTAGTACGGATCCAAGACGACACCGCCATCCTCTAACGTCAGTTGAAGTACAACATTTTCTCAAACGCCCTCTTGTTAAGACTTCTGGTCACGATGGTCTAAATAATTGTATTCTGAATGAGTTGGCTAATAAATTCTAACATACATTTTGTTTACTTTTTAACCAATCTCTTAGAGAATCAACCTTAGCAGACTCTTGGAAAGAATCAAACGTTTGTCCAATTTTAAAGAAGTGCAATCTTCCATCGTATCTAATTACACAACAATTTTGCTATTCAATACTGTTGGAAAAGTGTTTGAAAGATTGGTTTCAAGCACATATTTAATTGCTTCCGTGAGTATAACATTTTTGCATGTTTAGTTTATCTTTATTCGGGGGAGTGTTTCATTTATTCGATTAACTTACCTATGTGATATGTTCTGCTGAGCAAATGATTCATACTATCTAAAAAGAAGAAGGCGTGTTTTAAGAGCGGAAGCGTTTTGAGCTGGTGTGCCCCAATGATAAGTTTTAATTCCCTTACTTTTCCGGACATTCAGAAATGATATTGCACAAGTCTCTTTCTGATCATAAATTATCTCGTCGTTACGCCTCATAACATGGACTTTGACTTAGAGGCAATTCCTCAGTGGGAAAAACAAATTGGCTTGTATCGTTCTAAAATTGAATCCCTACCAATTTCTATGAAAGTTAATAAACCCTTCCATCATCCACTATATATGTTCAACCATAGAATTAAGAAGTTGACGCTCAAAAATATCTTGAAGTTTTCTGTTAATGACTGCACATGGCATAAGCAAATAGACTACATAATAATAATAATAATAATAATAATAATAATAATAATAATAATAATAATGAGGACTTTGTATAGCACCTAATCTTTAAAAGCTCTAAGCGCTTCACACCATCAATAATGATATGACTACACTACAGAACAACAAATGACAAAAAACAATGAAATTGGAAAACATAAAAACATGCTGAAAATATATAAAATACAAAACATGATTAGGTCGCTAAGTTTGTCCCTGAAGTCGAAACAGGTGAGTCTTGAGAGCACTCTTAAAAGGGACCACTGTTTCTTTGTGTCTAATTTCAATGGGCAATTCGTTCCACGTCGCCGGGCCCTGGTATGCAAACGAACGTTGTCCATATGACTTTGTTTTCACCTTGGGAACAATGAGTATACGATTATAAGAAGAAGAGCGTAAGGATCTAGCTGGTGTTTACACATGGGTGAGTCTGGATAGGTATGTTGGACTGGAGTCTGTCATTGAAATATAGCGCAGAGAACAAATTTTGTGTTTGATTCTGTATCGAATTGAAAGCCAGTGTAGGGTACAGAGCAGTGGTGAGGTGTGTTCTGATCGAGGTACTCTAAAGATAATCCGTGCAGCTGTGTTTTGAACTTTTTGAAGTTTCTGGAGTAAATATTGTGATGAACCAGACAGAATTGAGTTAAAGTCCAGTCTTGAAAGTACTAATAAACACACAAGTGTTTTCGTGGCATCAACTGAAAGATATTTACGAATGGAACTGGTGCGTCTCAATTCAAGATATGCAGCCCTGCAGATGTTCATGACATGTTGGTGCAATGTGAGAGTACTGTCCAGAGTAACACCTAGATTCCGTACTGACTGTGAGAATTTAATGTTGGTGTTGCTGATATTTATTGTCTGAGGTAAAGGATGTGAATGAGAAAGTCTTTGTGTTGTGATCAGAATAGCCTCAGTTTTATCATCATTCATCTGCAGCTTGTTACATGTCATCCATGATTTCACATCCGAAATGCACTTCTCTAGTCCATGGATGGTAGCGTCAACTTCATTTGGGTGGCTAAACTTGTATATTTGGGTGTCATCAGCGTACAATTGGTGCGACACTGGGTGATGATCTATGACACTTGAGAGCGGTTGAGTGTACAGAATGAAGAGAACAGGTCCAAGAACAGATCCCTGTGGAACACCACAACATACGTCAACTGGGCTGGAGTGTATTCCATTTGCAGGTATAATTTGTGTCCTGTTGACTAAGTAGGACTTGAACCACTGTAAGGCTATATTCTGAATGCCAAATACATGCTGGAGACGGTGAAGTAATATATCATGGTCTATGGTGTCTAATGCTGCAGATAAATCCAGGAGAGTGTAAGGACTGTAATCTTTCTACTATGCAAAGCAGAGAGAATGTCACTAAATACTTTCAGAATAGTAGTTTCCGTACTGTGGCAAGGGCGATATGCAGACTGTACATTGCTAAAAAGACTATTTGAATTCAAATGAGATACAAGTTGAGTTAGAACAACCTTTTCTAATATTTTTGATATGAAAGGGAGACTAGAAACTGGGCGGTAGTTCTTTAAATCATTATGGTCCAGTGTTGGTTTCTTCAGCAGTGGCTTTACGTTGGCAGTTTTGAAAAATGATGGGAATTCCCCTGATGAGAGAGAGAGATATTAATAACATCAGTTAGTGAAGGCAATATTGGTTCTAAGCACTCAAGCAGCAGTGATGTCGGATTGGATCAAGTTTACAAGACTTTGATGCACTTTTCATCACGATTGTCCGTACTAAATCTATAGAAACAGGTTCAAATGCTCCTAACGGTTGTCACTGAAATTCTGCATCATACCTGTATGGTGACGAATTAGTTGAAATTGTGATGTCAAGCGAATCTCTAATGATTTGAACTTTGTCATTGAAGAAATTTGCAAATTGGTCTGGTAGGTCTAGTGGAGAGAAGGTCGTTGGAAGTGGTGTACATTTGTTCCTTGACATTAGTTTGTTAGTTATCTCGAAGAGCTCTTTGCAGCTGGAACTCTCCGTGATCTTAGTACTGTAGTGGGATGATTTGGTTAAATGAACTATGTTTGTGACGTTCTTCTTAGCAGCTTCGTAGATTTGTTTATGAATAGTGAGTCTAGTGGAAAGCCAAAGCCTCTCTGCTTTTCGGCGATGTCTTTTAGCAGTACGAAGCTGGTCTCTAACACAGCTATACCAAGGAGAACACTTTTTTTTTTTATTGATACTCTGCATTTGGTGGCTGGGGCATGTTTTTCAAGCAATGAACGCAGGCAGTTATCCAGTTGTTCCGCTGTTGGATGTAAGAAAGTTGTTAGGTTTACTTGGATGTCATGCATGAATTTGGTTCTGTTTATCATACGGAGGTTTCTCTTAGTAACAAATAGAGGTGGAGGGTTAGGGACTGATACATCGAGATGGCATACAATGCAGAGGTGATCCGATGCAAGCTCATGAGATACAAGAGTTGATTTCAGAATATTATCATCAGGTCTATAAAGAAACCAGTCTAAAATGTGACCAAGTTTATGGGTAGGTTGGTTAACTGACTGTTTAAGATTGAAAACATGAATGGAATCTAGGAGTTTTGACGTGTTTGGTTTATCAGGACAGTCATAGTCAAAGTTGAATTCTCCAAGAATAATTAGGTTGCCACCTATCGAATTTCCATATTCTAGAAGATTTGGAAACTGCTCCAGAAAGAGAGATTCGGTCAGCTTGTTTTTTCTACTAGGAGGAGGACGGTAGAGACAGAAAAAATGGACTGACCTTTGTTCCAGTGTGAGCGTTGTTGGACTAGTTCAAACGATGTATGGCAGAAGTTGAAGGTTGTGTTGTACTTAAGGCATTTGACCATGGAATTCTTTGTAATTACAGAAATTCAACCTCCTCGAGAGTTGCAGGGGAATGACTTGATGGAGTAATCGCTGGGTGTTAAATCCGCACACTTACATTCATCACCAGCCGAATTTAACCAAGTTTCTGTCAGGAAGAAGACGTCAATATTATGGTCGTTGATAAAATTAACAATTTCTGTGCGCTTTTCCGGTGATCCTACTGATTGAGCGTTGAATAATGCAATACGTAGTGGTATCCCTGGGACAGCTGACACAACGGTTGACGATTTAAGAGGAATTTGAACCAGGTTATTGAAATTAACGGCAGAATTTTTAAGTTGTTTATCCGTTACGGGCGAAAGGGGGATAACTGGAATCCTTTTTCCTGTTCTACGCATGCCAGCTTTGAAAGAACGTTTCTTTTTTCGCTTCCGTTTACATTTAAGAAATGGTGAATGAATTCCCATTTCGTTCAGTCTTGAGCACAGTGTAGTATCTAGTACCAAGGTGTGGTCAGTTAATCCAATTAATGAGGGTTCGTCGTAGTGTAAGCGGTCACGTGACGGCAGTTTATTCAAAAACAAATTACGTCTCAACAGCGGGACAAAACAGCTGAGAAAAAATCCAATTGGTCTCGCTTCCAACACAAGGAGATGAACCAACACACACGAACGGAACAGCCAATGCATGATGAAACACAACAATGTAGACGATGACAGAAAACAAGCACAAATATCACAAATATAGTACAAAATCAGTCGAGCCCACTTTCAAGCAGTCAAGCGATGGCGGCCATCATAGAAAGGTTCAAGAATGAATGTATGAAGCAGACTCACATTCCAAATTGACACGAACTCTTTAGAAATTATATTTACAACTTTATACTATCAGTTCTGGAATATGGTAATTTTGCTTTGGGACAATCGCCCATTACTCGAGAATACAGAACTCGATAAAATAAAAACGTAACCAAGATACTCTTCGTTGTGACTATTCAATATTTTATTGGCATTTCAACTTAATATCGTCCGCCGTATGTTCATATATATATTTACAACTTTCGAATCGTCCAAGGAGAAAAACATTTTAAGCCATTGACATCGTTCCTATCCATTACCTTCTATATTGTACACCATGTAATCTCCAATACAAATTTATGACATCAAATATGTTTAGTCTAAACTAATCGATGTACAGTTAAAGTCATACGCAAGAAATAATGATTTTCTCCATAGTTAAGGTAATGTCGCACCCCATTCATTGCACGAAATTGTATTAGACTCATATTATCGACGTATGTCCGATTTGAGGCGAGTTAATTACCCGTGACTTTCTTGTTACAAGTATACTCGTCAATGCTCCATTGCAGTGCGTTTCATTTAGAAACGGGTGATTGTATAATAATGGTAAAGTGTGGAAAGACTCTCTCTCTCTCTCTCTCTCTCTCTCTCTCTCTCTCTCTCTCTCTCTGATTGAGATGTTATTATGTAATCAAACAGTTGTTGAGCAAAAGAGTATTTAAATACACAAAATTATAGAATTATAGATGCATCAGTAATCCGGACTATCAAACGAATACCTTGTCCATTAAATATAATGCCAGTTAAAACCACGTTAACCACATATTTATCATCACTCATGATGAACTATTATGAACTCGTATGAACCCTTAGTTCCTGACATAACAACTTGGTGTAACATTATTGTTTGTTTCCTAACGTAAAACAAGGATAACCTAAGATCTTTCATCTCGTCCGCGAATGAAAGCATCTTGAATAGTTTGCGTTTGAAATGTTCAAAAAAAAGAAGAAAAATAAAATAAAATATATAATTTTACTTTCGTGCACTATTAAAACTTCTTTTCAAAGGGCAAACATAATGATACTATGTCCATCATGGTACTTCTGGTCAATAGTACAGGTCAATACATATTGAAACTTGATTGTTTTATATCATACTCCATGTGATTACTGACAAACGATACAAAAAGAAACGAACGGAAATGAAGAAATCAGACAGGAAGGACAGCAAAAATAATACTATAGAAACAATTCATTATTTTCCATTTTGAATAACCAACGATATAGGGGAAATTTGTTTAATATTCGGAGGTTTAGTTCGATCAAAGTAATTCCTGTTATCATTTTTAAATCATCGACAGGCATCCCTAGCAGCATGGGTCACAATTCTGAGAATCATGGGAGATTTACCGGAAGTTGATTACGGGGAATCCTTTGCTGTAGCTGGAGTGAGTATCAGAGTTTCTCTCTCTCTCTCTCTCTCTCTCTCTCTCTCTCTCTCTCTCTCTCTCTCTCTCTCTCTCTCTCTCTCTATATATATATATATATATATATATATATATATATACATACATACATATATATATATATATATATATATATATATATATATATATATATATATATATATATATATATATATATATATATATATATATATATCTGATGATAAAGTGTATTTTAAGATTGTATCAAGTTTCAGCGCGGAAACTACTTTAATGTTATCACACACAGTCTTTACAATTTAAAAGATTTCAGCACAGAAATTTAGAAGAAGAAAAACAAACTATTACACACTGTATAATTGCCATACAATCAATCATATTGTTTTTTCCTTGTCAAATTTTTATGCAAGATATAATAATACTGCACTATTTCAGTCTATGTCAGAAACTAATCGCCTACCTATTAATCAAAATCACCTCTTGAATCCATGATCAAAGAAAGTTTCAAGTCTGATAGATCAAAGAATGTTTCAAATCTCACAGTAATAGTAAATTACACGTCTGTCAGATGACACTCTAGAATACGTCCAGAAATATATTATACGTACAAAGTTTGACACATATTAATCCGTGATTAAACCGATTCAGATATGTTTTATAAGGGGTCCTCGTGAATTTGTCATTATGGTAGGTGTCGCAAGTTATCCCATGAGAATTTTAACATTAGTTTTTTTAAAGATTCGATATGAAGTTAATGAGGATGTAACAATACACTTCGTTCACTATGAACTTTAGCATTAGTGTTGAGTCACTATCGTGTCTACAGAAATTGGACATGGAGTTGCGATGGGGTAGAATTTTCATAAACTACATATTTACCCGCTTTATGCTACCTATGCTAAAAAAAAAACTTGCCCTTCAGTTCCTAGTAATTAAATAAAATGTTTTAGACTTTAGGAGACATGCGATGTTGATAAATAAAAAGTTGATTTTGCAAGTTTGGAATTTAGTTTTGTTATCCACTTTGTTCCTTAATTGACTATGTAAAGTTGCAATGTCGTCTGTTTATGTGCAAAATATGACAAAAATTAAGTACATTAATTAGGTATTTACTAGATCGTTCTTAATTATGGTACGCACAAGGTGAAGTTAATCCTATTTTGATCGCAAACCATAATTCCTGTTTTGAAAATGTTTTACAAACGTTCAGTATTAGTATTTTCCATTATAATGACCATTTTACGGGATGGTTTCCATAACTAGAATAAGTCCAAATTTCGAAATAATTAGCATGTCTGAAGATTTTCTATGTATTCTGCACAAAATGGCGGCCTGTCCAGAAAACATTATGGTATTGCTGGCAATGTCTCAGCTGGCGGCATGTCCGACACGATCTGATAGTGTGTGCGGTACAACCGAAACAGCCATTGCTATTGAACTATGATGCAATCTGTCATGTGTCCTAGTTCTACCAAGCCACGCCCTCTAACCAACTAATTTGCAAATAGACTGGCATGCTGATGTGTTTCTTGTTCGCAGGGTAGCTCATGTACAAAGTTATCACTGGTTAAAATGCCGGTATTCGCTTATTTACCATCAACTATATAAAGTTTATTCTTGCAGCAATTACCAGCAGTTGTTCAAAGAGTAAAGTCTAATTACCACAAGAAGTACTCAAAAAAGGACATCGATGATGCATACAAAGCTTACACAGAGATGGTAAATTATTATTACCGTTTGATAAACCTACTCGCTTTAAGTTTTACCAGTATAAATACAGCTTTCACGAAGAGTTTATAATAAATACACGTATTTAGACTGGTTAAAATTGCATCGTGTAACGCGGAAAACTAGACGTTATTACTTCAAAACACCAGAATGGAATTATTATTTATTCAAACGCTCTTGTTGTGTTCATGTAAAGAATGGTTTAAACTAATGTGTTTTAAAAACTATTTAAGATCAATGTTTTTAATGATTATTTGTAATAAGAAAGGAACTTCAAATGATAAAAGTTTAAAGGGGTCCTTTCAAGAATACATACTGTATATTGGGTTTTTAAGCTTCATGAATTCCATAAAATAGCAATCTTTGCTATTAAATTGTATCATTTAAAGATCTTGATGATATTCGAAAGTCCAACCGCAAGTATACCTCTCTCTATCTCTCTTTTCCAAACTTTTAAAAAAAATTAAATTCACTTGGAAATGTTTCCGTCTACTTAACATTAAAAGTTGTATATTTCAAGTAATGTAGATTAATGTACGTTAACGCCACTGTTACAAATATCATTCTCGTCTCTTTTTCAGTTTAAAGACCCATCTGCTATTGACAAAAATGTCCCCTTCCTTCCTGACAACAGGGAATCAATGTTGGAAAAAGTTCAATATATATGTGCTCTAGGCATCTACAGAACTGATCTGAGGTAACACGTTTTCATAAATTCCGAGAATAAGAACAATACATTGTAGTTAGCTGAGGATCCCTTTGCATTGAATCTGATCTTGATTTGGACATGTCTTGTTGGAGATAAGGTCCATGGTACCACAAAACCGTATTAGATCCTAAGCATGCGCAGATCTGAAGTTTCTTTAAACGTTAGAATCATTCAGATAATATATAACACCAGGAACCTTGTCAATAACTTCCCGCGTGCATTTTGAAGTTTCTGCTGGTGGATCACCTGTTAATTTTATAATTATACCTGATCGGATTAATATTTAGACTTTATTGTTTTAAGTACAAAAGAAAATACCACAAAAAACAAGGCAAATTATAGAAATAATGTACCGAGAAAAACTATTCCTTTTTGGTCGTTTTGCTATAATGATTACATCTTCTTTTTTCACAGGGACGAGCTTTATTGCCAGGTGTGCAAACAACTGACGAACAACCCTTCCAAGAACAGCACTGTCAGAGGCTGGGTCCTTCTGCAGATGTTCGCTGGGTCTTTTGTTCCTTCTGCACGGGTAAACTAGCTGCTAAATCTCAACTTACGTACCATTTATCTTGGATACATTCTAGCCAAGTTATATAAAATCTATCTTAGGCATACACAATAATTACCAAAGCATAAATGACACAATATTTATGCAACTTTCGCCAGAAAGAAGTCAATAGTACGGATAAAGGAGAGTTAGGCCTCAGCGTACGGTTTATCCGTGTTCTCTCCTCACTTTTTCTAGCATAATCGGAGCAAGCAGACGATGGCGTCTCTCCTTAGGAGATGATGCCAACGCCTTAGCTGACATCAAATGAAACTAATCTTGTCTGCACATTTTATTGTCGGAAAAAGCTCAAAGAGACTAATTATCAGAGTTTCCCAGACATATTATGCTGACACCAGGCCGACCAGTCCTAGCACTAACCTCTTAATGCTGAGCGTCAAGCGAGACAGCTGTTAGGCCGGGGATCGAACCCACGACCTACCTTTTCCGCGGCGGACGCTCTAACCACTAGGCCACCGTAATGGTTATATATATATATATATATATATTTACGTCATGATGCAATATCCAACGAAATGGCAGCCACATTACATCAAAATAGCATAGAGGTATGCGAACAATATCTACCCAGTACAAGTTCATAGGCAAACAACTTCAACTTACATGTCACTCTCTCAAAGTACATTATGACTGGTGAGCGCCACCTAAGTAGGCAAACAAGAAACAACATTGACCAGCTAACTATGATTATCGTTATTTAGCAAAAGGCCAAACCAGTCTTACATAAAGCTAACAGTAAAATTCACATGTTTAACACATTGACCAGTAACAAATTGTATTTGATGTGCATGAATAACAAACATGATAATATATTACACGTTTTCCATTCTACGTAAGCTATTTTATTACATTGTCTGTTCTTCAGTTCTGCCCATTTTTCCTTTTATTTATTTCTGAAAGACGGCTATTTTATTATATTGTCTATTCTTCAGTTCTGCCCATTTTTCCTTCAATTTCTGAAAGACGGCTTGGTGGAGTATGCACAAAGAGTAGAGAGGTTACTGCGCAGGACATTCATCACAGGAACAAGAGGACAGCCACCAAGCTGGCTGGAATTCCAGGTAAATTATGTCTACATTACTGTTCTTCAAATATTTCTTCCTTTCCAAATTTCTAATTCATACTTGTTTAGTTTGTATTTATTAGTTTTTATTCAACATTAATAATAAAGTATGCGTAACTTGTCAACAGTACTTAGCCATGGTAAGATTTAGGAAAGCAGAAAATGATAATCATACAAAATATAATAAATATAGCAGGTAAATTGATTCAATATGAGTTAACAAATATAGTGGACAAATTGAATCGATACTAATTTGGTAAATATAGAGGTCAAATGTACTTAATATAATTTCGTAAGTATAGTAGGTACATGGATTTAGTACTAATCATTGTTATTTTGGGTGACTTAATGTTCCAAAACTATTGCTTTCATCCTCGGTGATATTTTATTAGGAAGATGCTATTTGAGAACTCTGATAGTTTCATTGCCAATGAATGAATGTTTGGTATAACCGCAGCTGTAGAAGTTTAGTGTGGAAGAAAATGTGCATTCTGTTACTGGTGTTACTATTAACGTTCCCTCTAAGCTACGCGCGCGCGCAGCTGCTCAGGCATCCCCGCGCAGCTGAATTGTCAATTTTTGCTCAATCCAACGTTAAATTGTGCTCGTCTCGGTAATGCTTGCGCAGTGCAGAGAGCACTGCGCGTACATCTACCATTCGCTTAGAGGGAACGTTGGTTACTATCCCTAATCATAAAGAGGCAAGAGAGAATTATTCTGATTTATACCCTCACCTCCTCCAGATAATAACTACAAATTTCTTTGACAGGCTGCCAAAAATGGGAAACCAATCTTGATTCCAGTGATCATAATGGATGGAAAGCGTTTCTTGTTGGAAACTGACTCTGCCTCTACCGTAAACGAATTGTGTTCACAGCTCGCTGACAAAGTGGAGCTCAAGGAACGCAGCGGTTTTTCCATCTACGTCAGTCTTCAACACAGGGTGGGTGTTGCTGATCGCGTGATTGTGTTTGTAGGACCCATATAATAGCATTGCGATGGCTTGTGACAATGAATGCAGGCTTTATACATCAATTAATAATGACAGCATATGTAAGTTTAGTTTCACATACTGAAAGGCGTAATGACAACTGGCCATAAACATTATAAATGCTTGTTTCAAAGGTATGAATCTAAGACGGGGCAAATTGTTTCTTGCGCACATTTCCAATCAATATACAATTCTGTCACATTTAATTTTAATGAATTTAAATAAATATGGAAGAACCATCTAACTCTTAATCTGATGACATGATGAGCATAGTTATAACAATTATAATTACTCTCGTCAGTATGCAAAGTTACACTTCGGCTCTCTCAGAAGTTTTGTTTGCGAATAGGTTGCAAAGGCCATCAAATAGCTTGAAAATATACCCTTCCTCCAATTTGTGGAAAAAAATTAATTCTGTCATATTTATTGAAATTAATAGAAAATATCCATGTTGGAAATAAGATCACAGCCTCTCTCCCTTTTACCAACCAACCAACTAACCAAGAAAAAGTGGTTGATTCCTAAAGATTTAGCAGAATTAGTTTCTGTTCTTCGCAGGTTGCGTGTATTGGCCATGGAAACCACAGGGTAATGGATGCTGTAGCAGAATGTGAACAACAGACAAAGTCTATGGGCATGCGCGAGAGCAGTAGCAATTGGCGAATGTACTTCCGAAAGGAATTTTTCACGCCCTGGTTTGATCCTAGTGATGATGAATTCACCACCGACCTCGTATATCAGCAGATCATGCGCGGGATCTCAGTCGGAGAGTACAAATGTGACAAGGTCAGTTGGCATTAAAACTATTCCCACACCTCATCTTGTGTATTTTGTTCTGATTACATGCAAATAGATACCTTGATATGGAACTTCACCTTCTCCTACAGTAAAACATATTTTATTTAAGCAGATGGATTTCTAAAATTGCTCTAGATTTGTTTCAGTAATGTATCTGCGTATAGTAAGTAGTGATTTAGTAAATAATTGAAATAGTTATGAACTTCTTCAGTAAAAGATTGTCATTGGCTTACATTTACAAATCTTGGATGCAATGGAGACCACATTAAAAGCACAAACAAATAACAATATCAACCCAAAAAATGTGTCGAATCGAAATAATTTAATGCGAAAGAAAAGAGTGAGCAGATAAAGCCATCCATGATCTTGACAATTTTCTGATTTACAATGTATTCCGGAAGTTGCAGAAGCTTCAGTTTGAACAATAAGCCTCCGTACGACAACCAAATTCGGTCCTCAATTAGTGTACAGTATATAACAATAAACTCTACAGTACCGAACAATCCAAAATATAAAATAGATACCAAGAATATATTTTCTGTTTTGATTCTAACAGGAAGAGGTGCTTGTTATGATGGCTGCTCAAAGGTATTACATAGAATTTTCAACCAATTTAGAAAAGACTAAAATTGAATCGTTCGTGAAAGCCTGGCTTCCAAAAAAAAGTCAAAGCGAGAAAGAGGTTTCATACTGGGTAGAACAGTTGAAGAGTGCTTTAGAAAAGGACTTTGTGAAGGAGAAACCCAAAATACAGTCGCTCAAATCGGATATTGTGACGTTTGCTATGAACAAGTGGTACACAATGTTTTCAAGGTTTTATGATGTATCGAAACTCATAGGTCCCGACCTATCGTGGAATAAGGTGATTGTGGGAGTCAACTGCAAAGGTGTTCACGTCCTAGACGATAGTGAGAGTGTTAAAATGCACTTTTCTTTCGTCGAGATCTCAAAGGTTTCCAAAGGAAGGTTCGTACTTTTATTATATATTTCAAATTTGATAGAAATAAAAATTATTGTAATCAGACTTACTTTAGTATTTATGCATACGCTCATTTTAGAACACAAATCTACCATTCAAACTACAATATTTATTCGATGTCTTGCAAGTCTGTACAGAACTAAGTATCTACTGGAAGCGATTCAGGCAATATCTGGTCTGTTTATAGTGCATGCAAATTATCAATTAACTATTTAAAATATATTTAACTTCGACTTTGGTCCAAAGTTATCTTCAAAAATGAATAAAAAATAATCCAGCTTGGTCCAGTTTCACTCTATCTCAAAGTTGTCCTCAAACTGGGATTACCTTATTTGGCCTATGGCATTTTTGACAATATTTTTGATTCTTTTCAGAATTTGAATACAAGAGATGAGAAATACATCTATCGTTCTAAATTTGCAGAGCATGACCTTTGTTAGTTTTGTTTTTGAAAAGCATTTTCATAATTACTCAATTATGAGGTAATCATAATATTTTGCTTCTGTTTTGAAGTACTCAGGAAAATATGAATTTGCTCTCATTCTTCATGTATTCTTAATATTTTGCAATTGTGGGATTCCTCTTAACAAACACTATTCACTACAGAACAGGAGATCCTCTTGTAAACGTCCACACAATTTATTTAGGACATTTTAAAAAGCTGCAAAGTATTGTTGCCCTTTTATTATATAATAAATAAAGCGATGAAAGACGTTTATTGGATGAAAACAACCTATGTTAAACCTTAATTTATGTATGATAAATTGTAATAAAAAACCCACTCCTTCCGATAAACAAATGTATTTAAATTTGAGAACAATTTCTTGTAATAACATACGGTTTTATCATCATTTGCATATTTACAGCGACACATATACTGGTATGGTAAACCAATGCAGTTTTGTGTACAGGTAAATTTGAATGGAGCGGTATTTATCAAATGTTGCATACACAATGCTAGATGGAAAAACTTTATGCATGTGGAATACTCGCGTTAAGCATGCATCTTTGTATAACCTTCATTATGTGGCATAGTGGCATAAAGGTTTGATAATAATATATATTTCTTAAAACGTTTTTTGCAGCTTATATACCAAACAAAAAATATGTGTGTGTGTGTTTGTGTGTGTGTGAGAGAGAGAGAGAGAGAGAGAGAGAGAGAGAGAGAGAGAGAGAGAGAGAGAGAGAGAGAGAGAGAGAGAGAGACCAAATTAAATTGAAATAACCAACATATAATTAGTTGTCTTACTCAGACATTTATAATACCCTTGCTTCCAAAGGCTGTTTTATGTTTTCTTTGTCATGTATCATTGTCCTACTCTACGTCCGAAAAAGTTAAATAGCATTTCAACGGATTATTTTTTTTCCATTTTCATACATTTATTGAATATTAATTAAATATTTGACACCATTAACTCATAAAAATGGAATGTTCAGTTTCTTTTGTAATAACGTTCATATAAATTCAGTTTTCGATCTTATTGTACAACTCCGACATTAAAAAGAAAGAACAAGAACCGAAGAAATATTTACCTTTTATTTTTGTGTGCAGAGTATAAAATTTCGAATTAAAGAGTTGTTGCATGCGTATAGTCTATACGTTACACTTTTAGCTTGAATGCAGTGCATGTAAAACTGTATGGAGGGGGTTCATATATTAATCGACGTTTGTCATTGCATGCTGGTATCGTTCCTGTGGCCGAAGTGGTTAAGAGCGTCCGCAGACACAAGGGCTCGTATCACTGCTTATCATGTAACAGTCAGTCATACATAAATAATAATAAAGTATTATTTTATGTTGTATGTATGACTAATAGTTAAATTGTAAAGAACGAAACGAACCCCTGTGCGAGCTGCTACCTTGCTTGGCGCTCAGCATTAAGAGGTTACTGTTTGGACTGGTCGGCCTGGTGTTTGGATAATGTGTCTGTTTGGGACATAATGCCACATGTCTGTGGCAGGATGCCCCAGTGCTTGGCATCACTAAAAAGTGCTACATTGCTGACAGCGTAGCGATTTAACTGGAAAATTGTTAAAGCTACGTTAAAAATCCAAATCTTACACACACACGCACGCACGCACACACACACACACACACACACACACACACACACACACACACACACACTTCCTGATGGGAGACGTATCATCTTGTTATCATTCTAATTCTTGTATATCATAACATAAATTATTGGACTGCTCAACTGATTATAATTTTATATTACATCCAACATATTTGGTTTACCCGTTCCATACAGCTGAGCGCCTGTTAGCCATTAATTAGTTCATCGAAGTTTCCTTTTTTCCCCTTATATTCAGTTTATGCTTCATCTTCTACTTGCTAAAGTTGCAGAACTGAACAGGGAGTTCGTGTACGTACAAGGTATGCCATACGTTACCGAAAAAAAGTTTTAAAAAAATTATTTATATTTTTACATTTCTCAATAGATCCAGTAGTGCTTTTATGTTAGTCCATTGAAGTGAGATAGAAAGCACACCGTATATATTCGCTTATATGTGAGGTCATTTAAAGTAAGTTAGAATGTATACCGTATATATTCGCTTATATGTCGGGTACAACTGCGAATATATTTTAATCTGTTGCCACATATTGCTCCGGCATATCAGGGTCTACGCTGCTTGTTCTACCGCTTATTGCTAAAGAGATCAGTAGATCCAGATACACCATCGTATTAAGTGATAACAGATTTGGTTCTGTGCATTTGTTGTTAGATCCGTCTTATACGTGAGTACAGACGGTATACTTCTTCTAAAGTAATTTACGCCCCTTTACTTCCTAACTACATTTAATTGGCATGTTGTAGATCTGTTAGCATGGCTTTTTTAATATGAAGTAATTTTATTCATCTTATATCACATCATTAATGGTAATATTTCAGCTTCAGGAACAAGGAAGGGTAAGGTTGCACAACTGTATTGCATTATTATTCAACGTATTTCAGTGACAGCTTTTGCTTCTTTCCTTTTTGAAACGTTATTAGTGATTAATGTAGAATGTTGGCTGGATTCATCCAATAAAAAAGATGGTCAAGCCATCAAGTATGAAGTTTTTGACCACCGTCTTCGCTTGCTGTGCTTACTCTAACGCCAGTCATTCAGTTCATTTAAATAGCAACTCTGAGGAATTTATACTTTATTTGTCTGTTCTTTCAATTTCAAATGGGTATTCAGTTAATTATTTACGCGTGAAAGCTAGTTATTAACGTGTACATTTTATTTTGCTGAGCACATTCTTTTGCAGCCATTGCATTATCGGTTGAGAGAGTCTTCACACCGATCAGACACATGGTCTGTCGTATCAGTTACAATCAGTATCACCTCAGGGAGGACCATGTTTAGCAGGGGGGGGGGGGGCTAAATTTTAAAAGTACCATAACTTTCATCGAAAGGGCACCAAAGCTAACGTCAATGTTTCTGTTTTCTCAAATTTTGCATAATGCCCAATAAACTTGCGGAAGAATAAAACTGGTCAAAATTCAAGTGTTTAATGACTGTACGTTTGTGTGTGTACGTTTTGGGTGTTATTTTATCTTGGGGGTCCGGAAACCCCTACCCTCGATCCGGCCCTGCACCCTGATTAGATACATAGTCATTTATATCAGTTGCAATCAGTATCCCCTAGATCAGATACTTAAGGAAATGTGTCAGTTGATAGCTTTAACAACAACAACAACATCAATAATAATAATAATAATAATAATAATAATAATAATAATAATAATAATAATAATGAGGACTTTGTATAGCGCCTAATCTTTCGAAGCTTTAAGCGCTTTGCACCATCAATAATGATATGACTACACTACAGAACAACAAATGACAAAAACAATGAAATTGGAAAACATAAAAACATGCTGAAAACATAAGATACAAAACATGATTAGGTCGCTAAGTTTGTCCCTGCAGTCGAAACAGGTGAGTCTTAAGAGCACTCTTAAAAGGGACAACTGTGTCTTTGTGTCTAATTTCAAACACACCAACCACACAGAGGCAATGACCGCTCCTGAGGCCTAGTGGTTAGAGCGTCCGCTGCGGAAGCGGGAGGTCGTGTGTTCGATCCCCGACTAAGCCATACCAAAGATTTACAAAAATGGTACTAATAGCTGCCTCTCTTGACGCTCAGCATTAAGAGGTTAGTGTTTTGACTGGTCGGCCTGGTGTCAGGATAATGTCTGCGGCATGATGCCCCAGTGCTAGATAACACCATAAACTGCTTCACTGCAGACATCGTAGCGATATGACTGAAAAATTGTTAAAGCTACGTTAAAATCCTAATCAAACAAACAAACAAACAAACAAACAAACACAGAGTCAAGATCTTTAAAACACCGATCACACAGAGGCAATTATGTATGTTGATATATTTAACACTTTGATCACACACAGAGGCAATTATATCAGTTGATATCATTAGCACTTCGATCACACAGAGGCAATTAAAAGCAGTTGATATCATAGTTCCAACCGATGGGCGGGTTTTGTATTGGCGAACATTGGATTACGTGTCCAATGCTCTATCAAGTGCGCGACCTCGGTGCTCTCTTTTGAAGACTGGGTTGAGGCCATCAAACTCACAAGACATGTCCTCTAATCTCAGTTCGAGAATTGTCTTGCCTCATCAGAGCAAAAGGTTTTGTTGAACTATTTCAGAAAGATTTGGTGCATTAAATTTACATAAATCATAATCAAATCGTTTTTACCGTTATCTTTTTATGTTACTAACTTAAAACTGTTGGTATTTACTATCGATGAGAAGTATATATATATATATATATATATATATATATATATATATATATATATATATATATATATATATATATATATATATATATATATATATATATATACATACAGCAGAAGAAACTGTTATGATAGCGTTGTTCCTTTAGACCTTTATGTTAAACAGTATCAGTATAGGAAACAGAGATTTTTTTCTTAAGTCTCGGCTAAGGTTATTTGGAACGGATCATATTTGTGTCACAGTTCCGGTTCAGTATTATCCGAATAAATATTTACACAACCTTAATTGAATATGAAAAAGGACGGCAAAGGCACTTTTACCGTGTTAGTTGCTTTGACATTAAGGTTTCCTTGAGTAATAAGTCTACACTCGCGCGTTTAAGTCGAATTCATCTGCAAGTATTTGCCATCGCATAGTGTACCGGCGGATCTGGGTCTACGAGAACAAACAGTATAGACCTTGATCTAGCAGAGCATTATGTGATGGCATCTCAATGTATGTGTTGTTCGTAGCTACACTAGACTTATAAACAAGTATATAAGATGATTGTTTATATGGGGTTTCTAGTTGTGATTTTGGTGTGCTACTCGTTATGTATTACTGCACAGAATGTGAGATTGAAACGTTCTTCCGTCTTCCGTTTGAACTTCCTATATATATATATATATAATATATATATATATATATATATATATATATATATATATATATATATATATATATATATATATATATATATATATATATATATATATATATATAACAAATTACTGGATAACAGTAAATGGATAGCAATTTGACTACTGCATTGGTAAGTCTTGTGGTATTTAAAAAAAAAAAACTCGATCAGTAACCGTGTGTCTTTAAAAATGCAAATTTTCTTTGTCACGCCATTAGCTGACTTTTTTGTATTCATATGATTTTTTTTTTGGGGGGGGGGTAAATGTAAAATTTTCATGCATTAATCTGTAATATGTGGGACAAAAATTACTAATCGAATACTATATAAAAGATCAAATTTTGCCACATCCAAAATGTAAATATTAAAACATACTATTTACGGTGGTGTTTGTAGCAACAATGAAGATTGTAAATAAGAATTATACACATAGTATCCCAAAAAATAATATAATGTTTTAATGAAGGAAAGAAAGGTAACTAATTCAGAAATTACACGATTATATTATCAAAACTGCAATATCGTTACACCAAAACTCGTTCATCAAATAATGTATCTTTTCTCTATGTATCATTTTCATTCCAACATATTTCTACTTTATTGCAGACAAACGTTACTACATTCTTTAAACTTACGTTAAATGAACAAATAAACACGCACAAAAACTGTAATAAACACGCACAAAAACTATAATAAACACGCGCAAAAACTGTAATAAACACGCACAAAAACTGTAATAAACACGCGCAAAAACTGTAATAAACACGCACACAAGGTAAGAGAAATACAAATTTGAATGCGCTGTTATGCCAAGTACTATCTCAATAAATGATTTCTGAAAAGGCTTCGTATGGACTGATTTAAGTTCCCTCACCAATTAAATTAAATTAAATGACCAACGGTAAAACTTTATTCATTAAATGTCGGTGAAAATGTTGTTAGCCGTTCTACTGAACTTTAAGAATTTGATTAATTGGTGTGAGTTAAATTACCTTTTTTGTCGACATGTCTTTATATTTGTGTGTAAATAAGAGTAATCGTTATGCTTTCCTTCTTTGATATGATTATTCATGTTGGTCAAGTCAAACATGCTTCATGCTTGATGTTTTCAAATTTCCAGAAATTCTTAGTAGAGCATGTTAACAATATAGAAGTACCCATTGTATTCAATAGCAAAAATGACACAGAAACGATGGGTTTGACATTACCGTATATAGAAATATTTCGGAACATATATGCTTAAATAATATATTTTGGATAGAACCTATATTTTCGCGTAATCATCCGGCAGCGACAAATTCAATCTTTTCAATCCAGTTGCATGTAAAATCAAGATTTAAGCGAAAAAGTCATGTTCATATTTTTTTCATTTTTTATTTCGCACTGATTTTATTACTAATTTTTCCAGGTGACATTTCCAAAATAATATTTGTACAAATGATAATAATAATGATATATGCGAAGTATAAAAAGAAACTCTAGAAGAGATCAGTCTGTCGCACTATATCTAGGAATACATGTGGAATATCAGATCTCCTGCAATTAAAACTTTAAATTTACTTTGTTTTGTTGTTTACGATCATGCAACTGATATGGAAGCCAGTAGCAAAACATATTTTGTCCATTGCACACACCACAATAGCCGCTCAGGCTCTTCTTACCGTGGGAATTGAACTAGCACCCTTCAGGTAATGAGTCTAACGTCTGACTTTGTAACCACTGAAACAACGTGTCTTCCTTTAAATTTAGAAGCAAACCAAATGCACTAACGAATATTTAACCAGGCTTCCTAATTAAATTATAACTTTGTTAGCATCCAACTTACTTTTGAAATATAAATCGAATGATAGCAAAATAATCCTTGCGATAATCCCAAACCTGTTTTACTAATATGCTTCAGCAATGCATTTATGAATAAATATTTTTTTAAAGTTTCATTCTAAACTCCGATAAATAAAACTGTATTAATCTAAATCTGCTTTGAAAAATCATTTTTTCCATTTAAAAAAAAAATATTAAAATAAAGGGATCTTGTCAAATGTAAGCAAACCTTTTTTAATAAATATAGGCACAACAGAAATCTTGCTGATATTTATATCACTGTTTTCCGAAGTTTAGGACATCATACATGTATAAATTGTTCATTCATGCTTTTGTAATTTTGTTTCCAATTATTTCACCAGCTTTTATAATATGATGGATATTGTATATATTATGATTAATGGATCGGCTTGATTTCACGTCCTACATATTTTGTATCGCAGTATATCAAAATAAATCAAATAAAGAAATATAATTTGGTTAATTGTATTCCCGTTTAAAACAACGTGTACCATACGTCTATGCGTTTTTACATACGTAGGCAATTTCACATAGCCAAATCCAAAACCTTCTACTCTGTGCTTTTTCAGGCAAAAAGACAAAATATTACGGCAATTTTGCAGCTAAAGTTCTTTATTTAACCTTGATTTAACTTTTGATTTTCTCAGCATTTGTACGAACATGTATTCAAGTACATAAGTCTTAATTTTCTTTCTTAAAATGGTACTTTAGCTCATCAACGTTGTCATGAGTGGAGAAAGTGAAAGATAATGATAATGACATTCTGACCAATGAGGTATTAAACATACACCAAAGTTCTGTACGGCAATAAGGAAAACGTTTAAATTGGTAACATAATTGGTCAAAAAATTTAATGGATTTAAACACTGCCGCTGCAAAATTGTTCTACCGCAAGGTTATAATCCCAAACTACTTTCTGCTTCACTATTTGAATGTCTATACATCTAAGCATAATGACACTAGCTTTGGATAAATAGATAAATTTTATTTCGGGTAAAATAAGTCGTTTGAAAAACATTAAAGTATGTTATATAATAATTTATGTTGCTATTGATTGCAACAATTATTAAAATGTATTGAAGAAGAAATTCCCACATAAATGCACCATGAATTTAATAGACAATAAACTTTTTCGAAATAGACTTTAACTAAATTTTCAAGACGAATTAAAAAAATTACTCGAACATCTTTGTAGCATCGAACTTTTTTTTACTTTAGATGCCTTCCTATCCAATATATTTCATTCAATCAGAGTAACAATTGTTTAATCGAATACTAACCATCGTTTCTAGTTTTCTTGTATATCTTAGTACACCTAAGCAAAATGATCATTATCACTATGTGAATCCACCTCTGTAAGTAAGGTGGACCCATATGTTGGAGACTTTCAAGAAGAAAAAAGTCTTATTTTAAATCATGGCCAAATTAAACCAGGTTGTGTATATGCATCTCTAATGCAAACTAATAACTATTTATCGACCATTTAAATCAAATCCTTAAAATCCGAGGTGACTCGTTTTCGTTATTAAGTTTATATATATATATATATATATATATATATATATATATATATATATATATATATATATATATATATATATATATATATAGCAACTCTGAATATATTTCGGCCTTTGTCCAGTCAATCTTTGTGGTGGCTTTGCATCTCCGATGTACACCAATATTCTCTTAACCTATTTCTTATTTGATTCTAGAGTGAACGCTGTCTGAAATTTTCAGATATCTGGTTACCATAACAACAGTTCAAGGAGATGACTACCACATGACGTCGCCTCATGCAGATGACCTTTTCACCTTGGTGACGTCATTCCAAATCGGTCTCAGAAGGCGATCCAGATTCGCTTTAGTTGTTCAAGATGCTTCCCATTTTGGTTTGTATATATTTGCAACATCAACTGAAAGCTATTGCAGTGACAACTACTCGTTCTTATAAAACAAATAGTTCTTGCACATAATTTGCATACACAGTTAACACAGCACACAAAACAAAATTCAACATAAGAAAATTGGGACTGATGGTGAAATGTGGGATGTTGAAATATTTACTATGACACGTTTATTATGAAATGCTAATGTCTATACACGATGCATACAATTCAATGGAATATTTACCAACAAGATAAAGCTTATCTTTAAATCATGCCATCTTTGCTAGCAAATGTTCCGATATGTTAACTCCATCTACAGCTTGGCGGATCAAGCAGATATTTATCTGCTTCTGGTCTGTGAATTTCATTAGATGCAGCAGCAAGACACTGCATCCAATCCAACTTAAGTTGTTCAAATTTGAACTCTGTTCCGACATGATTGAGACAAGGGAAGAACACAACTTGAATGGATTCATAAGTAAACAATTTGCCACTGTCGGTCTTTGTTTGTACAAATAGCTTTCACTCAAGTACAGATGTAATGGACGTTCTCTGGAATATAGTCATACTTCTGATGTTAAACTTATAAAGTGTCCTTTTGAAGTCAATTGCCTCCACTATTTTTGGTCAATGTACAATGCACCACTTTAACATGCTATTGGTTAGTTGGCATTGTATATTAAGGGAGGAAACTCATGGAATCTAATAGATGTCGCTTGGACATAACATGGTAATATCTGCTCGATCAGCCAAGGTGTAGGAAGGGTTAAACTTATTGGAACCTTGTCTAGAAGAAAGATGAAACAATGCCAGCTTTCGTTTTCATATATCAGTTTCTTAAATGGAATGTCCATGAAAATGTTCACTATTATTTAAAAAAGTGTGAACATTATAAATTCAAAAATATAAACGAAGTTCAATAAAGACTTATGTTTATCAAAATATTTTAGTTCATCTTTGACAACATGGCGCATACCTAGTATTTTTAGCACTTCCATACTTAGAGGCAAAGTATAAATAATGACATGAAAGCATAAGTGGATCTCTGCATGTCTCGTTGGGTCTTGAGCGGTTTTGGTTCACTACAATAGTTAAGATTCCCATGAAACAGTTTTCTAAAATATCAAATTTAACAACACTTAACCTTGAGTTATGTTTGATTTCAATTCAGCAATGCTTTTTTCTCAAAAAGCACATAAGGTTGTGACGCTTTCCAACAATGATGAAGGAAAGAAGATTATGATTTCGTTGATTAAACTGTAGCTTCAGTACAGATATAGTTAAATTTTGATTTACTAGAGCTAAGTATTGGTCACATGGGAACCTATTTTATCATCAAGAGTCACTGACTAATAAGTAAATAGTTTATACCTGGCATGGAAGCACATGGGAACCTATTTTAGCAGTATCATCAAGAGTCGCTGACTAATAAGTAAATAGTTTATACCTGGCATGGAAGCACATGGGAACCTATTTTAGCAGTATTATCAAGAGTCGCTGACTAATAAGTAAATAGTTTATACCTGGCATGGAAGCACTACAATCACAAGCCATTGTACATCATGGCATTGTAATGTCACTGACAGTCTTTGATGGTGGCTGACAGACACCATGATAATACAGTAAGCATTTTAGTTCCTAGAAATACAAAATATTGTCCATGCTGGTGTGGATATTATATACACAATATTGTCCATGCTGGTGTGGATATTTTATATCAAAAATTGGCCATGTTGGTGTGGATATTGTATACAAAATATTGTCCATGTTAGTGTGGATATTGTGTACAAAATATTGTCCATGTTGGTGTGGATATTGTATACAAAATATTGTCCATGTTGGTGTGGATATTGTATACAAAATATTGTCCATGTTAGTGTGGATATTGTATACAAAATACTGTCCATGTTGGTGTGGGTATTGTATACAAAATACTGTCCATGTTGGTGTGGGTATTGTACATGTGTACAAAATATTGTCCATGTTGGTGTGGATATTGTATACATAATATTGTTCATCCTGGTGTGGATATTGTATACAAAATATTGTCTATGCTGGTGTGGATACTGTATACAAAAAATATTGTCCATGCTGGTGTGGATATTATTTACAAAATGTTCCTTACATCCTAAAAGCTAAAACAACAACATGGATGGTCCATTAAAATCAAAACTGGATGCAACAATTAGGAATATTAAGTGCAAACATGTTTGATTTGTCCCCAAACTAAGTTGAACATGTTTTTTATTCATTTTCTTAAACCTGTAAACAGAAACTTGATAGCATAAAACAGCTGAGAAAAACCCTAAACAGAAGAAATAATAAGCTTAAAGACACAAGAGAAAGACTAAGCTTAAAGATACAAGAGAAAGACTAAGCTTAAAGACACAAAAGAAAGACTAAGCTTAAAGACACAAGAGAAATACTAAGCTTAAAGACACAAGAGAAAGACTAAGCTTAAAGACACAAGAGAAATAATAAGCTTAAAGACACAAGAGAAAGACTAAGCTTAAAGACACAAGAGAAATAATAAGCTTAAAGACACAAGAGAAAGACTAAGCTTAATGACACAAGAGAAAGACTAAGCTTAAAGACACAAGAGAAAGACTAAGCTTAAAGACACAAGAGAAAGACTAAGCTTAAAGACACAAGAGAAAGATGAAGCTTAAAGACACAAAAGAAAGACTAAGCTTAAAGACACAAGAGAAAGACTAAGCTTAAAGACACAAGAGAAAGACTAAGCTTAAAGACACAAGAGAAATAATAAGCTTAAAGACACAAGAGAAAGACTAAGCTTAAAGACACAAGAGAAATAATAAGCTTAAAGACACAAGAGAAAGACTAAGCTTAAAGACACAAGAGAAATAATAAGCTTAAAGACACAAGAGCAAGACTAAGCTTAAAGACACAAGAGAAATAATAAGCTTAAAGACACAAGAGAAATAACAAGCTTAAAGACACAAGAGAAAGACTAAGCTTAAAGACACAAGAGAAAAACTAAGCTTAAAGACACAAGAGAAAGACGAAGCTTAAAGACACAAGAGAAAGATGAAGCTTAAAGACACAAGAGAAAGACTAAGCTTAAAGACACAAGAGAAAGACTAAGCTTAAAGACACAAGAGAAAAACTAAGCTTAAAGACACAAGAGAAAGACTAAGCTTAAAGACACAAGAGAAAGATGAAGCTTAAAGACACAAGAGAAAGACTAAGCTTAAAGACACAAGAGAAAGACTAAGCTTAAAGACACAAGAGAAAGACTAAGCTTAAAGACACAAGAGAAAGACTAAGCTTAAAGACACAAGAGAAATAAAAAGCTTAAAGACACAAGAGAAAGACTAAGCTTAAAGACACAAGAGAAAGATGAAGCTTAAAGACACAAGAGAAATAATAAGCTTAAAGACACAAGAGAAAGATGAAGCTTAAAGACACAAGAGAAAGACTAAGCTTAAAGACACAAGAGAAAGATGAAGCTTAAAGGCACAAGAGAAATAATAAGCTTAAAGACACAAGAGAAAGATGAAGCTTGAAGACACAAGAGAAAGACTAAGCTTAAAGACACAAGAGAAAGACTAAGCTTAAAGACACAAGAGAAAGACTAAGCTTAAAGACACAAGAGAAAGACTAAGCATAAAGACACAAGAGAAATAATAAGCTTAAAGACACAAGAGAAAGACTAAGCTTAAAGACACAAGAGAAAGATGAAGCTTAAAGACAAAAGAGAAATAATAAGCTTAAAGACACAAGAGAAAGACTAAGCTTAAAGACACAAGAGAAAGACTAAGCTTAAAGACACAAGAGAAATAATAAGCTTAAAGACACAAGAGAAAGACTAAGCTTAAAGACACAAGAGAAAGACTAAGCTTAAAGACACGAGAAAGACTAAGCTTAAAGACAGAAGAGAAATAATAAGCTTAAAGACACAAGAGAAAGACTAAGCTTAAAGACACAAGAGAAAGACTAAGCTTAAAGACACAAGAGAAAGACTAAGCTTAAAGACACAAGAGAAATAATAAGCTTAAAGACACAAGAGAAAGACTAAGCTTAAAGACACAAGAGAAAGACTAAGCTTAAAGACACGAGAAAGACTAAGCTTAAAGACAGAAGAGAAATAATAAGCTTAAAGACACAAGAGAAAGACTAAGCTTAAAGACACAAGAGAAAGACTAAGCTTAAAGACACAAGAGAAAGACTAAGCTTAAAGACACAAGAGAAAGACTAAGCTTAAAGACACAAGAGAAAGATGAAGCTTAAAGACACAAGAGAAAGACTAAGCTTAAAGACACAAGAGAAAGACTAAGCTTAAAGACACAAGAGAAAGACTAAGCTTAAAGACACAAGAGAAAGACTGAGCTTAAAGACACAAGAGGAATAATAAGCTTAAAGACACAAGAGAAAGACTAAGCTTAAAGACACAACAGAAAGATGAAGCTTAAAGACACAAGAGAAATAATATGCTTAAAGACACAAGAGAAAGATGAAGCTTAAAGACACAAGAGAAAGATGAAGCTTAAAGACACAAGAGAAATAATAAACTTAAGGACACAAGAGAAATAATAATCTTAAAGACACAAGAGAAAGACTAAGCTTTAAGACACAAGAAAAAGACTAAGCTTAAAGACACAAGAGAAAGACTAAGCTTAAAGACACAAGAGAAATGATAAGCTTAAAGACACAAGAGAAAGACTAAGCTTAAAGACACAAGAGAAAGACTAAGCTTAAAGACACAAGAGAAAGATGAAGCTTAAAGACACAAGAGAAAGACTAAGCTTAAAGACACAAGAGAAAGACTAAGCTTAAAGGCACAAGAGAAATAATAAGCTTAAAGACACAAGAGAAATATGAAGCTTAAAGACACAAGAGAAAGACTAAGCTTAAAGACACAAGAGAAAGATGAAGCTTAAAGACACAAGAGAAAGATGAAGCTTAAAGACACAAGAGAAAGACTAAGCTTAAAGACACAAGAGAAAGACTAAGCTTAAAGACACAAGAGAAATAATAAGCTTAAAGACACAAGAGAAAGACTAAGCTTAAAGACACAAGAGAAAGACTAAGCTTAAGGACACAAGAGAAAGACTAAGCTTAAAGACACAAGAGAAAGACTAAGCTTAAAGACACAAGAGAAAGATGAAGCTTAAAGACACAAGAGAAATAATAAGCTTAAAGACACAAGAGAAATAATAAGCTTAAAGACACAAGAGAAAGACTAAGCTTAAAGACACAAGAGAAAGACTAAGCTTAAAGACACAAGAGAAAGACTAAGCTTAAAGACACAAGAGAAAGACTAAGCTTAAAGACACAAGAGACAGATGAAGCTTAAAGACACAAGAGAAATAATAAGCTTAAAGACACAAGAGAAATAATAAGCTTAAAGACACAAGAGAAATAATAAGCTTAAAGACACAAGAGAAAGACTAAGCTTAAAGACACAAGAGAAAGACTAAGCTAGATTATTGATATTATGGTCATTGATATACAGTGCTTTTTTTGGTACAATAAAAAAAATTGATTAATTGTTAGCTTTTGATTAAAGAGGGACCAAGCACAATATGTCTTACATCTACTTGTTTTATTGGTACCTTCTCCTAATTGCATAATCTGTTACTAGAAAATTAATCTTTAATTGTATACACAACAATGAAAAACTGTGTAACATGTTATAAATAAATTCAGAGTAAACATTTAAGAAATTGAAGTGAAATAATATATAATCCACAGAGAGTGCAATAGGTTTTGGTGCAGCAAAGGGAGATCTGGTCAAACTGGACAAGCCATTTGAAGAGTATGTGGAGGCTGATGTATATCAAGGAACATGTATGCGGACTGGAAAACATGGCAGTCTTCCAAAGGATGTGATCTATATACTGCCAACAGCAGATGAGCCACAAGCAAATGTTCTGGTATGATTTGTATGAATGAATAAAGTCATGGTTCGTTTGCCTGTGATGTCTGATGCAAGGCATAACAATCCCTCTGTCTGCTTGGTTTTAATGGACAGTGTCACCTTTTTGCATCAGTAGGTCATCATCAAAACTTGCCAACAACTTCGTCAGGGTGGGAATCATTCTTCGAAATTAAAGTCTTAAGATTAAAATGTCAAGGTCTCATGGAACATTGTTTAAATGTCAGGTGGTTTTTTAAGGTTTTAATTTGCTGAATATGACAGCATCGACATTTGTCACACTGGTGAATTATTGGTAGACATTATGGAGAAATTTGACATTGGATACAAAGCATTTCTAGTAATTTGGCAGTTAAAATGTCAATGGTGAAGGTCACACTGGTCAATTGTTTTTTTTGTTTTTTTTTTATGGAAGGAATGCATTTTCAGAAAATGCCCCCTTTAACAAATCAAAATATTATAGAGTAGAAAGATCTATTATTTGAGCATTCACCGATCTGGTGGTCTAGTGGTTAAAGCAGCACAGAAGCTGATGGTCATGGGTTCAATCCCTGGCCAAGTCATACCAAAGACTTGCACAAATGGTACTTACAGCTGCCTCACTTGGCTCTGAACATTAAGAGGTTAGTGTTAGGACTGGTCGGCCTGGTGTCAGGATAATGTGACTGGGTGGGATATCATGCTATATGATGCCCCAGTCCCTGACATCACTATAAACTGCCTGACTGCATACATCGTAGTGATATGACTGAAAAATTCTTAAAGCTACATTCAAAATCCTAATCAGACACTCATATGCATTTTCATAGATCTGACATTGAAGCAGAATAATTTAAAAATGGATCATCCTATGGATGATGATTTAAAGGTCAAGGTTAAATGCAAGTCATTTTTCTTCACTTTTGAGGGATATCGTAGGATAGTTTATGAAACATCAAGATCTTTCCCTTTCATAAATTTGTTGTTATTCAGATATTGTGCATAAATTTAAAACATGAAATGAAACATTCCTAGTAATGTGGTAGTTAAAAGGTTAAAGGGTCAAAGTGACTTTTTGTAATTCATTACTAAGGCCACAGCTGACTAGACATCAAAGTTACATATCTTATATATATATATATATATATATATATATATATATATATATATATATATATATATATATATATATATATATATATATATATATATATATATATATATATATATATATATATATTTATGTGCCAAGAAATTAAACTTGGCTTCAGAAAGGCACAAACAAGAGACAAAGAATAAATAATCAAGCTTTCAAAACACATTAAATGATTGCTAATGATTAGTAAGTGAAAACTGAATAGAATGATGAATACAATTATTTTACACAGGTTTTCACATCATTCAATGCTTGGATGATTATTTCAACAATATGAATTCTTTCTTGCTATCATAAATATGTTTTTGACATGCATCAATTGATGTAAACTTAATATTCTTTATTTGTACTATTGTTTATTACATAACAAAAACACTTTAGTAAAAGGAAACTGAAAAGAAATATGAACGTAAGTAATGGGGGTTCAAGTCAGGTGTTTGATGATTATATTTCTATAGACTGTGATAAAAGGAGTTTGCATATTTGAATAATGTATCAAGACTTTTTTTTTTAGGGAATGCTTACCGTTCAGCTGAGGAAAGAGTTCCCTCCCTTACCCATGAATATTCAGTTTAGTTTAGAGGAACATACACTTCAGAATTATGCAAAAAATAATTTCAGGTAAATATCTGGTTTATATATGCATATATGTATCATTACATGCATGTTTGTATGTATGTGTGCAAGCGTGTGCAGATATATATGCATGTGGATGTATTAGCATCTTTGTGGCTATATGGTGTGGATTTATTAGCAACTTTGTTGCTATTTGGTATGGATGTGGTTCATTAATACCAGTATATCACAGTATTAAGAAAAACAACAGTACTTAATTTAAGTTTTTGACAAACTCTGATTTTATCTTTTTTAGGAACTTTAGATCTGATAGTTTCTGGATTTATTTAAAGTGTATACTTCATTATTTATTGAATTAGTTTAGAAACTAATGTTGAATGTGAAATTATTTGAAGAAATCATTTTACTCAGTTATCATTTAAAAGGAAGAAAATAGCTTTGACTTTGAAATGATTATTTGATTTATCATTCTAATGTACAGAGAAACCATGACATACATTAAAGAAGAAGAAAGTTAAAGTGCACTAATTGAATCATCTTCTCAAAGTGACATCAAGAAGCTAATGCAATATTCTGATATTTTTAAACAGATGACCAATAAAATAAAAATTTGCAAAATGATTTTTATATATGTATCCTCAGATTCTTTTATCAGATTCCAGATGTTGCTTTAACAGATTCAGTTGGTACTTGTAATTTTAATTTTTTTTTTTAAGATGGCAAAATATTTAATTATGTTTTTTTATATTGCAGACAGTCTAGTGATAACAAAGTTACCAAGTTACTGAGCAAAGCTTCTTTTAAGAAGGAAAAGAAAGACCCCCTATGGAAGTTTTCCAAAGAACCCCTGAAGAAACCATTGCTCAAGAGGACAAGCCAACGAGAAGAGCTCCGTGGGGTTGCTGTTAGATCTTTCCTATATATCCTTTATACCTGAAAAAATACAAACACGTAACAACAGTGTGTGTTATGTTTGGAATGCAAAGGAAACCTTTCATTGATGCTGACATAATTAGGGTTAATTGAATATTTTGATGTTTAATGTTTTATCTAAATGGCAAAGATTTTATTCTCAATTTCAATTTTATATATGCAATATGTACACACTTTGGGAATATATTCTGACCTGTTATTTATGCCTAACCTACATGTGCATATGTATGTTCTTCTGTCTGCCTGTGTGTAGGTTTTTCCTTGTAACCTGAAATTCATCAACACCAAGAGAGGAAGCACAATTCCATTTGTTTTATTGTGTCTGCTGGAAGAGTCAATAACAATGAACGTATCAATACCTGGATTAACCCAGGAGGCAGGAAAGCAGATCAGATATCATAAGTTCAAATGTCAAATGTCAAATGTCAGCTTATTAGCAACTGTCTACCATGATTAAGATTATATTTCTGTGATGTTTTGAATAGATGACAAGGAAGGTTTTATATTTAAATACTAGACATAGGAAGGCAAATACAAGTGTGAATGGTTGCAGATATATAACAAACTGCTTGTATGTAATATACACTGTATATATATATATATATATATACATGTATATATACATATATATATATATATATATATATATATATATATATATATATATATATATATATATATATATATATATATATATATATATATATATATATATATATATATATATGAATGATATGATACATTAAACAACACCAACATGTGAATTCAATATATTGCTTACATCATTAAGTACCTTCTGTTTCTAAGTGATCAATGATATAAGCAAAATGACATAAACAAAATGTCAAAGAATAAATTGTTAACATACATAGTTGTTTTATTCTTTAATGAATAATTGACATGGGAAAATGCATGTTCAATATAGATAATTATATTTTAATACATAAACACCAATATATATATATATATATATATATATATATATATACACACACACACACACACACATTGTTGTGATGGCTCCTTAACGATGTTACCCATACAACAATACATGGGCAATGCCCCAAATACAGAAAATTTGACAGACCTGGGGATTGCTAACGAAGGTGTACTTGACCCTGCCATTCGCAATGTGAGTCCATACTTTGTTTCTAGCATTTATTAATTTGATTGCAGATCATCAGTTTATAAAATTGCCTTTTGTACTGATGAATTTCAATCTTTGTACATGTATAGATTTTATTGGTATTTCCAAATTATATTTTTTTCTATGAAGTCAAAGACTTTAGTTGGATCTTGTTAAGAAGATGCATAGAGACAACCCAGAACTCAAAAGGAAGAATTTATTTGATTGGGCAAGAAATTTGGATTTATGGAGATTAAACAAGATGGAAATGAAATATAATTTTGAATGCAGCATCTGATTTTAGATATTTTTTTTACTATGGATAAGCTGCTGAAATATTAAATGAATGCCTGTAAATAATTGTTTCCATCTATGTACAAGTTTGGCTTCTATCTGTGTGTGACAATAGCAGAAATTCAATATTAGCTATGATGGCTGGTATCTGTATATAGCTATGATGACTGGTATCTGTATATATCTATGATGACTGATATCTGTATATAGCTACAATGACTGGTATCTGTCTGTATATAGCTACAATGACTGGTATCTGTATATAGCTATGATGACTGGTATCTGTATATAGCTACGATGACTGGTATCTGTATATAGCTATGATGACCGGTATCTGTATATAGCTATGATGACCGGTATCTGTATATAGCTACGATGACTGGTATCTGTATATAGCTACGATGACCGGTATCTGTATATAGCTATGATGACTGGTATCTGTATATAGCCATGATGACTGGTATCTGTATATAGCTATGATGACTGGTATCTGTATATAGCTATGATGACTGGTATCTGTATATAGCTATGATGACTGGTATCTGTATATAGCTATGATGACTGATATCTATCTGTATATAGTTTGAGTCCAGTCCTATGTGGCTTGTACTAAATTTAGCTTTCCAAATAAGCTCCACTATATTTAATTGTTTGTTTGAAGACAAATCAACTTCAAACAAACATGAGTGGCAGGACACAGGAGAAGCAATTTTGCTTTGGAAAGTCAACTTACTGCTTTTAAGATGAAAAGGCAGTAGCAAACTATTTCAGGCTCTCCTGGATGCCCAATCTGAACAAATTAATACTATCACAGAATCCCTCAAGTGAACATAAAATACAACCAAAGAAAACCCCCAATTACAAATGCCACTAGTATTTCTTTTTTTCCTTAACTTTTTGTTGTTTTTGTGGATGAAAAGTCCTATCCAGTTCAATTTCGTTTTATATGCATAAAGCCGAGGGATTAAAGTTATTGTCAAAAATCACACTAAGAATCCTGCTAATAAGGATTTTCAGAATTCTCAATGCAGCCTAGAAGGATGCCTTAAATAGAATTGTACGCATGCTGGTCAGCCTTTCATGCCTTATTGGCGTGTCCTCTAAAATACATGTGTGCTAATTTTATTTACATGAATCTGAAATTAATACCTCCTTAACCAACAAAACTTATGCAACAAAAGACTTATGCCAACACAGACATTGGTAACCAGTTAATTTGAATGATCAAATCATAAGTGCATGTTAAAGAAGCCATATAAAATACATGTAAAAGAATAATACAACATGTGAAATTTGTGTCATTCTCTCAATCTTCGTACAGTCTTCAGATACTTTTACTCTGTTAATAACATAACTCTCTTATCTTCATCATGAATTAAAGAATTGTTCTTCAGATTTTATAAAAACAAAGGTGACATTTATTTTACTGACAGCTTAAGAGATACAATCTTAATTATTGAAAAAGAGTACTCGTTTATGTCCTTATGATTAAATTGGCATGTAGATGTTTGTGTATATTTCTTGTGTCTGTTGGTGTTTTATAAGGTTCTTGTGTAAATCATCTTACATTTACTCTAAAGTGAAAATAGAAATGAAACCAAAACTATGTTGTGTTTTATTAATTGTAAAAAAGGCATTCAGCTTTAAAATGAGAGTTACTGCATGATGAAACTTCATAAATATTTTAAAGTTATATATTGTATGTATCCAGAAACCAAAGCATGAATAAAACAGTAACACAGACACCTTGACATTGTCATTTGCAGTATAAGTGTTCACAAAGGTGAAAACATTGTGCCAATATATTTTTATTATTTGTCAGTGACTTGACAGAGTTTTAAAAATTCTTATGATGGCCTAACTAGAGTCATAAACATCATTCATCAGACTTATGATTTAAGAAAATAGTATAGGACTTTTTTCGTCTTCATTTTGTGCCATTTGCTGTCATAATATTGACTCTGTCAGAAAAGGAACTCCATGATGATTTGAATGCCTCGTCTGTTTTACTAAGTCTCTAGAAATAAATTCAAGTAAATCCAAAGGTTTATTTTCTTTTCCTAAAGATAAGAAACTTGTCAAACATTTTACTTTTAATGGTGATAAATTGTCATTTTTTTAAATAATCTGTGCTGCTTAAGTTATGTGTCAAATTTAATTACACTGGCAAACATGACAAAAATAACGTTTAACTGAATAAGATATAATAACTATGTATGCAATGCTAAGAAAATGTAAGGAGCTATGATTATCATGTGATAAAATCTCATGCTCAGGATTACTTCGTTTACAAGCTAACATGATCACAATTTTGACAGCATCTGTGAAGAAAATATCATGCCAGCTATGGTTACTAGATCTACATTTTAATTTTCCAAGTCTTCTTTGTCCTTCATGACAATGCTGAGATGATTATAAATTGAGTGCATTTAGTAATGGATGCTTCTTTATTTATGAAAGTGGGATGATTATCAATGATGTACATATATGAAGAAATTCAATATACAATATAATTTACTCCTACGACAAACACCATGGATCACCTTAATGTCAGAATTCTGTAGAATTGTCTTGTGCATCACATCAATCAAGGGCTCCAGCCTGAGAGTTAGTGTGACATTGGAAAATGCCAAAATGCCAAACTCTCCTGGCAATGGACAAATTCACTTATATTGGCAGCGTACTGTCATGTGAAGTCAACACTGATGATGAAAACAAAGGGAGACAACTCTGGTCAATGTGCAGCAGCACAAAAGCATCAGTTTACAAACAAAACTGAATGTCTACAAAGCCATTGTGTTGCCATCCACACGGTACGAATATGAAACCTGGACAGTATACAGATGTCATGCTTACAAGCTAAATCATTTTCACTTGGGTTGTCTGGTGGACCTGTTGAGTATGAAAAGGTCGGACAGGGTCCCATACATTGAGCTTCTTACAGAGGCAGGCATTAAAAGCATTCACACTGCTAATGAAATCATTAGTTGAAATGCATATGCCATGCGACCGGGATTTCACAATAGCAATTGCCCAAGAAAATCAACAGCGAGTTGAATAATTTCAAGGTGGTTGGAAAAAATGCTTTAAAGATTTCCTCAAGTCATTCTTGAACCACTTAAGTGTTGACCCAGTCTTGGGAAGATCATGTATGAGATCACTCCACCTGGCACAGTCTCATTGATATTGGAGCTTCAGACTTTGAATTGAGGAGACTTGCAGAGGCAGTGCAGAAATGCATGCAGCAAACATTTCAAAACTGCAGAAATCCTCCGACAATCAACCATGCAGCATCTCATATCGTTAGTGTAGAGCACAAGTTTGCCTGAATAGCCAGCCACTCAGGTATTCACAGAAATCCAACTAGTTAAATATGTCATGGACATATTCAGATTCAAAGCAAGAACAGCATGGGAATATAATGTCAATGTGAATGGCAGTTTTTCATTTGTTATTGTCATATTCTAAGGACTAATGCTAAGTTTACGTGACAAATAATACAGGTGAAAGATCCCATGTCAAGGTGTATCACATTGTGTGGATTTGACTGGCTGGTTCAAACTTGATGCACTGTTTCTTTGTTTCATGCAATGTTTGGTCTAGTCCTAGCATATAATAATAAAGTGGGGGGTCTTGAAAAACTAGATTGTATATGATGAGTCGTTTGAAATATCGTGAATGCTACTGACGCTAATTATGTCAATAAAGAGCTTTATGAGATGGGGAATACAAAATTTTATCAATCAATTAAATACAGAAGGATCAAATATTAGAACATAATTATTTACTCAGTCTTGTAAAATAGCAAAACTCAGTACTACATTAAAGTGTCAGGCTTGACTAAATTGCATTATGGGCCATCTACAAGGCTGTAATCTGTCTGGAGTCTGATTATACCAAATGACATCTGATATAGACTGCTGAAAATAAACAGTAATATATATATATATATATATATATATATATATATATATATATATATATATATATATATATATATATATATATATATATATATATATATATATATATATTCATCTTTTTAACAAGTATGGAAATCTTCATTTGTATCAGAAGTAATTACTCATTATCTGGACTTTAAGAAGAAAAGAATCTAAGACTAAAACCTGAAATACCTGTCTAAGTCTCTCAAAATTCAGAATCAATTAATTAAAAATTTACTATTCATAAAGTTAAGAGGAATGATTGGAAGGTATTATAATTGAAGAGAAGAAATTTCATCCTTGTGTAGTAGCAACCAGTTGATATAATTGCACTATGGGGAATCGGTCACAAGCAAGAGGGTTTTCTTTGTCTATATTTAATGGATCTCTGATACCTCTAGTATCATTCCAAGAGAACTTCAGAAAGAGCATTCTCTGACGACCTTTTTCTATTGCTAACCTTCAGGTATAATTGTATCAGGTGGAGACCTTTTATCTAACTCTAATATACATATAACAATGCACAAAATCTAAATTTGTAATCCAAATAAAGTCATATATCTACTCTCCATACACACTCTCTTCCCACTGAATTTCCAAAATATTTTATTAAGTAGGAAGTTACTTGTAACTTTTCCTTATGAACAAATTAATTTAAAATTAAACAATAACTACTCAACTCTGTTTAAGTACTTTATACCTACTAAAAGAGATTCAAATTTCCTTACAACTGGTCACTAATTTGAATGTTTAAGTATTAAGGCAAACTTGCTATAATATATTTTAATTAGCTTTATAAACACATAATCCATCTGTCTTACTGACTTCTTTGTTTCAATTTCTCAGCTAGCACTGTAACTTAACAATATTGCATTTCAATAGCTGCTGATAATACCATATTTAGCCAAAATCCCTACCTCTAAATTGAACAGTGACTAATAAAGAATTCCTTCATCATAGACACACTATTATTAAATTTATGTAGAGAATTTTGAATTGTTTACACTAATATATATTTTCTTCTAATACTTATATGTATACCATAGCACCTGAAATAACTAAATTTAGCCCTATATATAATATTTGCACTTGGTAACAAATTTCACTATTTATTGAAATGTTGGTTCTTTGAAAATGATGGCTGAGAAAAAATATTTTTGATAGATTCTATTACACATTTACATGAAAACAAATGAGTTATCTTCAGAAATTAATATATTTTGCTCTCTGCAATGTTCTCGATGGAGCAGTGAATTAGACTGCCACGTAAACAGTGATTTTAATTCTGTCTGCAGTAGCAAAAAGCAACACCAGTCATGGATTGGTGTGTTCAAATAATGAAATACAATTTACAGCATCTCTTTCTTGTTTTAAATATCTTGTTCTCACTAATATTTTATTTCTAAACAAAACATATGAACATATCAATGAAGAGGTTTCACATCTGGACATACAGCAACCATATTTTTCACCCTAACTAATGATAATTTTAGTCTTGACCATTGGCTGTTTTCAGTGGTTTTCTTGTACATTTTTAGTACAGCATTTTCAAAAAATTATAATTTGTTTTGTGATCAAAACTAATTTAGACAACAACAAGGGAAAGAAAAACACATAATTACAGTGCATGAAATAACACATTTATCTGCTTGTAATTTTATTGATAGCGATATCTGCGGGATGAAATTTACTGCCAGTTGATCAAGCAACTTACTCAAAATCCAGACAAGTAAGTGGATTTTAGTGTTTATAAAATTCTATTGGTCATTTTTGCAAGCTAGTGTAAACCTGATTTTTAGGCATTATTGATATTTTTCTTTATTACATAATGAGGGTAGTGTATTGTTATCACTGTAATCAGTGCCAAACATTTTCAACAATAAGACTTGATTACAAATTTGGAAAATTCTATCTCATGCTCCCTTTGAGATAAGGTGTTGTGCAGAACCCATTTCTTAATTGCTCATAAAAATTATTTGTTCTTTCTTCAGTCATATTCATTGGAATGAATTTGAATGCCACGCATCTGCAAATTAGATCACTATTTATTTTGACATTTTTATATAAAATCAGATGTTTCTTTGTAGCAAATGGGAAGAGAGATGTGGAGATTGTTTACTCTATATGTGTGTGTGAAATGGATCTTTTTTAAAACTGAATGTTAATGAATTCCTGGTAGCTTAAGTTAGCAAGTTTGCAGCAATAAATTGTATTTATTGGTGATTTGTCACATACATGCTATGTTATGTACCTATTAAAATGATTCAATTTAACATCAATTTAAGTGTATTGCTTAATTATACAATATTTTATACCATAATTTTTTAAATAATTTTTTGGGTGCTTGAGAGTATTATTTGTAAGTGAAGAGTTACTAGAAATGAGATAGCATATAATATCACATTTGAAGAAAAACAAAACAAAACGTAAGTTTGTTCAGTTAGGTGCAAATTAACTTAGAAATTGACAAACATGTAATTTCCACAACAGTATTGGGGAAAACGCCTTAAATGTCAAGATTTTTGGGGCTCTTTCCTTACATACTATATTTATTTGTAGTCTGAGGAGACTAATTATGGTTAATTGATTGAATGATTGTACAGGTGAGTACTATTAGAACTATTGTGCTCTTCTTGAAGATCGAGTGAAGTGAGAGGCTGGCAGTTGCTTTGGTTCCTGTGTACATCAGCATTCCCGCAAAATGAGCTCTTTGAGGAAGTTGAACAATTTCTCAGATCTAACAAACACCCACTAGCTATACGGTGTTTATCGAGAATACAAAGAACAAAACAGTAAGTACTATTTATGTATTATCTGTCTTGGAGTAACATAGCAGCACCATGCTGATTATTAGCTATATATGAATCACATTATTAAAAAAAACATGTAAAGATCTACTGATAGAATATTCAGTGTTCCTATGTATTTTTGCTATTTTAATTTACCTACAGAGATGTTACTATGGCAACAACAAAAATTACTTTCGGTGGTCTAAAGAGTCATATACATGAAACAGCTTTTGCGATAATTTGATTTCATGCATTTTAACCAGGCAGACACCTAGACATGCAAATAAAAATTTTAAAGAGATAAAATTAACAAGTCTTCTATCCTGTATATGCAAGGCATAATTTATTGTTTTTCTTTTATATTAATCTTTATTTATGTATGTATGTATGTATGTATGTATGTATGTATGTATGTATGTATGTATGTATGTATGTATTTATTTATTTATTTATCTTAGGGATGGTGGCCGAACCTACCCACCACACTATCTCGAGCATGAATCCATGGCAACTCACTCTTCTACCACCAACTATCACATTCTGTTTCCAGACCAGACTCAGATGGTGCGTAGTTTCCTTTACTGATACATTTTTCTTCCCATGCCATGAACATTTCTCTAATATATTCCACACATTAATTTAATTCAGTGTTCCTTTCATCATACCTTTTTTTGTTTTAAATATTTTCTTCCATATACCTTATATTTACTTACTTATATGTTGAGTCCAACAGCAAACAACATAGATCCTGGTATGCCATCACATAATGTGGCAGTAAATTAGGGTGACATTATAACATAGTACAAACATTTCATCAAGGAGCAAACATTATGTGATGCAAGCATTACAACATAGTACATACCTTACAACATAGTACATATATTATAACATAGTACATACATTATAACATAGTACATATATTACAACATAGTACATACATAATAACATAGTACATACATTATAACATAGTACATACATTATAACATAGTACCTACATTATAACATAGTACATATATTATAACATAGTACATACATTATAATATAGTACATACATTATAATATAGTACATACATAATAACATAGTACATACATTATAAAATAGTACATATATTATAACATAGTACATACATTATTAAATAGTACATACATTATAACATAGTACATACATTATAACATAGTATGTACATACATTATAACATAGTACATACATTATAATATAGTACATATATTATAACATAGTACATATATTATAACATAGTACATACATTATAACATAGTATGTACATACATTATAACATAGTACATACATTATAATATAGTACATATATTATAACATAGTACATATATTATAACATAGTACATACATTATAACATAGTACATACATTATAACATAGTATGTACATACATTATAACATAGTACATATATTAAAACATATTACATATATTATAGCATAGTACATACATTATAACACAGTACATACATTATAACATGGTACATACATTATAACATGGTACATACATTATAACATAGTACATACATTATAACATAGTATGTACATACATTATAACATAGTACATACATTATAATATAGTACATACATTATAACGTAGTACATACATTATAACATAGTATGTAAATACATTATAACATAGTACATACATTATAATATAGTACATACATTATAACATAGTACATATATTATAACATAGTACATACATTATAACATAGTACATATATTATAACATAGTACATATATTATAACATAGTACATATATTATAACATAGTACATACATTATAACATAGTATGTACATACATTATAACATAGTACATACATTATAATATAGTACATACAGTATCACATAGTACATACATTATAACATAGTACATATATTATAACATAGTACATACATTATAACATAGTACATGTACATACATTATAACATAGTATGTACCTACAATATAACATAGTACATACATTATAACATAGTACATACATTACAACATAGTACATATATTATAACATAGTACATACATTATAACATAGTACAGTGGAACCCCGCTATAACGCGCCCCGCCATAACATGAATTCGGATATAACGCGGTCGTAGCATGGCTCCCGAAATTTCGTATATTCATTCACACATGGAGAAAAAAAATTTGGAGAAAAGTAAAAAAAAAAAAAAAACAAGAAATTAACTTCATTTCGGGCATGAGATTAGTTGTGACTTTTAAAATAATATGATCGTGGCATGGTTCCTGAAATTTGAAATTCATTTACGTGTATTTTTATTGGACCGTGAAAATATTTGTTTAACGTACGAGAAATAGTGTGTAAAACGTTTATTATAATTTGGTGGAAGAATTCATGTTATGACTTTTAATAATAAACGATCGGAACTTAACAATTTATCCAGGTTCTTTATTTGATTTTGGAGAAGTGATCGTGTATGAATTCTAAAATAATACGATATATATAACGTACGAGAAATAGTGTGTACAACGCTTGGCTTCTGAAATTTATCAATTTGAACAGGTTGTGATGAAGCTCCGTATTCTACTCTAGAAGAGAAAACTGGTTTCATTAGGTTTTTGAATTGTTAAGCCGAAGTAAACATTATCGGAAGTGTTACTTATTACGGATCCATGAGTAAAGCCAGTAAATCGTCTTTGTGATTGCCTTCCATGAATTCTGTATACAGTCGTTGCTCAAACAATAGCCGACATGGGCTTTTTATTTAACTGAAATCACAGCCAAGTGCAGGCAAAGCTGTGGTTGATAAAAGAGTCGCACAATTTAATAAACATCAAAGGACGAAAGCCGCCAACATGTATGCTGTGCTTGGCGGTGTGATCAAACAACAAACAGTTGAAAGTAAATAATATCTGCTTTATTATCTGTAAATTAAAACATTCTTGACTTTGCTAGAACCCAACAGTTCGCGGCAATGAAGCAAACGTCATTGGATATATTTTTCAAGAAATGATGAAATTTAAATTTGGAACCACACTGACTTTGCACTTTGCGCAACGATTAATTTAGCAGTTTTCACATGTTTCTTTTGATGTTCACAAAATCTGAAATAAAAGTTACTTGCATGCTGAAATCATGCGTTGATTGTTATTTATTCTTGCAGTTGTCGCATATGATAAAATTTTAGCGGTATGAAATTTGTACAGACACCATATGTAGACCCGGGAATAGCTGTATGCAATGACCATATGATATCAGATGGCAAATAAATGGTTTCAATATTTTGTTCATCCTATATTTTACACGACGAATTCAGACTATTACAAAATTATTGAATATTTTAAATCTGTACGATTTTCAATGAAATTACATCCATTATGGATGAACTGCATGCCACAACAGCATGGTAGCATACGGTGTTGATACACTTTTCATGATATAGCGATAGTCTGGTATTATCGGTCAGTCTGTATTATCGTTCAAACAAATAAAAATTAGTAAATGTTTTTAATGCACAGTAATTTCCTGTAAATATATTAGCCATCGATTATTTTGAATATATCTTAATTAATGCATTCCAGTTAATATTCATTTGATGATAAGCTGACTTTTGATCATTGTACATGTATACACATATATGTTCTCAGAAAAAAAGTTAAATATTGTAAAACCCCGCATTAACGCGACCCCGCTTTTAACGCGATCCGATTTTATGGACCCCGATCATCGCGTTATAGCGGGGTTCCACTGTACATACATTATAACATAGTACATACATTAAAACATAGTATATACAATATAATATAGTACATACATTATAATATAGTACATACAGTATCACATAGGATATACATTATAACATAGTACATACATTATAATATAGTACATACATTATAGCATAGTATATACATTATAACATAGTACATACAGTATCACATAGTACATACATTATAACATAGTACATACCGGTACATTATAACATAGTATGTACATACATTATAACATAGTACATACATAATAATATAGTACATACAGTATCACATAGTACATACATTGTAACATAGTACATACATTATAACATAGTACATACATTATAGCATAGTACATACATTATAACTTAGTATATACAGTATCACATAGTACATACATTATAATATAGTACATACATTATAGCATCGTACATATATTATAACATAGTACATACAGTTATCACATAGTACATTTACATACATTATAACATAGTACATACATTATAACATAGTACATACATTATAACATAGTACATACAATATAACATAGTACATACATTATAACATAGTACATACAATATAACATAGTACATACATTATAACATAGTACATACAATATAACACAGTACATACATTATAACATAGTACATACCTTACAATATAGTAAACACATTAGAAGAATGTCCAAACATTACAACATGGTACAAAAATTACAACATGGCACAAAAATTACAGCATGGTTCAAACATTACAAAGTGATTCATACATTACAACAAAGTAAATGAATTGCAATATGGTACATGCATTACAATATAGTACAAACACTGCAACATTATACAGACATTAGAATACAGTAGAAAAATTGCAGGGGCCCCAAGTGGTCTAAAGTGCTCTCCATTATGGATCACTGCCATCTCAACTCTGTCTGTGTGGGTTCGAGTCTCAGATTCAGCCAATTTGGGTATGTGAGAAAGCTTGCCAGTAGGTTCTCATGGGTTGGTGGTTCTTTCCGGGGGGTTTCCCAGGTTCTTACTCCACCATTAATACTGGCCACAATGTATGGTCTATTGTGTGCTGAAAAATGGTGTTAAACCCTACAACAACAAGACTCAGATTTGACAGTGCAGTATGCAATAAAAGATCTTGGTACAGTGTATGTGCAGATTGAAGTTGAACTCAACAAATGAGTAAGTACAGTACTGGCTTTCTGCCTTTTTTTTTAAAATATGCCAGAGATGTTCTTGGAAGACTAAAGACATGAAGACATTTTAAGATCTTTAAATAAAATGGAAACAAAAGCTAATTGCAAAGAAATAGATCAACAGAAGAACTTATTTCTTGTTTTTATTCTTTTCTTATTTTGGCTTTATGACATAAAATAGTAATTATCACTGGCTTACCAATGATTTTATTTCTTTTAAAAAAACATTATAAGTACTTTTTTATTTACCTGGACATAGAGAAACTTGCAAAAATGTGCATTTAAAGATATTGCTTTTTAAAAATTTATTCAGAAAATTGAGGTAGATGCAAGTACTAGGATTGTGGACATCAAGAAAGAGATTATTGAACAGCTGAAGCTGAAGGGAGGTGATGAATATGGTCTATTCTTTGGACTTCGAGATAAAGGTTGTAGGCTTCATATCTATATAATGTATTCAATATATTTGTATACCTGTATATGCTTAATAAATATTTAACAAACTGACATCAAAGATTAGAAAAGATGATATAAAGATATAAAATCATATTGATCCTTTCAAAAATGTAATTTGGTTGAGCCCATCATCAGGATACATTTAATGATACATTTGAAATGAAATTGACAGTGTGCTAAAAAAAAATCATCGGAGATTAGCTTTATTTCAAAAAGAACTCTAAACAATTAAATTGAAGAAGTCTGTTTAAACTCCTTTACACAAAATTCATGAAGCTCATTCATCAAATTATTTTTAAAATTATATTTACTTTATCCAAAAATTACCAAGAGACTTGCCGATTGATATACGATGTGCATAATTATGGAGATTTGAGCCAGAATTTGTAATAGGACCATAGTATCATGGAAGAACAGATTTGATTGCTTTTTTATAATAACTTTCTCAACTTTTTAAAATTTTCCATCTTTTCTATAATTAAATAGAGATAGCAGATAACATGTCACATATTTTGAGGGAATTTAAATATATATTTTTTATGCATGAATGCTACAAGTAGTTGTGTTTGATATGTGGTTATAGGACACACGGTACTATTTATGTGGAAGAACTGTGAACCAGTCTAGAAATGGGTTAACATATAATAGAGTATATATGTATTGGGTGGTCCATAATTGGTTAATAATAAAAAGTAAAATTTTGTAAATACATCTTTTGAGAGCTTGTCCTATCTGTAATTTAAAACAATATAGACAATATTTTATTGATGCAATTTTAGTATTTTTTTAGACTTGACTTAGGAGTACTAAATAATGAAAGTAGCGCCTGATTCATTTGGTGCGAACTCTGATCATTAGCACCCAGAAATTTTAAGTTATTACATTTTGAATACGATAGATTTTCCATATCTTTACTATGGGAGTTGAATTAGTACCATGTGTCCTTCAAATGGAATATTCCCAACACCTGTCACTAAAACATCTGTTCTGTAACCAGGCTTCAGTGGGATATTCCCAACATATACCACTGATTCAGCTGTGCTGTAAGCAGGCTTCAGTGGGATATTCCCAACACCTACCACTGATTTAGCTGTGCTGTAAGCAGGCTTCAGTGGGATATTCTCAGCAAGCACCACTGATACAGCTGTGCTGTAGGAAGGCTGGACCTGTAGTTCAGATCCAGAAATCTGCTGTTGTTCATCCTTCATCTTTGAAGATGACCATGGATTTTGTAAGTATATGAGTGATGCTCAGGCCTATTTGTAAGCTGAACTGTTTGTAGCAAACTTGGCAGGATGTGCTGCAGTTCTAAGATTTACACTACTTGTGCATTTGCAACTTCTCAGTTCAAAATCTGTAGTTCCAGTATGCGACTGCACCAGGTGGATTATTGATGTGAGAGATCCTCCGAAGTGTCAGGGTCAGTGTTGAGTGTTGAAATGTTTCAAGGATGGCTTGAGGGAATCTTAGAAGTGTTTCTTTTGACCACCGTGAGAATTTGTTTTCTTTCCTTGAGCATGCAGTTGAAGATCTTCTTTGATAGTAGCTCTTCTGATATCCATGTGATATGGCATGTCATCTTAAGAAACGCAATATGAAATCAAATGTACATGAAAGTTTTCCCTAATCAACGTTCTATATAAACCATCATAATAACCATCCCCAAATTGATTTTCTTTAATAAATTTTTTATATATTTTCAGTCATCAATGCTAATGACAGAGACTTTTTTTTCGACAATATTATTCATGTGCAGAGATATTATGTGAAGAATCCAGAGTCTGCAGCATCTAATGAAACAAGTAAGCATAATCTTTATGATCACATTTATGAAAGGAATAAAATAAAATCATTTGTAATTTGCTAAAGAATCGAGGAAAAAGTTTGGTTACAGAAATGTAACAGCATATACAAATGAGCCAATAAAATATTATGTAAAAAAAATTAACACAAGAAAATTTTATATGGAACAAGCATGTTTTTAATCACAGTGACATTTTTTCTTCTTTTAAATTCTTTTGTAAATCTTTTTTTTTTTTAATAAAGATACATTGTCCTTAAAAAGTTGATGACTTGTTAGAAGAAACACACACATGATTTGCTTATTAAGTGATTGACTTTCCAGTTTCTCTTCGAGTAAAACAAACAGATATCCAGAAGTCAAAATAAAACTATAAATTTTGAAAGAAATACATTTGCAGCATGTTTCTGCTTTATGTGATTTGATTGTATTCAATTATTAACTTGACTAATGAATGTATTTTTAATGATGTAACCAGATGGTTCTGCTAGAGATACCATACCAGCACCTCCTGTCCTGATTTTCATGAAGAAACTGTGGACAAATGCTACACCTGGGGTTGAAAAGATAGCAGATGTTAAATTTCACTTCCCACAGGTTGGTAACAAAATGGAGTGAACCCTTTTCAAAGTGTTAAGCCTGTACTATTTTGAATTAATTGCATTGAGATCTATTACAACTAATACAGTATAGCCTAGATCAGGGATCTCAAACATGCTGCCCTTTTAAGCCATGTTATGTGGCCTGAAATATGATGGTTCACAAGGTGTCAAGAGAGGTAACAAAGGTGGTGTTGCCCTTAGGCCACAGAAATGCCCTAATGTGGCCCTCTGGGCAGTTTGAGTTTGAAAACCCTTAAGGCTGATCACTTTTCTTGCATGCTGGAACCTAAGAAAATGACAAATGACCTCAGAGATGCTCAGAAAGAGCATCAATGATAAATTATCTAGAAACATTATTTTGAGTATGAATCTTTTTTTTTTCAACACTGATGAAGTAAGTTATCATCAAAATGAACTATTTTAAATTTCACCATAAAATATTTTTCATAAAATGGTTTTAGAAGGAACATAGACATTCAATATTTTCTAATCATGATTTTGAGAGCTTTCATAAAATGAAAAACATATGTGCATTGATTAGTGATGATACATGAAATGCCCATACAATTAAGAACCCACTATATGCATTGTATAGTAATACTGTGGGAAATGACCATAAATGTAATAATCCAATATAAGCATTGTACAGTAATACTTTAGGAAATGCCCATACAATTAATAATCCTGTATGTGCATTGCATATTAATAATGTGGGAAATGTCTATGAAAGTAATAACCAAATATGTGCATTGTATAGTAATGTTGTGGGAAATGCTCATAAAATTAACAACCCTTTATGTGCATTGTATAGTAATACCATGGAAAATACCCATAAATATAAGAACCCACTATGTACATTGTATAGTAATACTGTGGGAAATGCCCATAAATGTAACAACACACTATATCCATTGAATAGTAATACTATGTGAAATGCCCATAAACTTAATAACCCACTATGTGCATTGTTTAGTAACACTGTTGGAAATGCCCATACAATGAATAACCCTGTAGGTACATTGTATAGTAACAGTGTGGGAAATGCCCATAAAATTAGTAACCCTGTATGTTTATTGTTTAATAATACTGTTGAATATGCCTTTTAAAATTAATAACCCACTAGGTACTTTATATAGTGTTAAGCATTTAGGCTATATTACACAGTAAACACAGAACAAGTGTCAACAACAAGCTTTGTAAAATTTAACAAATAATTTATTTCCCTGGAAAAAGATTGTAAAAATTCAAAAGAACTTACTGTTTTAGAATCAAATCCAAAAATAATCCAAGAATAATCCACAAATGAAATTACAAAAGTCCTAATAATGAAATGTTCCAATAAAAACACGTTCAAGTCCTGTTGGAAATTCCAAGATGGAAGACAATGACATATTCAGATGTCTGTTTTGTGCTTATCTACAGTTCCTTGTAGAAACAATATTTAACACTCTGGTATTGGAAATTCAAACTGTCTCTGTCAAACATTCTGTATTAGCACATCAAATATTTCCAGAGATACAAAAAATCCTTTAAAATCCAAATGAACATAAAAAAAGTTAACATGGATTTAAAACTGGCTATAACAAAAGAAAATGACTTAATTTCAAGTGTAAAAGCCCAAAAAACTGAGAATATTTCACTAAAACAAAGATTATATCATATTCTAATATGCAATTTCAAAAAACATCCCCAATTTGTGAAATCGAGGAAAAAATGAGAAAAGTGGAGTCATTTGATTGCTTATGTCACATACTCCTAACATAACCCTGATGAGAGCCCATCATTTTACTTTAAGAATAAAATGTTGTTTACTTCTTAATTCACTAGTCCTATCTTGACCTTGACAACAACCAATCATTTTAAAATTAAAATAAAACGTGTTTATGTGGCTGTCACTAACCCTGAATGTAGGTCAGGAACTAGGTCAACATTATCCAGTGAAATTAATTTACACTATAATAGCATGTAATGAAAAATAAAAACTAATTTAAAACTGACAAACAATCTATTAAATTAATATATATAATATAACAATTGTAGTACTGTGGGAAATGTCCATACAATTAATAACCCACTGTGTGAATTGTATGGGAATACTGTGGGGATTTACATTTTTCATAATAATTCATTTTCATAAATATACATGTATAATATAAATCTTTAATCTGAGTGCTTTATCTTTTGCACATAAGAAGAAAAGTAAATGTTGATGTGTAGAATAAAATGATTCAATGCAAGTTTAAATACAGTATAACCGTAAACATTTCACAAAAATTCAAACCTTGTTAAAATATATGCCAAAACAATTATTTTGGAACAATATTGTTTAAACTTTAGCTCAACTACTAGTCATAGAACAGATGGGATGGTCTGTTGTCCATCTTCCATCCATCTGGACAAGTTTGTTATCTTTATGCCTTGGAGGATTACTTTGAGACTTTACACAGGCATATATTATCCCAAGGTATAGCTGATCCAAAATGAAATTGCCACTGTGGTTATTTTGATAATCTTGTTATTGCTAGTCTTATTAAATGGAAAGGCATATTATCATGGTGTTTACACTTTTCAAGATGTTGGTCCTAATTGAAAATGACCATGAGCTGAAGTCCAATGGAGTGTCCATAGCAGCTGCATTGCATGTCTTTCACATAATGAATCCACATAAATAGAAAGTCATACCAACATGGGGTTTTCACCAGAAGCCTTCTTATGCTGCCTAGTTGGCCCTAAATCACAACAGTACAGGCACTGAGCTCACTTTCTTGAATCTTCTTTTTGCTACTCATCACAAATGGATGGCCATATCAACATGGGGTTCATTTTTCAAAATGACCTATTATTCAGTTGGTCATCTATCTTGGTGGCCGTCTTTAAAATCTTGTTATCACACAAGAATATCAGATGGTGCAGTTATGTTCAGCCAGTTGAGTGAAAGTTCCTTCAAGAGAGTCACATCAACACACATTTTCTATATTAAGAATGACTACCACAAGCGGGTAATTAATTTAATTGTAAGTGCTCTCTCTCTCTCTCTCTCTCTCTCTCTCTCTCTCTCTCTCTCTCTCTCTCTCTCTCTCTCTCTCTGATCAGTCATGTAGTGTATAATCAATTTACGAAATTCAATTTTTAAAAGATAATACTTTAGTACCTATGACAAAACACTGAGTCTTTTGAGAAGTGTTAATAATTTTATTCTTACAGGAGCAGCAGAACTTTTTACGAGGCTACCACAAAATTAGTGAGCAGCGCATTGCAGAAATAGCTTGTCTTTTATTTAGGGCCAAATATGGCGAGGAAAAGCAGCCAATGGATCATATTGTGTAAGAATATATTTTTATTGTGTTCCCATTATGTGAAATATATAATTGAGCTTAATTAAAAAAAATTATACTATCAATAAATGTTACATTGTTTTGAACTACGAATAATTTGTTTCTTCTTATTTTTTTTGTTTTTTTTTAAAGAGTTTTTCAAAGCTGATATTTAAATATTGCATCACATTTTCAAATGTCTTTTAGACAAAATTGGTAAACATGTACTGTTAAACTGAAGCTATATTTCATTAAATTTTAATTAATTCAAGGTAGAATCACTGTCATTGAAAATCATTGGTTTATTCATGATGCTTTTATTCCATTTGCATCTTCATGGTTTGTGTAGTCTTTATTAATTTATTTAGTCCTTATATATTTATTTAGTCATTATACATTTATTTAGTCATTATACATTTATTTAGTCATTCCTACATTTTGTACCACAGAAATGTTCTTCCGTCCTTGATCCCCAGGACTGTGGTTGAGAAAAAAAGTCCAGATGAATGGAAGAAGGTAACGAACTCATTGTAAAACTTACATTCAGTTTAAGTTGTCATGCTCATTAATATGCAATGTCAAATTACAAAGGATTGACAATTTCCAACTCTTTGTATTTTACTATTTTGAAGTGATGGATGACAGAACTTCAGTGATTAATGTGTCCTAAGCCGTCTATTAAAACACCAACAATCAATATAAGCCCCCCATTGGGTCTGAAGTTGCCCCGTAATAGGTATCAATTGCCCCAAATGTGTTTGAAGCTGTTCCCTAATGAGTATGAATCTGTCCCCAATGGATATAAAAGTGCTCCCATTTGGTATAAAGTTGCCAAAAATGGGTATTAAGTTGACCCCAGTGTGTATAGCACTACCCATGTCATTATTAAATGAATGTTTTATCTAACAAGGATCATGTCACTCAGATAAAGGATTTCTTGTTTTTAAAGAACTGTTACCTTGCTAATTTTACTTTGTGCAAGTGGGGCCCCAGGAGGCCAAATTATCTAAGGTGGTCACCTTTACAGATTACTGATATCTAATCTTTGTCTGCATGTTTTTGAGTTTCGACTTGGATAATATAGGTATGTAAGACTTAGGCTTGGAAATATAGATACTGGTATGTAAGTCTTGGGCTTGCATAATATAGGTATGTAAGTCTTGGGTTAAATAATATAGGTATGTAAATCTTGGGCTTGGATAATATAGGTATGTAAATCTTGGGCTTGCATACTATAGGTATGTAAGTCTTGGGGTTGGATAATATAGGTATGTAAATCTTGGGCTTGCATACTATAGGTATGTAAGTCTTGGGGTTGCATACTATAGGTATGTAAGTCTTGGGGTTGCATACTATAGGGATGTAAGTCTTGGGCTTGCATACTATAGGTATGTAAGTCTTGGGCTTGCATACTATAGGTATGTAAGTCTTGGGCTTGCATACTATAGGTATGTAAGTCTTGGGCTTGCATACTATAGGTATGTAAGCCTTGGGGTTAAATAATATAGGTATGTAAGACTTGGGCTTGGATTTTATAGGTATATAAGTTTTGGGCTTGAATAATATAGGTATTGTTATGTGCTTAGGCTCGAATAAGCAGCAACACATAAAGAGTGAAAACTAACAAGCTTGAATAACTTGAACAATGAATTTATTAAGTACAATTATTTTCATAAAGTAAATAAACTTACGGTTTTAGAGAATCAAATCCAACAAATATAGAATTCACAAAATAATCCACTAATGGAATTGCAAGTCCTGATAAATAAATGTTCTAACAATTCCAGGTTCGAATCTTGATGATGTAATCCAAAATGGCTGACATTGTCACGTGATGCAGTTCTTGTTTTAATATCATCCAGATGAAATTTTGAAACATATGCCCTTTTTCCAAATAAATAGAATAATTCCTCTTTTCCAACGAATTGACACAAAGTCCAGAACAAGATAATTAAAATTATCACTCAAACATGAATACAGAACTTAACTTGAAAAAAGCCCAAAATTCTACTAATGTTAGCTTCCAAAACACAGCTATATATAACTGTTTTTCTGAAGTAAACAAGTGATCACGTGATTTTCTAGAAATTGATAGACAGTCAGAGGAAGAGTCTACCTTCACCTAGTCACGTAATAATAAAATGATCCAGAAGAAAATAAGCCACGAATTACTAAAAATAAAATGTTTTCCTTGAAATTAACCAATAGTTTTAGAAGCTTGTTGACAATGTCCAAAGCAAGGTCAGGAATTAGATCAACAAGCCGAGGTCAAAACTTGTTTATAATTAGAGTGTGGGTCAGCCTGAACTTTCTAGAAAAAATCTCCCAATTAATGAATATTAAACCCTAAATGACAAATTTGGATTTAACAATATAAAAAAAAAATAAATTAAATCCAATAGCCGTAACACCTTCCCCCATAAAATAAAAAAAAAAGGTTTATATGATAAAACTCTCTTTTTATCACAAACCAATTTACATCTGAGGTTAAAAGAACTAGCATAAATTACACAATATAATGAATTATTATACACGGGAAAGAGTGTCTACAATTATATTATCAAGAAATAGCCTCAACCTTTTAACTTGTCCATGTCCCACTAAATGTCCTAAGAAAGCCACTCTAGCAGGGCAGAACTCACTTTTAAATAAATTAACAGTCAGACACGCATTAGTGAGTCTGTCAAAGAATTTTCTAATTGTTGCTAGATGTTCTCTCCAGGTGTCATTGTAGATGATGACGTCACAAATCTCTAGACCAGAGATGAACATTTTTATGAGACGTTGAAATGGACTTTCTTTATATTGGTAGAGTCCATTTTGGAGTCACAATGTTGAGTTTTCCTTTGCTTTTTCCGTAGTGGAATCTGCCAAAATCCTTTCAGAAGGTCTTAATTTGGTGACATACTTGGCATTCCCAATTTTATCAATAGAATAGTCAATTCTTGTTTATGGGAATGAATCTGTTTTTGTCACTCTTTTCACCTTCCTATAATCAGTACACATACGGAAGGAAAGTTGTATCTGGTTTTGGAATAAATATGTATGGTGAACTCCAATCACTTTTACTGGGCTTGATAAAATCATTCTCCATCAAATATTGAATTTCCTTTTTCAAGTATTCCTGTTTGAGTGGACTCATCCTGCATAGATGCTGTTTGGAATTTTCAATTTCAACATCATGAAACTTTTGTTTGACCTTGTAAGAATATCTGGACATAAGTGCTCATATAATAATAACTTTCAGTTCATTTCTTTCTTGCACTTGCAACTGTGAAAGTTTCTGGTCTAGATTTTTCATAATTTTTAAATTCCAACAATTCGTCGATCCAATATCAGTTGAATCCTGATATTTCTTCACTATGTGGGACAGGTACCACTAAATTAATTATATATTTAACATGACTATCTCTTTCAATATACTGGTACTCCTATAATTTATTTAGATACCAGGAGCACTAATACTTTAATTTAACTAATTCATTTTCTTCTTAACTTTGTAAGGGCCGTAATATCTAATTTGAAGAAAAGTAAGAAGAATGAACAAGAGTAACACAACTCCATTATCAGACTCAAAAGTTCTCTCCCTTGTAGTTCTTTCAAACCATAGTTTCATTTTTAACTTGAATTGCTGAATTGGGCATTCATTCATAACTTGCTGGAAAATTCCAGACATGAAGTTTGAACCTTGATCAAACTGAATAGATTTGGGAAGGCCATACTGAGTTAAAAACTTTATCAAAGCTTTTACTGTAGTTTTAAATTTTATATTCCTCAAGGGAATAGCCTCTGAAAACCTTGTTGATGCACACATTATGGCCAACAGGAATTGGTTATCTGACTTGGTCTTAGGTAAGGGATCTACACAATCTACCATAATTCTACCAAATGATTTATCAAAGGCAGGAATAAGTTGCAGATGAGCCTTAGGTATCTTCTGATTAGTTTTTCCTACCATTTGACAAGTATGACAAGATCTACAGTATTTGGCAACATCTAAAAAATAAATAAATTAAATCCAATAACCGTAACAGTATGTATGTCTTGGGATTAGATAATATAGGTATGTAAGTCTTGGGGTCAAATAATATAGGTATGTAAGATTTGGACTTGGATAATATAGGTATGTAAGACTTGGGCTTGGATAATATAGGTATGTAAGTCTTGGGCTTGCATACTATAGGTATGTAAGTATTGGGCTTGCATACTATAGGTATGTAAGTCTTGGGGTCAAATAATATAGGTATGTAAGATTTGGGCTTGGATAATATAGGTATGTAAGACTTGGGCTTGGATAATATAGGTATGTAAGTCTTGGGCTTACATACTATAGGTATGTAAGTCTTGGGCTTGGATAATATAGGTATGTAAGTCTTGGGCTTACATACTATAGGTATGTAAGTCTTGGGGTCAAATAATATAGGTATGTAAGATTTGGGCTTGGATAATATAGGTATGTAAGACTTGGGCTTGGATAATATAGGTATGTAAGTCTTGGGCTTACATACTATAGGTATGTAAGTCTTGGGCTTGGATAATATAGGTATGTAAGTCTTGGGCTTACATACTATAGGTATGTAAGTCTTGGGGTCAAATAATATAGGTATGTAAATCTTGGGCTTGGATAATATAAGTATGTAAGTCTTGTGCTTATATAATATAGGTATGTAAGACTTGGGCTTACATACTATAGGTATGTAAGTCTTGGGCTTAGATAATATAGGTATGTAAGACTTGGGCTTACATGCTATAGGTATGTAAGTCTTGGGCTTGCATACTATAGGTATGTAAGTCTTGGGCTTGGATAATATAGGTATGTAAGTCTTGGGCTTACATACTATAGGTATGTAAGTCTTGGGCTTGAATAATATAGGTATGTAAGTCTTGGGCTTGGATAATATAGGTATGTAAGTCTTGGGCTTACATACTATAGGTATGTAAGTCTTGGGGTCAAATAATATAGGTATGTAAGATTTGGGCTTACATAATATAGGTATGTAAGACTTGGGCTTGGATAATATAGGTATGTAAGTCTTGTGCTTAGATAATATAGGTATGTAAGACTTGGGCTTGAATAATATAGGTATGTAAGTCTTGTGCTTAGCTAATATAGGTATGTAAGTCTTGGGCTTGTATATTATAGGTATGTAAGTCTTGGGGTTAAATAATATAGGTATGTAAGATTTGGGCTTGGATTTTATAGGTATGTAAGTCTTGGGCTTACCTAATATAGGTATGTAAGTCTTGGGCTTACATGCTATAGGTATGTAAGTCTTGGGCTTGCATAATATAGGTATGTAAGTCTTGGGCTTACATACTATAGGTATGTAAGTCTTGTGGTCAAATAATATAGGTATGTAAGTCTTGGGCTTGGATAATATAGGTATGTAAGTCTTGTGCTTAGATAATATAGGTATGTAAGTCTTGGGCTTACATGCTATAGGTATGTAAGTCTTGGGCTTGCATAATATAGGTATGTAATCTTGGGCTTGCATACTATAGGTATGTAAGTCTTGGGGTTAAATAATATAGGTATGTAAGATTTGGGCTTGGATTTTATATGTATGTAAGTCTTGGGCTTACATAATATAGGTATGTAAGTCTTGGGCTTACATGCTATAGGTATGTAAGTCTTGGGCTTGCATAATATAGGTATGTAATCTTGGGCTTGCATACTATAGGTATGTAAGTCTTGGGCTTAAATAATAATAGGTATGTAAGATGTGGGCTTGGATTTTATAGGTATGTAAGTTTTGGGCTTGAATAATATAGGTATGTATGTCTTGGGCTTACATAATATAGGTATGTAAGTCTTGGGCTTGCATACTATAGGTATGTAAGTCTTGGGCTTAAATAATATAGGTATGTAAGACTTGGGCTTGGATTTTATAGGTATGTAAGTTTTGGGCTTGGATAATATAGGTATGTAAGTCTTGGGCTTGCATACTATAGGTATGTAAGTCTTGTGCTTAGATAATATAGGTATATAAGTCTTGGGCTTGTATATTATAGGTATGTAAGTCTTGGGGTTAAATAATATAGGTATGTAAGATTTGGGCTTGGATTTTATAGGTATGTAAGTCTTGGGCTTACATAATATAGGTATGTAAGTCTTGGGCTTACATGCTATAGGTATGTAAGTCTTGGGCTTGCATAATATAGGTATGTAAGTCTTGGGCTTACATGCTATAGGTATGTAAGTCTTGGGCTTGCATAATATAGGTATGTAATCTTGGGCTTGCATACTATAGGTATGTAAGTCTTGGGGTTAAATAATATAGGTATGTAAGATGTGGGCTTGGATTTTATAGGTATGTAAGTTTTGGGCTTGAATAATATAGGTATGTATGTCTTGGGCTTACATAATATAGGTATGTAAGTCTTGGGCTTGCATACTATAGGTATGTAAGTCTTGGGCTTAAATAATATAGGTATGTAAGACTTGAGCTTGGATTTTATAGGTATGTAAGTTTTGGGCTTGAATAATATAGGGTATGTATGTCTTGGGCTTACATAATATAGGTATGTAAGTCTTGGGCTTGCATACTATAGGTTTGTAAGTCTTGGGGTTAAATAATATAGGTATGTAAGACTTGGGCTTACATGCTATAGGTATGTAAGTCTTGGGCTTGGATAATATAGGTATGTAAGTCATGGGCTTGGATAATATAGGTATGTAAGTCTTGGGGTTGCATAATATAGGTATGTAAGTCTTGGGCTTACATAATATAGGTATGTAAGTCTTGGGCTTACATAATATAGGTATGAGAGAAAGTATGCCAGTAACTTCTTGTGAGTTGGTGATTCTTTAGAGATCACTGCCATCTCATCTCAGTCTGTATGGGATTGAGTCTTGGGCTTGGATAATATAAATTTATTAGGTATGTGTGTAGATAGATGTGAATTTGGTGGTTCTTCCAATGGGTTATTCTTTTTCCTCCTTAAACCAAATACATGTATACCATGTAGAGCGTATCAGCTGCTGAAATGTGTTAAATCCAATAATTACAGAATTTTTGAATTCTAAATCAACTAGAATAAAAAAGATAAATAATGATGTCTCTGAAAATAGATTTTTGTTTTTACAAGCTGCTGCAGCAAATCTCAGTTTAGTATCATTAAGGTAGCATGCTACAATGCCATTATGAATTCACACCTTTAGTAGCAAGTAAAGGTTAGAGAGGATTAGTTGTAGCTGCATATTTATGCTATACAAAGAGAGCTTATACATTGTGTGCATTCATAAAAATTCTGTAAATCACATAATTTTCCTAAGAATTAAATTTTAATAGCTTCAAAACAACATTTGAAGAAATTGTACCCATGTTAAGAGTCTCTGATATAACTTAGTATATATATTATAACATGGTACTTACATTATAACATGGTACATACATTATGACATAGTACGTACAGTATAACATAGTACATACAATATAACATGATACATACAGTATAACATAGTACATACATTATAACATAGTACATACAATATAACATAGTACATACATTATAACATGGTACATACATTATTACAGTACATACAATATAACATAGTACTTACATTATAACATAGTACATACATTATAACATAGTACATACATTATAACATAGTACATACATTATAACAGTACATACAATATAACATGGTACATACAGTATACCATAGTACATACATTATAACAGTACATGCATTATAACAGTACATACATTATAACATAGTACATATATTATAACATAGTACATACATTATAACATAGTACATACCTTATAACATAGTACATACAATATAACATAGTACATACATTATAACAGTACATACATTATAACATAGTATATACATTATAACATGGTACATACATTATAACATGGTACATACATTATAACATGGTACATACATTATAACATAGTACATACATTATAACAGTACATACAATATAACATGGTACATACAGTATACCATAGTACATACATTATAACAGTACATGCATTATAACAGTACATACATTATAACATAGTACATATATTATAACATAGTACATACATTATTACATAGTACATACCTTATAACATAGTACATACAATATAACATAGTACATACATTATAACAGTACATACATTATAACATAGTATATACATTATAACATGGTACATACATTATAACATGGTACATACATTATAACATGGTACATACATTATAACATAGTACATACAGTATAACATAGTACATACAATATAACATAGTACATACAGTATAACTAGTACATGTACATACATTATAACATAGTACATATACCTTATAACATACTACATGTACATACATTCTACCATAGTATATACATTATAACATAGTACATACATTATAACATTATACATACATTATAACAGTACATACATTATAACAGTACATACAATATAAGATAGTACATACAGTATAACATAGTACATACATTATAACAGTACATACATTATAACAGTACATACATTATAACATAGTACTGTACATACATTATAATATAGTACATACCTTATAACATACTACATACATTCTACCATAGTACATACATTATAACATAGTACATACATTATAATATTATACATACATTATAACAGTACATACATTATAACATAGTACATACATTATAACAGTACATACAATATAACATAGTACATACAGTATAACATAGTACATACATTATAACAGTACATACATTATAACATAGTACATACATTCTAACATAGTATATATCTTATAACATAATTTATACCTTATAACATAGTATATACCTTATAACACAGTACATATATTATAACATAGTACATACATCATAACATAGTACATGCATTATAACATAGTACATACATTATTACATAGTACATATAGTATTACATAGTACATATAGTATAAGATAGTACATATAGTATTACATAGTACATACAGTATAACATAGTACATACATTACAATAAAATTACAAACATTAGACCAACATTACAAACATTACAACTTAATACATACATTATTACATAGTACATACATGTACCTGATAATGAAATTACAAATATTACAACATATGACATACATTATAACATAGTACAAACATTTCATCAAGGAGCAAACATTATGTGATGCAAGCATTACAACATAGTACATACCTTACAATATAGTAAACATATTAGAAGAATTTCCAAACATTACAGTATGGCACAAAAATTACAGCATGGTACAAACATTACAAAGTGATAAATTACAAAAAAGTAAATAAATTTCAAAATGGTACATGCATTACAATATAGTACAAACACTGCAACATTATACAGACATTAGAATACAGAACAAACATTGCATGGGCCCTGATTTGCCAAGTGGTCTAAAGTGCTATCCGTTACAGATCACTGCCATCTCACCTCTGTCTGCGTGGGTTCAAGTCTCAGATTCAGCCAATGTGGGTATGTGGGAAAGCTTACCAGTAGGTTCTCATGGGTTGGTAGTTGTTTCCAGGGGTTTTCCTGGGTTCTTCCTCTAACATTAATACTGGCTGCCATGTATAGCCTATTGTGTGCTGAAAAATAGCATTAAGCCCTACTACAACAACAACAACAGCAACAACAACAACTAACATTGCAACAGAGTGCATACATTATAACATAGTACAAACATTACAGCAAAGGCAAATATTACATGATACACATGGTATAAATATTACAACAAAGTAAATAAATTGCAATGTGATACATGCATTATAATATAGCACAAACATTACAGCAAAATAGCCACACTAGAACACAGTACAAACATTGCAACATAGTGTTACAAGTCTATGCTCTTGAAATAAGTGAAATAATAGAGTGAAGACGAAAAACTAGTAAAATTAAACAAATAATTATTTCCTTAAAATATTAAGTGAAAAATAAGAAAAGGAACTTAAAGTATTGCGAATCCAAAAATGATCCAAGAATTAGAAAACAAGTCCTATCAATGAAAAGTTGAAAATGAATCAAAGTTCAAACCCTAAAGGAATCCAAGATGGAAGGCAATGACGTTTGTAATAGCCAGCATTGTACTGATGTGTCAACAATCTCTTGTTGTATCACAAAAAATATTATTCCATTTTTTTAATTCTGTGTTATTTCAAAGGAATCTCTTTGACCAAAACTTATTAGATCACTTATATATTTCCAGGGAAACGAATCACTTTATATTTCAATAACATGAAGAAAATTTTAAAAAATCAGCTCAAACTGGTCACAACATCTCTTTGACCAAAACTTATTAGATCACTTATATATTTCCGGGGAAACGAATCACTTTATATTTCAATAACTTGAAGAAAATTTTAAAAGATCAGCTCAAACTGGTCACAACATAAAACAATTTGAGGTCTCAAGTGTTAAGGCCCAACTGATCCAATTCTAATCATAACATCTACTATAAAACTAACTACAATGCAAAACAGATTCCCAGATGAGGGTCAAGAGTTCAGTTTTCTAGAAAGAAACGGAGGCTTGTTACATGATAAACATCTGTTTAAAAAATATTATTACCTTGACTCTGATGATTCTTACTCTGAGAAAGAATTAAAAAAATAAAATATTTATTTACCAAAACTGACTGATTGTAAATCAATGTCAGCAAAAAGATACAATGTATCAATTATTAGTTGTTTACATCAAAAATAGAAATATCAGTCAGAACTGAACTCTTTTCTGGACAATAAAAGAAATACATTACAGTAGCATGTAATGGAATTTAAAAAAATAAAATCTAACAGATAAACAATCAAATTAGATATACATAACAATACTACATTCTAACATAATACAAACATTACAACAAAGGGCAAATAGCATATGATAAAAACATTACAACACGATACGAACATCACTAAATGGTATGTACATTACAAAAAAGTCAATAAATTGCAATGTGGTACATGCATTACAATATAGTCCAAACATTAAAGCAATATACAGACATTAGAACAAAGTACAAACATTGCAACATAGTACAAACATTGCAACATAGTATATATATTGCAACATAGTACATACATTAAATGTGTGCTGTAGTCCAATTTGGTAACTCAATACCCCTCCATCTCCAGAGAAATAAAACTTAAGGAATTTACAATTTACAAACTTAATGAAAATTGTAATTATTTCTGACCCAAAACATTATTTTACAAAAAAAATTATTTTCCTATTGTCTTTGAAAAAACAGCAATGCTGTTTATTGCTATTATTATTATTGTTGTTTCACAAAAGTCACGAAATTTTGCTTTTCCTCTCAAATTTCTGTAATTGTAGGAATTGCAATCTCATTTGGAAAAAGTCCATTTCCCTAACAAAGATGATGGAAAAGTGGCTTTCTTGAAAGAAATGAGTAAGCTGGATACATATGGATCAGTTTTCTTTGAAGTAAAGGTATGTCATAAGAAGTAACTCTTTTATTACAATGTTTATATGTATTAACATGTAATTCCTGTCTACAATTTGGAATCATTTGCATAATATCAAATTATAATTATGTATCATTTTATAGTCTACTGATTAGTAATATCTACAGCCTTCAAGCTTTTTTCAAATATGCATTTCTTTTTTATTTCAGCAAAGAGGATCAAAAAACATACCCAAAACCTTAACAGTGGCTGTCAACATAAATGGAGTCTTCTTGATAGATCCCACCACAAAGGTATGTTTAAATTATAATTTTAACAGATTTTAATCTGGTTAAGGCAAAAATACAAACATGTTTATATTTGTCACAGATGAACACTTAGATGGATACCATATATACTCATTTATAAGTCTAATCCAACTGCAAACAGCATAGACCCAGATATATCACTGCATAATGCATTGGCAGATTGGGGTCTGTTTTTGTTTTTTATTCTGCTAATAAGTCTCAACACAAACCAAGACCTGCTAATGCATTATACATGGTAGATTTTGGTCTAATTGCAACTTACAAACAAGTACATGTTTTTGGATTCAAGAGTATGAAAGATAATTAGACCACATACATATACCCTCTTTGGTGAAGAAGACTCAACAATATACAATATTAGTACATTTATCAATTATTGTTCGCAATCCAAAAGGAAGATAAGAAGATACAATAACCTACCTAAAATTTTGTAAATTACTTGGAAATTATCTAACAAAGATACCTGGTTCTCTTGGTAAATTAACTCTGAGTGTTTAGTCAGTGTCAGTATTAGAGATTTACATGTACTTTATTCAGTGTGACCATCTTGGTTGAGAGACAGCATCTTCAAGGTGAAGAGCACAAACACCACTAAAGGGAGTTAACTTTACTACTATGTACATGCATATGATGGGCACACGTGTGCCTTTGATGAATTTTTTTCCTATTTAAATTGTCTCAGATTATAATTTTTGAGGTGCACAGATAATGTAGGTATTATGCTAAAAACAGTAGCTAGTTAGTTCTCAGGAACTGTGAAGGAAATAACTGATACATTTTATTATGATACATTTTTATATGGATACATTTTTATGGATACATTTTTATGGATACATTTTTTCAGAAATCATGCATCCATTTGAATTTAGGTCAAAAACATCTATGTATGCAGTATTTGTTATGCATATTTGACATAAGTTACCAAATATGATGAACTATTTTACAATGGTTTCAAAAGAAATCAACTCATTCATAGTGTATGCAACATGCACCTTGTTGGTATGGAAAGTCCGTTAAGGCACCTTGTTGGTATGGAAAGTCCGTTAAGGCACAGAGTATGCCAGTGTTAGGGACTACATTCTGTGCACTTTGTATCACCGTAAAGATTTCTGTTATTAAAATCAGTAGGAGGGTACTAATAAATGGGGCTGTATATCCAGCCTACAGCCATATAAACTCATGTATGAGTAGAGTTCAACTGTACAACATAGATTCTGATCTGCCACCACATATTGTGCCTGCAGGCTGAGTCAATGTTGTTCATTTTACTGTTAAATCCTGATCATCAGCACAGACCCTTATTTGATGGTGCTTCGTGTGATGGCAGATCTGCATCTGTTCAGTTTGTGGTTGGACTTGGCTTATAAGTGATTATATATGGCCTGTGGGGAATTTAACTCATCCACTTTTGTAAAATCAATGCTTACATCTAAAGTACATTATGGCAACATCAATATTACATCACTAGTAGCCATTTTTTATCATAATTCTGGGAGAGATTGTAGGTAAAATTATCATTACCTAATTTGTTTTCTTCTTCAGAGTGTCCTAACAACCTATGGGTATGACAAGATTCCAAATTGGGCTTTCGATGAACACTCTTTTACCCTGGTGGTTGGTGAACATCAGAATCTCACTAAAATCCATTTTGAAACCAGTGTGGTAAGGTTTATAATATTTCATCATTTTTCAAATTGTCCAATATTTGTCTGAATTGTATTCCCCATCTGCCTTTTTGCTTGTTTATTTTAATTATGTAATATAAATATATAGATGTTATGTATATAATATAAATGGTAATGGAATGAACGTTAGAATAACTTTCTACCATGACTAACCCAGCTTGTAAATGATTATATACATAGTCAAAAGATAATTGGCTATTCAAATGGAATAATGTAAGTTGGCAACCAACCATTTAAACAGTTCTTCCTTATCTTCTTCTTCTTTATCTTCTTCTTCTTCTCTTTGTTATTGTTATTATTATTATTGCAATATTTATTTACTTTTGATTATTTCCATCCTGCTAAAATACTTGAAAACTATTAAAGCAATGCAGGTGGAACAGCTTTGCCTCTTTACAATGCTTTTTCAAATGGCACAATTCAGAAATTAACATATTTTGGAATTAGAATATTGCTTTAAAATGTTTTGAACATATTTACCCCCAAAATAGTCCTAACCCATTATTAATGAGTCAATATTAACTAAATTATATAATATATAATTACATGTATACAATTTTCCAGAAAAATATATCTGCATTTTTTTTAAATAACTGAGTAGTAATATAATTATTGTAATTGACCACTCAAAGACAAATGGACTACACTAACAGATTTGTTAGCTGCCAGTCAGGTAAATCAACCAGAATCCACACACTAAATGGAGATTATAATAAGAGAATTCTGAAAACAAAAACAAAAAAAACTGACTTGTATATGTCAGTAAGCAGCAGGCAATACATAAATACATATGTTTAACATTACATCTTTTCAATAATGTCCCTATTCATTATGATCTGTTCAAGTAGTAGATCCACTGAACTTGATACATGGACCAGATAAAGCACTGGTTAAAAGTTCTACAATGTCAGTCAATCCCACTTAATTGGTAGTTAATTAGCGATTCATTACCTCATTAACTATGACCTATATAAAAGCTATGTTCTGCTGCCTTGAGTTAGTGATTACATTAATATAACATAAACTAGGAGAACAGTCTGACAAGATCCAATAAACCACACAGAATATATCATAACTTTTTGTTTCACTTTATTTTTTGTCAAAATTAAATGTTACCTTTTCTTACTTCAAATAAAATCATGGCAAGTTATATAATTTTAAAAAAACACTTTCTTATGAAAAGAAGTGTGGGTAGGTTTCAAAGAAAAGTGTAGAACCATAAACTCCACCTCAAGTCCTTGTCTTTCTGCTTATGTAAATAAGACAAACAAATATGCAGTGTAATCCCTTCTTTTCAGTCTGAGGGTCCAAATACCATGATATTGGCCCCCTCTATTGTGGTAGGTATAATGCATGTGTTTAAGCTTGTGGGATAAGGATTAGAGTTTGATTATTTTGATATGCAATGGTCCCTCTTTTAGTGCAATTCACAGGACCTTTAAAAGTGCACTGTGTTACATACTCATAGTGACATACATTACAGTAAATGCTGTGTTGAAATTGCATGTCTTTTTAACATCCAAATCGATGTTATGATAGTATTGATTTTTTGTGTGACCACATTGTACTGTGTTATAATAAGCAGTGAACAACAGAAATGTAAGTTAATTAATTACTGTTGATTTCGTTTTAAAAACTTAATTGACTTAAAAGTAATTGGATTCATGGTCTTCATGTTATTAAAACAATCACATGCTATATGAAGGACCATGTTATAATGAGTAGCATTACAATCAGAGGTCATGATAACCATCTCATTTCCTGTATGATGTGAAGGACCATATTGTACTGAGGTGCAATATAATGATATACCATGATAACTGTATCATTTCCTGTGTTATATGAAGGACCATGTTATAATGAGTAGCATTAAAATCAGAGGTAATGGTAACCATCTCATTTCCTGTGTTGTATGAAGGACCATATTGTACTGAGGTGCAATATAATGATATACCATGATAACTGTATCATTTCCTGTCTTATATGAAGGACCTTGTTATAATGAGTAGCATTACAATCAGAGGTAATGGTAACCATCTCATTTCCTGTGTTGTATGAAGGACCATATTGTACTGAGGTGCATTACAGTGGTATACCATGATGGTAATTACCGGTATCTCAATTTCCTTTGTTACATGAACGACCATGTTGTAGTGAAGTGTATTCTAATAAGAGACACTGGTACTTGTTGCATTTCCTGTGTTGTATGAAGGATCATATTGTACTGAGGTGCAATATAATGATATACCATGATAATTGTATCATTTCCTGTGTTATATGAAGGACCATGTTATAATGAGGTACATTTTAATGGGGGTGACTAATCTATTTCCCATGTTGTATGAGAAAATGTGTCACAATGAAGTACATTATAGTAAGAGACCACTGTAATATTATGGTTAACCCCATGGTATGTGAGTGAACATGTTATTCTGGTGTGTATTATAACAAGAGACCACTGTAATACTCTTATTACCTATGTTTTATCAAGAGCCATGTTATACTGAAGTGCATGTTAGTTTGGCACCCTTCAATAATCGTGTTAGCCACGTAATATGAGTAAGCATGATATTCTAAGGTACAGTATAATGAGGGACAACTACAATAGTTATAATGAGGGACAACTACAATAATTATAATGAGGGACAAATACAATAGCTATCATGAGGGACAACTACAATAATTATAATGAGGGACAACTACAATAATTATAATGAGGGACAAATACAATAGCTATCATAAGGGGACAACTACAATAATTATAATGAGGGACAACTACAATAGTTATCATGAGGGACAACTACAATAATTATAATGAGGGACAACTACAATAGTTATAATGAGGGACAACTACAATAATTATAATGAGGGACAACTACAATAGTTATAATGAGGGACAACTACACTAGTTATCATGAGGGACAACTACAATAATTATAATGAGGGACAACTACAATAGTTATAATGAGGGACAACTACAATAATTATAATGAGGGACAACTACAATAATTATAATGAGGGACAACTACAATAATTATAATGAGGGACAACTACACTAGTTATCATGAGGGACAACTACAATAATTATAATGAGGGACAACTACAATAGTTATAATGAGGGACAACTACAATAATTATAATGAGGGACAACTACAATAGTTATCATGAGGGACAACTACAATAATTATAATGAGGGACAACTACAATAGTTATCATGAGGGACAACTACAATAATTATAATGAGGGACAACTACAATAGTTATAATGAGGGACAACTACAATAATTATAATGAGGGACAACTACAATAATTATAATGAGGGACAACTACACTAGTTATCATGAGGGACAACTACAATAATTATAATGAGGGACAACTACAATAGTTATAATGAGGGACAACTACAATAATTATAATGAGGGACAACTACAATAATTATAATGAGGGACAACTGCAATAGTTATAATGAGGGACAACTACAATAATTATAATGAGGGACAAATACATTAGCTATCATGAGGGACAACTACAATAATTATAATGAGGGACAACTACAATAGTTATAATGAGGGACAACTACAATAATTATAATGAGGGACAACTACACTAGTTATAATGAGGGACAACTGCAATAGTTATAATGAGGGACAACTACAATAATTATAATGAGGGACAACTACAGTAATTATAATGAGGGACAACTACAATAGTTATCATGAGGGACAATTACAAAAGTTATAATGAGGGACAAATACAATAGTTATCATGAGGGACAACTACAATAGTTATCATGAGGGACAACTACAATAGTTATCATGAGGGACAATTACAAAAGTTATAATGAGGGACAACTACAATAATTATAATGAGGGACAACTACAATAATTATAATGAGGGACAAATTCAATAGTTATCATGAGGGACAACTACAATAATTATAATGAGGGACAACTACAATAGTTATAATGAGGGACAACTACAATAATTATAATGAGGGACAACTACAATAATTATAATGAGGGACAACTACAATAGTTATAATGAGGGACAACTACAATAGTTATAATGAGGGACAACTGCAATAGTTATTATGAGGGACAACTACAATAATTATAATGAGGGACAACTACAATAGTTATCATGAGGGACAACTACAATAGTTATCATGAGGGACAATTACAAAAGTTATAATGAGGGACAAATACAATAGTTATCATGAGGGACAACTACAATAGTTATCATGAGGGACAACTACAATAGTTATCATGAGGGACAATTACAAAAGTGATAATGAGGGACAACTACAATAATTATAATGAGGGACAACTACAATAATTATAATGAGGGACAACTACAATAATTATAATGAGGGACAAATACAATAGTTATCATGAGGGACAACTACAATAGTTAGCATGAGGGACAAATATAATAGTTATCATGAGGGACAACTACAATAGTTATAATGAGGGACAAATACAATAGTTATCATGAGGGACAACTACAATAATTATAGGGGCCCCGAGTGGCCGAGTGGTCTAAAGCGCTGTCCGTTACGGACCACTGCCATCTCACCTCTGTCTGCGTGGGTTCGAGTCTAAGATTCGGCTAATGTAGTTAAGTGAGAAAGCTTGCCAGTAGCTTCTCGTGGGTCGGTGGTTCTTTCCGGGGTTTTTCCGGTTTCTTCCTCCACCACTAATACTGGCCGCCATGTATAGCCTATATATTGTGCTGAAAAATGGCGTTAAACCATAAAAAAACACAAAAAAAACCCAATAATTATAATGAGGGACAACTACAATAATTGTAATGAGGAATAACTACAATAGTGATATTTCCTCAGTTATACAAGAGGCAATGTTCTACCATGGTGCATTCAAGTTATAGCCCACTACTCATGTTACCCCAGTTATATAAGGTAACATGTTATACAGAGGTGCTTGGTAGCGTTGGACCACTGGAATGTTCTTGTTACCCATATGATGTAAGGGACCATCTTATACTGGGGTGCATGGTATGGAGTGACCACTACTTTTGTTACACATTTTATATTGAGGGCTATGTTATGATGAGAAGCATGGTAGAAAGGGACCACTGCAGTTCTCTTGTTACTAATGTTATGATCCCATTGTTTTTTTCTTCAGAGGTGCATGATAGTGAGGAAGAACTGCAGTACTGTTGTTGCACATATTATGTTGCAAGCCATCTTAGACTGTTATTACACATATTATATTGGGAGCATCATTTATTGAGGTGCATTGTAGTGAGGGGCCACTACAGTTCTCTTGTTATACATGTTATATTGGGAACTATCTTTTACTGGAGTGCTTGAAAGTGAGAGGACCACTGCAGTTCTCTTGTTTGACATGTTAAATTGGTAACCATCTTTGAAGTGCATGGTAGTGAGGGGCCACTGCAGTACACTTCTTACACACATTATATTGGGGGTCATCTTTTACTGGAGTGCATGGTAGTGAGGGGCCACTGCAGTATGCTTGTTATATATGTTATATTGGGAACTATCATTTACTGACTGGTGTGCATGGTAGTGAGGGGCCACTGCATTACACTTGTTACACACATTATATTGAGGGCCATCTTTTAATGGAGGGCATGGTAGTGAAGGGCCACTGCAGTTTACTTGTTACACACATTATATTGAGGGCCATCTTTTAATGGAGGGCATGTAATGAGGAACCACTGCAGTATGCTTGTTATACATGTTATAATGGGGACCATCTTTTGTTGAGGTGGATAGTAGTGGAGGATTATGGAATGACAGTTTAGTCTTTAAAACTGGTAACAGAACATTTCCATGAAAATCGTAAAATTAAAAGCTTGCAGACTAACAGATAAACTTGAGATAGGTTGTATTGAATTGTTTTCATCATGGCTTCATGCTTATGAATGCTTAAAGAAAAAGAGTTGGAGTAAGAGACTATCTGTGGGTAAAGTCTCCATGAATTCATCCCTATTTTCAGTATGTTTAATTAATTTCTATTTGGTAATTTTTCATTGTGTTTGCTTTACTGGAATAAGTTATTTTTAAGTGTACATAATGTTTCATGGACAAAGAAATACAGTGTATATTGTTAGTTTACTTACATGTCATTTTTATTTATCAAGACTCTTTCACAAGTTTGGCATGAGCAATTAAAATCTATTTATTCAAAATATTCTTAGGCTGAAATAATGAAAACTTTTTTTGTGTGTTCTGTTTAATGTTAGCACACTGACTAGTGCATGAATTGTAGTTTTCATAATAAAGTGTGATATTAATATTCTTGCATGATTGACAGTTGGACAATGTACTTAGATGTTATTAGTAGCTAAATATATGTAATAATGAAACAATATTTTTGGTTTTCTTTCACCAGAAATATTCACATTGAGAACTTCCATATTTTGTTTACACAAGAACTAGATTGTTTAACCTGATCCTTTTCAATTTAATTACTTCTTTGCATTTTTAGGTGTACTGTTTCATGTTGTTGTTGTTGTTATAGGGTTAATGCCATTTTTCTGCACATGATTGGCTATACATGTCAGCCAGTATTAATGGTGGAGGAAGAACCCAACGAAAACCCTGGAAAGAACCACCAACCCATGAGAAGCTACTGGCAAGCTTTCTCACATACCCACATTGGCCAAATCTGAGACTCTAACCCACGCAGAAAGAGGTAAGATGGCAGTGATCCGTAACAGAGAGTGCTTTAGACCACTCGGCCACTTGGGACCCCTGTTTCATGTTGAAATGATATTTAAATATTTGATTAGATAGAAAAAGGGCACTATGCATTGCCATGGTAATAAAGTAAAATACCACAATTCAATACTAACAAAGATATTAACAGAATGCAATACTCTGTCAATTATTTGGAAAATTCACAATGTTAAAACCAGGCTGCAAAAAAGTTGAGGGTGCATTATAACAAAGGTAGAATGAAAGCATTGAATGGTGGGTCACATACAGTATTTTAACACATTAATCACTGGAGGTTTTTGCTGTTTTCGCATGAAATGCGAGTAGGAAACACATTTTGGGGACTATTTCTAAATACATCCTAATACATGGACTTTCAAGCAATTTTCCATTAGCCTAATGCCTAGTTGTGTTAAAAACATTGTTTTCCATTGGTTAATTTGCTCCCACATGAGCAGAAGGGGAAAAGTTGTTCTTCTGGGGTTTTGTTTGGTGTTTTTTGCCTAACGAACCCATCATTTTTATATAGAGACCACTCCTTATTCCAAATGCCCATGTTATCCATAATTTGCACAGGTTCACCTATGTGAAGTTCAGACCAGTCTGCCTTAGACCTGAGGCCAAAAGGTCTAAAATCTGGACACAAATTAGATTCTGACCACAGACAAATTTTGGGTAAAGAAAAAAACAGTTCCAAAAAATTAGGTTTTTCCCTCTGTATTTTGTTGTGCAACTAAAACGTCCACATTATTTGGTAGTAGAGCTAAATCTGTCTATGATTCAATAATACCACTCACTTTAGTGTATCATACATGACCTCAATGCTACAGACCTTGGCAGTAGGCTACTACCTCCTGCCCCGTAAACACGTCGCCAGGGTTTAATGTGTTAAGACTCACATGCCTCATATTGACAAAGCTCCCTATTTTGGTAGCCACAGTAATTAGCATGTGGACTCATAGCTGAAAGGGTGCAGGTTCAGATCATACCATCAAACCAGTCTGGTTCAGCTACCATTTTGTGTTCTTGGGCAAATCACTAAATTGCCTCTGCACTAAATAACCTATTTGGGTTGCAGTGCGGTAAAGCTCCAAACCAAATCACTCTTTTGTGTAGATACAGTTCATAAAACAGACACTTTCTAAACCAATTTATCTCAGTCATGACATACCTAGTGAAAGGGAAATTGCATGTTTTTTAAAAAACGCAAGGGTTTCTCAGAATCTGCATCATGCATGCATTACAATTTAACTTGGTGGATAAAATAGCAAGAGTTCCCAACACTGACAAATGGAATGAACTCTTCTAAGAGTTAGGTCATGCATACCATGGCATTCAGAACATCCTCATCTGAATAAGAGTTAAATGACTTTGATTCTGTGAATCAGCTTCAAGAATATTGTAGTCATTCTTCCAGTATATGTATGTTTTATTTAATTTTAGGACTCTATCATCCTAAACAAATAATTTATTTCCAAAGAATACAATGTGAAAAGAACTGTCAGTATTGCAAATTAAATCCTAAATAGTCCAAAAGTTTTATCATAAGTACTGATAAATAAAGTTCTAATTAAATTCTAATTAAATAAGATCCAGTACTGAAGACATTGTTGTGCTTGTAACTTGAATGTACTAATGTACCAGTAACCCAAAGTGTGATGATGTACTAACAGTAGTCTAATTAATTACAATGAGATAATCCAAGATGTTCTTGCCTGAATTCACTACATTTCCAAATTAATGTGTTTCTCAAAGAATATTATTGAAGAGCACTTTGTATTTCCAGTGAATAATATTTAATAAAAAAAATTCTACCAAAATCAAAATCATAACACACTAAAAAAAATTGATTTTGCTACAGATGTTAACTGCAAAAATGAATAATTGTTAAGTAAATAAGATTATATATTTTAAAAAACTAAGACACAAAAGACAGCCCAGAATGTAGGTCCAAAGTTCATTTTTTAGAAAATTCAAAGTTGTAAACAGATAATGTCTGTTACTAAAATTATTTTTAAAAACATCAGGTTTAAGAACTTGTTCTTCATGTGGGAATTCAAATAAATAAGCCCCAAATAAAATGTTTACATCTACTGATAATGATCCTAATATTTAACCCACTCTAATTGATAAATAGTAATTATGCATTATTTACTTACCAAAATCAAAACAACATCAGTGTTCTTTTTCAGGTGCACAGTGAACTTGATTTTGGTCAAGGTAAAGGCAAAATACAATTATACAAAACATCCAATCATGGAGAAAAAATCTGACAAACAATACAAATTAAATATAAATATTATTGCAAGATCATAACTAAATATTTCTTATGGAAAAATTATGGGATTTTCATATGAGCAAACTATCTGACATATACATATCAATGAGGAATAAATCTTGCAGATAATTATTCCTTTTGTCAGACTATACAGACTGGTGCATGGAAAATACCATATTCTGTGCATACTAATTTGGTTGAACACAAACAATTGCATTGTGAAAAGACCCAGATCTACCATTGCATAATGTGTTAGCAGCTCTGTGTCTATGCTGTTTTTCAGTACAACCAAAAATATAGACCCTGATCTGCAGGTGCATTATGCAATGGTAGATCAGGTCTCTGTTGTTTGCATTGAACTCGACTTGTATGCAGGTACATATGATATATAAAAGGAGTGAAACTTAAATGTTTTGTTGTGCCATCTTTCGTATAAATTAGAACTATTGCATGCAGATTGATTATTTTATTCATTCATTACATTTTAACTTGTCTGTATGTTGTTTGTTTTATTCCTTCATCTAGCCAAACTATGATGTCTTTTGATGACTTTAGTTACCTGTTGTGTTTCTAAGTATTTTTTTTATTTTTATAACAGGGCCACAATATGGATGATATCATCATGTCCCATGTTGCCTGGATCATGAACTCTCAAATGCAGAAGAAGCCAGCTTATGTAGGCCTCATAAGTGGAGAATCAAGCTGCTGAAAATATTGTATCATTTTGTGATTGTGGTTGATATGAATGAACACTGGAAACTGTCACTTACAACCAGATTACTCAAGTACATCCATCAATTTGTTACATTTGTTACATTTGTTACCATGAGAACAGTTGTCATTGAAGACCATTTATTGTTTGTAAGATGGCTAGTTCGAAGGTACATGTATGCATGTATATGTTTAAAGCCATGTGTGTGTTTGTGTGTGTTGTCATATGATATGGGTGAACTCCTACTTTGAAAAATCCCGTAGACTTCTATATTAATTCTTTTGAAACAAACTTGTAACAAAATGACCAGGTGGATTTATCGGAATGCAAATAACTGTATATCACTATTGGTTATGGTAATTCACTTGGTAAAGAACTTGTAATCCAACAGTTGTGGATTTGATCCCTGTCTTGGCCAGTCTGAATCAGCTGCCTTGATGTGTCATTGCGATTATTCATGTGACTTTCAGCTGCCTTGATGTGTCATTGTGATTATTCATGTGACTTACATCTGCCTTGATGTGTCATTGTGATTATTCATGTGACTTTCATCTGCCTTGATGTGTCATTGCATGTATTCATGTGACTTACATTTCCTTGATGTGTCATTGCTATTATTCACGTGACTTACATCTGACTTGATGTGTCATTGCGATTATTCATGTGACTTACATCTGCCTTGATGTGTCATTGTGATTATTCATGTGACTTACATCTGCCTTGATGTGTCATTGCGATTATTCATGTGACTTACATCTGCCTTGATGTGTCATTGCGATTATTCATGTGACTTACATCTGCCTTGATGTGTCATTGCGATTATTCATGTGACTTACATCTGCTTTGATGTGTCATTGCGATTATTCATGTGGCTTACATCTGCCTTGGTGTGATATGTCCAGTAATTGCTAGAAAGTTGTCAAATTCAAACAGCAGACTCAAACAACCCATGAAATATTCAAGAATTATTTAAATTACTTAAATATTTCTTACATAATAAATGTATAGTGTTACCCCAATATAACAAAGTGGTTGGGGTCCATAGAACCAATTGTGTTGTAGACTGAAACACATTATAACCAACCAAGTGAGTTAGATGAGAAGATGCAATTATTTAATAATATGGGTGTGGGTGGGGTGGGTAATTAAAAAAAGGTGCAAAATGCATACTTTTTATTAAATGAAGATAAATAATACTGATAATAAACACTTGTATCCATAAGCCATTCAGTACTGTGCATGTACATAACAAATCCATAAATTCGATATAAATCCTGTTATAAACTTCATATTAAATATAGAGCGCATGAAAGTGTCAAGTTTGGTGTTATAAAGTTACAGAGTGGAGGAGGAGGGTCAACTGAACCTTTAGCATCTTTTCAAGGAAATTAAAAAAAAACACCAAAAAAACCCCAATGAAAAACAATGGATTCTGCATTCTAATGTGTAAATATGAAATTTGAAATCCCATCATTACACACAAGAAAACTGATAACCTAGTATGGCCGGTATACAAGCGATGTATTGTCGGCTGTGACTCTTTAAGCAACAGTCTCCATGCAAATTATCTAAATGCAAGAAAGTCAAGCTTGATTGTAGCGATACAACACCTACATAAAGGGGAGCCAGGGTGTCACATGAACATCTACCCTTTTTCTAGTGAAGAAAATTTTAAAAATTCAATTTAAAAACAATGGTGACCATTTTGGGGAAAACAAATGATCCATTTTTTACTCCTCTCATTAAAATATCATGGAACCACACATGTTTATGGGATTTAGAAATGTTGGAAGCTATTTATATTCATGGAGTGTTTGATGCCACTGAACTGGAACTTGAATAATTTATTTAGAAATATATCTTCTGAAGTCTTTTGTGCATCATGATGAAAAAGGACAACCCTGTTGATCATGGTTGATCTCAATATTACAATACAGAAGGATTTTATATAAATTTTATCATAATGGAATCAAAAAAATATAATCAAGGTTGATATCATAAACTAATATTTGTAATTTTCAATTAAGGAAACTTGAAAAATTGGTTGAACATCTGTTTCCTAATTATAAATATACCTAATAGTGTCATATAATATAATCACAATTCTCAAAACACTGACTGTAGAACTCTGTGAATTTAAAACACAGGGACCTTGGAAACAAAGAAATATGCAATGTTACTTTTAATCAATTTATATCTAGCATAGTAAAAACTACTCTGACTCTTTTAATGTAGGACTATAAATGACATCTAGTTTTCAAAACACATAACTGATCTTAAAATTACACAAATGACATATGTGTTAAAAATTATGTAGGCACAACTTGTATGCATACTTTGCTGTGTTACATTGAGATATATGGACTGCTTCATTGTTTAATACTTATTAAAAAAATTAACATATCTTTGACTGATATTGTGCTTGATCTGAATTGATAGAGTGTTGCCCAGTGAAATTTTGAGGATTCTACATGCCTGAGATATCTGTAGATGCCTGTCTCAATACATACCAAAAAGGAATACTGACTAAAAACAATGAACTCTTCATTTAATGTGTAAATAAGAGATGTGAAATCATATCATTACACACAAGATTTGCCAGATTAAAGTCATGAAATATAAGTTGCCACTCTTCAAGCAACAGTCTCCATGCAAATTATCGAAGTGCAAGTCCTAAGTTTGAGTTTTAACACTAGATGAATGGACAGATTTCTGGGCAGACATTCATAAACCTTGGCAACATAATTTTTAGTTTACATCAATAGTCTGTAAAATTATATATTTTAGGGTTTATTAGAACAGATTTTATGTTGTAAAAAATTAGTATTTTTAGAAAATTTTGTAAAGTTCATTGTTTTACATTTTGGAGAGAAAATTAAGTATTTACCATACAATTGCACGATGACAGACTATTACATCATCAAGTCATTAAAATTACTGTAGAATACTGGACATAATAAATTTAATAAATGACTTATTCACATCAATTTTGAATATATTTTTGCATTTCAAATGAATTACACTGTAAGCTATAGTTTAGATGTTATTTATTGATCATTGTATACACTATTAAACATACACTTCTGAAGGTTATGAGCAATGAAAATTTAAATTACAGTTTTCTATATCTAAGAATTTTTGTAATAAAAATATTTTCTTAATATACAGAAAACTCAAGTAAATAAGTTTCTTTTAAACTATGAGTGTTTTGATGTTCAGTCAATGATGTTTTGAATTTCAGTCAAATTTATCATTGATTTACTGTATGTACTCACTGGTTGAGTCCAAAGACAACTACACAGACTTAGATTTACAGCTGTGTAATGTACCAGCAGATCAGTTTCTGTGCAGTTTGTTATGAATAATAAGTAGAACAAACAACATAGATTCTAATTGGTTGGTACATTATTTAATAGAAAATCAGGGTCCATGTTGTTTTTGCAGTTAGATTAAACTGATATTCAGGTATATATGGTATAGTATAGCCTGAGTTTTTAGTAATAGAGAATTTAGCAGTCCTAGTGAGGTTTTTAATCATGAAAAGTATTTGACATGACTTTTAATCATATACAAAATAACCACTCAAGGTCTGCAATCTTTACAATAAATCATCTCAAGATTTTTAATTGTATAAATGATATCTGCTCTGGGTCTGAAGTCCATACATATATCGTGGCAAGATTTTTCATCCTGGAAATTTTTATTTTATTTTCTAAAATTAAAGCAACGCAAAGTTTGCATTAAACAAACAAATTTCTTGGTTGTGATCTTAAGTGCCATATTTTGACTTGTATTTAGAAAATGTAGCCAGCATTTTGACTTGTATTTAGAAAAGGTTTTCCATGTACATGCAGATAATTAAAGAATTTGACGTTAACCTTGTATCTATTTTATTTTATGATTTTGTCCTATTCTTTCCTCTTCCATTCCTCTTTGAAAATTTAGTGTTTGTACAATATACACCGATTATCATTTCCAAATACTTGGCAGTTTTTAGTTACACTGTTATAGTATTTACTATTAACAAGGATTTCAAATATACCCACATGATCATTGTAAAACATTTCACTGTCAGTTTTTAATTACACTGTTAACACTGTTACTATTAACAAGGATTTCAAATATACCCACATGATCATTGTAAAACATTTCACTGTCAGTACAGGTTTTTAAATATACCCACATGATCATTGTAAAACATTTCACTGTCAGTACAGGTTTTTAAATATACCCACATGATCATTGTAAAACATTTCACTGTCAGTACAGGTTTTTAAAAAGAAACAGGACAGTTTATGTGGTTTATGTTTACAACTAAATCTGACTTACAATCAGATATATATGGTACATATAATCAAGCCATCTATATAGATCATAATTAATATGACTCAGTGATATATAATATTCCAGCACACTTGTTATTCCCTAATTACCTGCATATACCACCTGTTCAAAACAATATATTAGCCCATTTACTTTAAGGCTGTTGTTCACCTTTACATTGTTTATTGAATCACATTTATTTAATGTTTGTGCCATTTAGCATCAAGAAGGATGCATCTCATCAACTCTATGCTTTTCTAATGTGTACCATTTATTCTGCATCATTATTTGTAGTCATCTGGCAAAAAATAAATACAAATATTTGTATCCCTCCAAACTATATTCAGCTAAATCAATATTATCATCATCACAAATGCTTTTTATTAAAATGTACAGTATTTCTCCAGGGGTGTGGTGGAGGGGCTTAATTAATTGGACAAATAAAGCTTTCTTTGATAAACATGTGTGGTCATTTGTTCATGTCAAGTGGGGGGGTGTATTATTTTTTAAAATATTGTCCATTTATGAATGTATATTTGGGTATGTGAAAGCACTATAATCAAAATATTGTGTGTCCTCTTGTCAGGGTTATACAAATAATAACAAAATAAATGTTGTTTCAGAAGATAGAGATCTGATATTTATTCACATAAATCTGATGTAAATGTTATCTTTTTGTATTACATGTTGATATATAAACTGCACCTAATAAAACATAAATAACGAAGTCTTCTTGTCCTTTTTCTTCAGAGTTTGGCTCCTTTATGTTCTGCAAAGGTTTCCCTTACTGTTATCCCATTCTGGCGACTGCATCTCTATTTATGTAATTTGTGTGCAATTCTTCGTATGTACATTTTTAGACATTTACCCTTAATCACTGCCATATAGCCAGTTTTGTGTTATTAACTCTACAACTACTAATAAAATGCTTACATCTCACTCGATCTTATAATATTTTTATAAAAAGCACATACTGCATGGCACCTATGAAGTGAACAGCAGTAGAAAGATTGTATACTGAAGTAGTCATGCCACATGCTATGCACCTCAGAAGTCCAATCTCCAAAGCTGGTGAAGCACTCCAGTAGCCTAGTGGTTAGAGTGTCTGCCACAGGACTAGGAGGTCGTGGGTTCAATAGCCGGCTGAGTCATACCAAAGACTTACAAAATTGATACTAACAGCTGCCTCGCTTAGCGCTCAGCATTAAGAGGTTAGTGTTAGGAATGGTTGGCCTGCTGTCAGGATAATCCTAGACATCACTATAAACTGCCTCACTACAGACATCATAGCAATATGACTGAAAAATTGTTAAAGCTAGGTTAAAAATCCTAATCAAACAAACAAACCAAAGCTGGCATTAGCAAAGATCAATGTTGTCTATCCATAGTCAGACACAAGCAGAGGTACTATTGTGTCAAAATAGATGGTTTCTAGATTAAAATGAATGTTGGTGTAATAATGTGTTATGTAATACAACTGAAAAAACACATGTACACCTGGGTTGGGAGTGAACAGATGATTTCAGTGGGGTTAACCATTTTAGGGTCACAATGTTCACTTTAACACCCAATAGATAACACATTTTTTTCTTTCTTACAGTGGATTTAATTTTGTGGGCATTGCATACTCTCGAGCAGCATGAGTTCTCTCACCTGTCTCAGTTATCCGTCTAAAAATTAAATTCAAGAGTAGCTTGCAAAGAAATTGGAGTCAGATGGAAAATTGGTGTAAATATTTCTTACAATGCTGTTCATTGAATGTTTTTAAATTAGTTGTTTAAAATGTTTGGTTTATAATAATCATCCATATCTTAGGGCAGATCAATGTTATTTGTCCAATTTTCTATGACCTTTAAGCCAGGATACCCTATGTCCAGTTTTGGTCAAATTCTATCTAGTGGTTTTTGAGAATGAGTTGCTTAGAGACTTTTTTAAAAAAAATAACAGATGCCATATTCTCAGGAGGACTTGCATATTTGTAACAAATTGAAAGTTTTTAAATCCAGGATGTTTTTTTTTGTCAAATTTGAATTTTTTTTGTTTTAGTCTATTTTTAGTAATGACAGGGCTATTTGATGTTGAATCTCTATCAGTGTATAATTTTAAAAGTGCTTTTTACTAAGATCATATCTGTTATACTTAGGTTCTGTTAAGGATTTTTTTTTATTAAAATGTCATTTGAAGATTTGTTTATTTTTAGCAATGGTGGTCATATTTTATGGTTGTTGTTGTTGTTGTAGGGTTTAACGCCATTTTTCAGCACACAATAGGCTATACATGGTGGCCAGTATTATTGGTGAAGGAAGAACCTGGGAAAACCTACGGAAAGAACCACCGACCCATGAGAAGCTGTTGGCAAGCTTTCTCACATACCCACTTTAGCTGAATCTTAGACCCAAACCTACACAGACAGAGATGAGATGGTAGTGATCCGTAACGGAGAGCACTTTAGACCATTCGGCCACTCGGGGCCCCTTATATTTATTGTGGAATGGCATAATTTGTAAAAATCTGAAAGCCTTTTTGTGTGAATGCTTTTTGTTAATTAAGTTGAGTGGTTTTTACCTCAAGTAGTTATATTCCAGTAGATCTTCTGGGATGGTTGATTTGTTGATCATCTATCCACATGACTTTTAGCACAAGTTTATTATCATTTCTCCTCCTACACTTCTTGAAGGATTGCAATGAAACATTACAAAGTGTCATCACACTAGTCATCTAGTTGCTCCTAAATGAAAATGGTAACGCTCAGACATCCAAAATAGTCTCCACATATCTAGTTGGCCGTGGATGAAAATGGTACCACTCAGACATCCAAAATAGTCTCCGCATATCAAGTTGGCTCTAAATGAAAATGGTACTGCTCAGACATCCAAAATAGTCACTGCATTTCTAGTTGGCCCTAAATGAAAATGGTACCGCTCAGACATCCAAAATAGTCTCCACATATCTAGTTGGCCCTAAATAAAAATGGTACCGCTCAGACATCCAAAATAGTCTCCACATATCTAGTTGGCCCTAAATGAAAATGGTACTGCTCAGACATCCAAAATAGTCACCGCATATCTAGTTGGCTTTAAATTGTCCTAATCTGGTGTCCAATAAAGCTTCCACAGTGGCCATATTAAAAAATGTATTGTCTCTCATGAATGCTTTAAAAACATGAGCTTTTTACCAGCTGACTTCCATTGATATCCATTTAGTTCAAAATGAACATGCTGCTGATCTGATGTCTAGAATGGCCATCTTGAAATTTGTTATAAGTACTCCTCCAGAATAGATGGTCAAATCACTTAGACCACTTATAATGTTTAGTTAGTCCTAAATAAAAATGGTGCTGATTTGATATTCAATATGGCTACCACAGCATTAATTTCAAAACTAACATTATTGCTACTCTTTCTTTACAAAATGTTATATTGACACTGGGAGTTAAAGACCTTTTCTAATGTAAAGTTGGTCATAAATGAAGATAGATGCCACCCACACATCCAACATGATTGCCAGTCACCATTGCCATCTTGAAAATGTTATAATTACTACTCTCCTGAATGGATAATTATATTAACATGTTTTTTTTACTGAAAGACTTCTTGTATTGTCTGGTTGGTTGTTAATGAAAATGGTACTGCTCAGTAATTGTCCACTTTAGTGGCCATTTTGAAAAGCATATCACTACTCTTCCTAAATGAAGGATCATGTATCAGCATGTGTTTTCACTGAATGGCTTATTATAATATCTAGTTTGTCATTAAAAAAAAATTTGGTGCCAATTTGATTTTCATTATGATCTTTAGAAGACTTCTATTAATGCCTTGTTAGGCCTAAGCTAAAATTGTGCAAATGTCTTGTTTTTGTTACCTCTTAAATGGAAAGTTATTTTGACAGGGGTTTTTATCATAAGAGTTTTTATGATGTCCAGTTGGTCTTAAATGAAAATGATGCAGATTGACTCACAATATGGCCATCATATATCAAAAAAGAGTTTAAACCAGAAGACTTCTTATTCAATCAAAGACAGAAAAATTCAGGACCTGAAGATGTGTTTTTAAAGAGATTTTCAGTTTATGGAGGTTTGCATTTTAAGAGGTTCTTGTTTCAGAAACATACCAATAATGAAAGTGGCAGTGTGATTTTGTCTAATAACTGGTTAAATAAAGTGCATGTCAAGAAGGGAATAGAAGGCAGTCTGGTTTTACCTTATGACACTGAATAAATATAGAGGCAAGTTATAAAAGGCTATGGGGACAATCTGGTTTTACCTTACAACACTGAATAAATATAGAAGCCAATTATAAAAGGCTATAGGGATGGTCTGGTTTTACCTCATGACAATGAATAAATATAGAGGCAAGTTATAAAAGGCTATGGGGACAGTCTGGTTTTACCTTACAACACTGAATAAATATAGAGGCAAATTATAAAAGGCTATGGGGATTGTCTGGTTTTACCTTATGACACTGAATAAATATAGAGGCAAGTTATAAAAAGGCTCAGGGGATGGTCTGGTTTTACCACATGACACTGGATAAATAAAATAACAAGGGCATACAGAAGACAGGACAAAGAAGGGAATAGAAGGCAGTCTGGTTTTACCTTATGACACTGAATAAAAATAGAGGCAAGTTATAAAAGGCTATGGGGACAGTCTGGTTTTACCTTACAACACTGAATAAATATAGAGGCAAATTATAAAAGGCTATAGGGATGGTCTGGTTTTACCTTATGACACTGAATAAATATAGAGGCAAGTTATAAAAAGGCTCAGGGGATGATCTGGTTTTACCACATGACACTGGATAAATAAAATAACAAGGGCATACAGAAGACAGGACAAAGATAATGTCAACAATGCAGTCAGATTTATTTCAAGTAACTATTGCACTATGAAAATAAAATGGTTAAGCAAACATACTGGCATTTTATCAATACAAGAACTGTGCCACACAACCAGATGATAATAAAGTGATATTTCAGCCTGTAGAAATTAGCATTTCATCAATTAACTTATATCGACTGAATAGTCATGAATTTGAAACTAATTATACTTTGAACAAATTTTGATGGGCTGTAATGAAAATCTGTACATGTTACATAATGATTTCTCACCATTCTTATCTTTGATTTGAATGTTATATTTATATGCAGTATATCTTTGCCTACATTGTAGAATATAACAGAAACTGTAAATGCTAATTATACAATGATGTTATTTGAGTTTACAATCTTTTATTCATATTGAACTGTATGCTGTATTACATTAAATTAAACACAGTAAACTACTTTTCAGTGTGTGTCTGACCTATTCACGTAATACTTTCTGCTGGTTTATGCTTGTGCATAGTTTTAACAATGGCACCTTTAAACCCCCTACTCTCATCTTAAAAATGCATCTCATTATTTTGTTCTTACATTACAATAATTCATTCATCCATAATAAAAGGTAGAAAATTTGAAGTCTTCATGTACTAAACCGTATGTCGTACATCTATAAAGTTCTCACCTGTCCTTTGTTCTGGCCCAAATATTTAACGAAATATTCTTATACACAGAATCAATTGAAAATCTTTATCTCTGATTTCTGGGAGTGATTTGATATAAGCTAATCTGATTGGTCAGTGTGATCTAATGTAAGCCAACCAAATATCGAAATTTGTTTGGTGGGATTGGAACACCAGAGTTTCCAGATTCCAGAAAGTAGTATTTGAAACTGAACACTAAACAATATTGTTCGTGTTCAAATAAATGCACATGAATGGCCATAAAAAATAAATCTTGCATAATATTCTGTCAAATTTTACAATCTGGTAATCGGTTTAGAGAATATGCATTAAGTCACTGATACTGTGTTATGATGCACTGACGATATTTCTTCAACTTTCTAGTGATGCGATTTTGACACCATTTTTCAGCATATGATAGGTTGGCTATACAAGGCAACAGACTTAATTGGTGAAATAAGAAGACACGAAAATCCGTCAAAGAACTACAAACACATGGAAAGCTTCCTCACATACCCACATTAGCCTATCCTGAACTTTAAATCCGTGCATACAAACATATTTTTGGAATATCATGCCATGTTATTTTATTTAGATAACTACATCTTATTGTGGCATCACAATATGATAGAAAAGTTCAAGTGTAATACTGGTGTAAACATTTGCAACTTTATTGTAATTTATTTTAGCAAAATTTCACTACAGCTTGCACAATACATACATTATTCAATTTGCTTCATATGTTTTATATAAACTGACTATATAAGCTAAATACTCTATATGTCTACAACATTAACTCCGCCTAGGACGGTCCTAAGCCCGGCTGCAAAAAGAGGAAGGTTGGGCGTGGGGCTAGCAACCCCACCCCGGAAAAAACAACTTGCTACAGAAACGCCAAAAAGTAAATCTACAACATTACATATAACAATACTATTTCTGACAAAAAAAAACATATTTAACATAGGTGAGAACAAAAACATATTATACGAGAGATTTTATTATTTATGTGTCAATATTATTGTTTTGCATTGGTATAACTTAATTTGCTCTTCAAGATGAAGATCACCAATTTGTTCTTTTTTTTCTCTTTAAAAATTTAATCCCGTTAGATCATATTTTATTAATATTTTCTTTTGAGATCGATGATGTTGCATGGCACACATGATACCTATCCGTAACAAAGTTTTACATTCATTTATTCAAATGTAGATGAAGACAATGAAAATAACTTGCACATTTTCAGAATTTTGGCTTAAGAGGAAATTGCAAGTTTCCAAATTCACTCCTACAAATTTCAGGCTAGAGACCTGTCGCACAAGAATATATTACATGGACAACTCGGTTCTCACCTCCATATTGTACATAAATAAGACAACAGTAGCATATCCATATATACATGCATCTATATATCTGCAGAAAATCTTATGTACAGCACTTCCTCAACATAATACTCCAGTCTTTATAACACAGCTGCTTGTACAAGGCCCATACAGTGATGAATCCAATTTTAAAATAGTGAAATTATCTACACAATGTACTTAATGAGAGGAGATTGCACTGTACTTATATAAAGCAGTAGTCTGTGACTCCTATGGACAGCATTATAATGAGAGAGCTGTAATGTGATGTATGTTAAAAGACTTCAAAAAATGTAAACACAAAAATTCAAGACAAAATGATATTTTTCTTAACAAAGTCACAGCAATTGAAAATATTATCATTGCCAAAAGGTTATCTTTGTTTTACTAGCTTCTAACACTGTAACAACTGATAACAGGTATAAAGATCATACATCTGCAGTTTTAGTTCATAAAAAAGCTCACAATAAATGCTTTAAAACACCTTTGTCTTCAAACATAAAATATGCTTTTATTAATAAATACTTCACACACCTTGCAACAAAATGTACTTTAAGTTTTAAAATACAATTAAAAGTGAAACAATTACAATGACAAGGCAAGAATATTTTATATACACTACTAATTATACATGGTAAAGAACACAAGATTTGTAAAAACAAAAAGTTAATAGTTCACCAGCATCTAACATATTCTTGACTCAGAATGAGGTATAAACATATTTAAGCAAAGACGGGAGAAAAGAATATGAAAATATCACAATGGTATGCCTATACTGGTGCTGTATTTGATGTAATACCTGCACATGTTTTACTAAGTACCCACCATACTATTGACAAAAAAAGCCACATCAAATAAATCACCATCTTTTAAGTACATGTGTGCCAGTATAAGTACCGTAATCACTTGCTTAGATGTCTGGTCTGATTTCAAACAACATGGACAGTAATCTGCCATTACATGCTGCACTTACAGAATGTTTTTTTTTTTTTTCACTGATTACTTTTAAAACAACTTCACAGACCCAGATCTGCCAGTGCATCTTGTGCCAGCAGACTTGGGTTTATGGAGATTGTAGTTGTGTCCAACATATGTGTATGCATGATATACCTCATGGGAAGGAAGCAAAATTCACCTTGAACATCAAGCAGTGTGTGCCTAGCAAAGTGAAAGTTAGATAACGTTTCTGATAGTACATAGAAGCATGAGGGATTTCTATCTTATGAAATTACCCATATGATAATTTTGTAAGCATGCAGTGCAGGTATTGTGTAAAATAGGATGTGCAGGTACTGCATCCACACAACATTGACAAGATACAAGCTAGGAGATAGTTGCCATCAAACATGGAGAATCAGCATGGTGACCAAACCTGAAAGAAAAAATGTAAAAAATATTCAATCTGAAAAAGCTATATCATACAACAACATATCAACAGTGAAGATCCATGCCACCTCTTCTCATACCTCTCTCACCCAGAAACTCATGTTCAATCTCTAAGTGTGAAAATGTCCATAATCTGAAATTGTATTTAGAATAAAAAAGCCAGAATTATGCAACTTAAAAATGTTATTATGTTGAACTTTGGTCATGTCACATATTTCAACTGCACACATATACATAAGGGGGCACTCACCAATTATTATGTACTTTTAAGAGAGTGACCTATATAGGGTGAAGTTGTTTACATTTAAAACAGGCACAGTGGAGAGAATGTTGGCATACCGCTATGCTACTTTAATGTAATATGGCTAACATTTCTTTGGATACTGTTCGTTTGGAAATTGTACATGATCTAAGAAGACAGCTAACTAAAATGACTGCTCCCTTGTGTTTAAAAAAAAATCAGCCTGAATTAGTCTAAAATACACTATCCTTAGCAGCTATTAAAATGGGGAAAATTAATTTTGCCAGACTCAACAATACCAGCTTCTGAAAATGCAATGAATGAATTACCAAATATATAAAATGTAAAAAAAATATTGGCTGTTTCTATAGAATTTACCTATGAATTTCAGAAAGTGAAAATGACCAATTGGAACTAGCAATCTTTTGAAAGGTGCACATCTGGAGTAAGGTCAAGCTGTATACTCAATAACTTATTTTACACCCATCAATCATACACCAAAATAAAGAGAATAAAAGGGTTCTTTTAACTATACCATATACAAGGTCTTTTTTTAAACATTCAGTGAGGAAAGCCATGGAAATTCTTTGGCTTTAAAATTCTAACCCTATGCAAAATATGAAACTGTAGAGTGCCACCTAAACAATAATATTTAGTTTGAGACTTTAAGCTTGTTTCAGTTTTGTGCTACATTTTGAAGAATATGGAACCAGATCTACCATCACACTGTGAGTGGCACATCAGGGTGTATGCTCCTTGTCTGAAACTGTAAATAAAATGAATATAATGGATATACCAGCACACTTACAACAGCAGATAAGGGTCTATGTCTATGATATGGATAAATGGGTAAATACAAGAAATATGAGAACAGGATTTATGAATTCTGTCAATTATTCCAAAGAAGGACACAAATATCAGGATTTTTAAAGAAAAACATTATGTACATATCGATGCCTGGAATTCGTAAAAGTCTTGAGCAGAAGTTTGAGCCTGTCATTTTGTTTCAACCAATCAGAAACTACGTTACTTCTGAATGCTCATTTCTGATTGGCTTATAATGGAAAGAGTCCAAACTCGAGAGTTTATGACTTCCAGACCAGGAGGTGGGGGCTTATGTTATGGCTTTCAGACCATGAGATGTGGCAGATGCAATGGAACCCCAGGGGTCATGCAAATATAGTTGAGCCTGTTCTTTCTTCCTCTCAAAACTGAGTGAAAGTGCTTCCCCTCTCTTAAAGTTTCTGCATTCTTCACTGTTCTTTACTTAAATAATAAAGTTAAAAGTAAACTAACAAATTTGGTTCCCCCTTAAATTACAAATAGTTTTTTTAAAAAACAGCTATCAAATAAAACAATAACAGAATTAAGTTTTATCCACTGTTTACATATACTACCATAATATGCAAGAAAACAGAATGGTGGTAATAAACCTTTGAAACCTAATTAAAAGATTTACTGATTATCTGATAAAACTGCTGAATAATAAATTGACTTTGAATACATCCTTTTAACATCAGGGCCTTGCCCCAGATGTTGTATGAGGTGTTATTCTATGCATTACAAAGAAATCAATCATAATGTGGGTATAGTGATGTCAGACAGGTCATGGGATAACTGAACTATGGTGTATAGATGAAAGGTTGTATTTATCACGTCATGAAATATTGATTATTATTTCGGTGAAAAGTAGCTTAGATGTATGATTTTTTTTTATAACATTTGTAATAAAATACTGATTTTTTTTATATAAAACTGCAGCATAATAAATTAACTTTGAATATATTCATATCCTTTTGACAGTGACTCAAGCAGTGTGATGAGTTTGACCAATATTAATTAAGAACTGTAATATTATAATGACAAAGACTTGATCGGTTCTATATGCCTCCTGTTGGACGATGTATTACATCCCCTTCTGGCAACTCCTTGGTCTGGAGAGGGACGGGCTCCGCCAGACGACTTTTACACAAGACACACTGATAATGCTGGACAAATCTGAAGTTATCATACCAGATTGGTCGTCGCCAGGGTCAACAAGGACCACGCATGCCGTTTTCCACCAGGATGGAGGTGACAAGTGTGCTACTGGTACTTTGCATAAAATCAGAGCGAGAGACAACGTTGCCATCGCCACCTGGAACATTAAAACTCTGGTGCAAACTGGAAGACTCCAAGAGTTGACACATGAGATGGAACACTATACATGGCACATACTGGGACTGTGTGAAGTAAGATGGAAAGCCCTAGGAGAACATCAAACTGAAGATGGGCATATATTATACTATAGTGAAGGGTTGGACAAGTCCATAAATGGAGTAGGCTTCCTTGTAAACAAAGCCATCAAGGGATCTGTTCTTGAATGTCGCCCCATATTTAGCAGAATCATCTCCATTCATCTGAAAGCATCCCCCTTTAACATCACAATTATCTAAGTCCATGCTCCAACTACTGATCATGATGATGAAGAAATAAAGGAGTTCTACAACAAACTTCAAGGTATAATAAACATGGTAAGTAAAAAAGACATCTTTATTATCCAAGGAGACTTGAATGCCAAAGTTGGCAAAGATGCTCTAAACGACTGGGATGATCATTGTGGACCTTCTTGCAATGAGCTTACCAATGAAAGAGGGAGACGGCTGCTCGAGTTCACAAGCTACAACAACTTGGTACTAGCCAAAACCCTGGGCCAACATAAAGCTTCCCGATGCTGGACATGGCATGCACCAAATGGAACCCATCATAACCAGATCAACTGTATACTGGTTCAAAACCGGTACGGATCTGGCATCAATAGAGAAAAAATAAGAACGTTCCCAGGTGCTGATATTGGGAGTGATCACGACCTTGTCAATATGAACTTCTGAGTGAGGTTGAAGAAAATTAACAAGCAATCAGGCTCAAATTCAACCTTGAACAACTGAAGGACCCTAACATCTGCAAGTCATTTCAAGCCACAATTGGAGGAAAATTTGCTCCACTTCTTGTGATGGATGTTGATGTTAAAGTGATGACAGACACTTTCAACAGTCATGACAACAGTTGCCAAGAACATCATTGGCCTCCATCACCCAAAGAAAAAACCCTGCCTGGGTTACAGAAGAGATTCTGAATCTGTGTGATGCCCGAAGAGACCTAAAAAACACCAGACACACAACAGGGGCAATGGAATATCAAGAAATAAACAAGAATGTCAGAAAAAAATTGAAGAAAGCAAAAGAAGATTGGATTGGACAACAGTGCACAGAAATAGAGAACAGTCTGATAAAGAATAACAGCAAAAAGGCATTCCAAATTGTGAAAGACCTCACCAGAAAGAAGCAACCAAGAGTCAGTACCATTCAAGATGAAAATGGAAAATGCCTCACAGAAGCAAGTGACATTGCAGAAAGATGGACTGAGTATTGTAAAGAACTCTACAACCATCCGTCATCAGGAGACCCAGAGGTGCTTGAAGTTCCAAACTCCACAAATAATGATGATTTCCCCATTCTCAAAGAAAAGGTGGCGTCAGCAATAAGAGCACTGAAGAATGGAAAGGCAGCTGGAGTAGACAACATCCCAGCTGAACTTATCAAGAATGGTGGGGAATCGGTGATAGAACTAACAAAAATCTGCAACAAGATCTTGCAGACAGGCGAATGACCAACACAGTGGACCCTGGCACTAATTATGACACTCCCCCAAAAAGGCAATCTCCAGCTGTGCCAAAATTACAGAATTATCAGTTTGATCAGCCATGCTAGTAAGGTGATGCTAAAGATCATCTTGAACAGACTGAACCCACGTGCAGAAGAAATAATCACTGAAGAACAGGCAGGGTTCCGTAATGGAAGAAGCACAACAGAACAAATTTTCAATCTTAGAGTTCTGTGTGAAAAGTACTCACAACATCAAGACATCTATCATGTGTTCATAGATTTCAAAAAGGCTTTTGATAGAGTGTGGCATGAAGCATTGAATGCCACAATGAAGAAGTACAACATGGGTCAAAAGTTGACCAACACCATCAAGCAGCTGTACGCCAAGTCTACCAGTGCAGTAATTGCTCAAGGTTCTGTGGGGGACTTGTTCAAGACTACAGTTGGAGTACGGCAAGGCTGTCTCCTGTCACCCATGCTTTTCAACACTTAGAGCACATCATGAGCGAAGCCCTGGAAAACCACTGTGGGACAGTCAGCATTGGAGGGTGTGACATCACCAACCTCCACTTTGCAGATGACATTGATGGGCTGCCAGGAAGTGAAGATGAGCTTGCGACCTTAGTGAAGAACCTGGATGAAACAGCTTCCAGATTTGACATGGAGATAAGTGCTGAGAAGACAAAGCTGATGACAAACAGTGGCAAACAAATCTCAACCAAGATTAAAGTCAGAGGACAGGAACTGGAAACAGTGGTCCAATTCAAATATCTTGGTTCCATAATCACGGAAGAGGGATCAAGAGCAGAAATTTTGTCACGAGCAGCACAAACAATGGAAGCTATGTCAAAGCTAAGACCCATCTAGAGAGACAAGAACATCTGTCTGAAAACTAAAATCAGACTATTGAGAGCACTAGTCATCTCAATCTTTCTGTATTCATGTGAGGCCTGGACCCTGACAGCAGAATTACAACGAAGAATTCAGGCACTTGAAATGAGATGCTACAGAACCATCCTTGGCATCTCTTACATGGACCACATCACAAATGAAGAAGTGCACAACACCATCAGGCACAAAGTAGGCCATTATGAAGACCTCCGCACCATTGTCAAAAAGAGAAAGCTGAAATGGTATGGCCATGTCACTAGAGCCAACAGTCTATCCACAACAGTACTACAGGGTAGTGTCCAAGGTGGTAGAAGGAGAGGTAGAAAAAAAGAGGAGTGACAACATCACAGAATGGACCAGGAAAAGTTTTGCAGAGACACAGGCATTGGCACATGATTGAGTCAAGTGGAGGGAACTGGTCAGATGTTCAGCAGCAAAGTGCCTTAACGACCACATTAGGTCAAGAGACTGATGATGATGATGATGATGATGATGATGATGATGATGATGATGATGATGATGATATGCCTCCTCCATAGATTTCATAAGATTGGCACCATTTTCATCCATTCAAAACAAGTAGCCACAACAAGAATTAAAAAGAGGGATACTACGGCAGCCATACTGGACAACGAAGCAAAATCATTTTCACATAGAACCAAATAAACATCGTGAGAAGTCTTCTGGTGAAAAACTCATACTGATATGAGTTTTATTGAGAATTAGTGGTGAGACATTTTTTTCAAGATGGCTACCTTGATGGCCATGCTGAATATCAGACTGGCACCATTTTCTTTTAACAGCAACTATATCATATGAACTCCATGTTGATATGATCATCCCTTCAGGTGAATATGTGATAATAAGATATTATTGGATGGCTGCTGTGGTACCATATTGGATGTCAGAGAATCAGTACTTTCATTTGGGATTGGCTACACCATGGAATGAATGTGTGTGTAAAGCCTCATCGTAAATGTGTGTGTAAAGCCTCATTGTAAATGTGTGTGTGTAAAGCCTCATCATAAATGAGTGTAAAGCCTCATCATAATCTAGTTCAGAATGAGTAGTGACAGACAAGTATGTCAATGACTCATATCGGGTGATAAATGAGTGATGATGAATGATGCACAACAGGCTATGCCATAAGATCTTCTGGTCTATGAGCAGTGATGGTAAACAAAACCGTCTCACCTGATAGCCACAGTATCAAGTATGTTATAACTCACAAAAAGTAAAATAAATCGAAATCTCAACATAGCTAATGACAACACAACAGGATAAGTGATAAAATTATGGCAATTTTTGATTTTATATATATATATATATATATATATATATATATATATATATATATATATATATATATATGAAAAAATTAATCTATTTTGTCGGATAATACATAGAAAAATTATTTAATGTAACAGAAGATCAGAAAAATATCCATTCTTTATTCCTTCAGGCAATTTCGCATCATCTTTATTGATGCTCTTCAGATGAAAACATCATTTCTTTACACTTTTTGGTGAAGAGCATCAATCAGATGATGCAAAATAAGCATGGATATTTGTCTGATCTTCTGTTACATTAGCTAATATATATGTATAAATATCATACCAAGTACATAGGCTGCAATTAGCTTCTGATTGACTGTAAGAAGAAGGTAGTCTGGGAACCTCGATCCAGTTTCGCCTTGTAAAGGCAACATTAATGCAATGATGCAGGATATGGCTGTGAAAATGACTAGCAGTCCTGGTCCATGTGTTCCAGTGGCTGCACCTGAAGTAACAATAAATCAAACATCTAACTGTAACAACATACAGTGGACATGAGTAGCCACACAAAAAAACACAAACCTTACAACTTTAGCTAGTTAGATCAGTCAAAGATGCATAGAAGAAAAATGTACCAATCAGTCTTATTTCCAAGTCTTATACATGTTAAAATGCAAAAATGATTCTAATAGTTATTCTGGAAATTTGAGAAAAAAAATTAAGAAATGTTGTTTCTGACTTAAGAGAACAATTAGCCTCGCCTTTATAAAATATTTGGAAAGTTTTAGGGATGACAGTAAGCTTTAATGGCCTTGGAATAACAATCATGATATTTTCCAAGTACATTTACTGTATTTTCCAGTCTATAAGTCGAATTCACTAATTTTGCAAATTTTCCATCCTGTGTCCATTTATAAGTTGATTCGGCGTATAAGACAAGGTGAGGTCACTAACTTGGCTTCATATTTAATATATAAGTCGATTCAGAGTATAAGATGAAGACCTGACATTCAAGCAAAAAAAGTATCAACTTATAGGCCAGAAAATATGGTACAAAACTCAGTTCTATTACAATTTTATGGTATTTCTTTCAAAGCTCATCTTTAATTGAACAGATAATCATTACTGAATTGTGTACTATACTGCCAACTGGTTTTACGATTTGTGTAATATATATATATATATATATATATATATATATATATATATATATATATATATATATATATATATATATATATATATATATATATATATATATATTCTACAGGATTGAAGAGACAAATATAAACTGTCAGATAGTAATTGTCATGTTCCTTTTTTTAATAATCATAAACAAATACCATTATCCTCCTAAATGCATCATTTAGGATTTTCTATTCAAATGATGTCTTGTTTCAAGTAATGTACACAAGATGTTAAACTATTTCAAGGGAGGTAACCACTCAAAGTCTAATTGTTCATCTGGGAATAAGAATCCTTTTTCATAGCTAGAATTGTTCAAATCCAAAAAGAGCTAAATATAATATGTTCTATTATTAGATACAAAAGCAATTTATAGTACAGAAGAGCGGATAGTATACCATCAGCCTGATGGGATCTCCAAGTTAGATATTTCACTATGCAGCAAAGTTTAGCATATATGTGACATTACATTTTCACATTTTGCAACAGATATACTGTAATTAATGGCATTTTTTTTTTGCAAATATTTCATGGCTTATAGTACCTGCTGAAGTATTTGTGGCTGAGGCAGCTGCTTCAACTCTCCTACGACCTGGAGGGAGGGAATGAAATTGATCCTCAGGGAAAGAGGAACTTTCTTTTCTTTTTGTGGGCAATAGAACTGAGGTAATATCTTTCTTCCCTGTAAAGATGGAAATATTGCAATGAATTATACAACAGAATAAAACTGATTAATGTTCCTTAAGTGAAATTCATCAACAAAATATTGGATGTATGCATTTTTTTCCAAGAAGCATAAAACAATAAATATACATATTAATTTATTTAGTGTTACATATTTTCAATAGTAAATAAAATGATACCGGATTGCTAGAAGTATGTGAACCACTATATTCTAGACATTTTTAATGGATTCCACCTCATGTGTTTTCTACAAACTATGTCACTAAGACCATGACATAAAATTAGGGAAAGCAAATTTTTTTTAGTAAATTATGTTTCTCCGAGAATACTTACCCAATCACATTACTTTAGGGATATTAGCCTGCTACCTCGCGAATCCAGCCCTACCAAAAGACGAAAATTCGTCTTTCCTGTCTCTGTCATATAGACAAAGGGCAATAACTCTTGCCCATTACCTCCCCTTGCCACCCGTTAGGTGTCGCTTCTTTAGTTTTTAAGCTGAGCGATATATAAAACACGAGAATGCTCGCATGGCGGGGTGGTTGGGAGGGTTTCTTAGTAATGTGATTGGGTAAGTATTCTCGGAGAAACATAATTTACTAAAAAATTTGCTTTCTCCTTTGAATACGTTCCCCAATCACATTACTTTAGGAGAATAAGTAATAGGAGGAGGGAATGCGGAGCATCCGACCTCCACCCCGGGTATCCTCTAGGGAATGATGGTTGGATTCCCCATGTGAATGATAACCCGGTCTCCTAATTTTCAATCAGCAACACAGCCCAGGGTCACGTGATATGTGACCCTTTTATGCGGTTAAGAAGATAGTTATTGAAATCTTCTTACCTACGAAAATTTATCTGGCGAATCCAGCGAAGCTAATAGGCTGTGCTGATTGTTGCACATGGGTCTGGTGGGCGTCTGGGCTGCCCAACACCGGACCTACTAGAATCAATGTTTGCCTCTGCGAGTATAAACTTGAAGATAAAACTGTAGAAGGTTGACTCTGCAACAGCTTCTATAAGGTGACTGATTTGCGAATTCTCAGAGTACGCCGAGCGTATAACCCACTACAGCCATGAAGCAAGGGCTTGAATGGTGATATCTCATATCCCAGCTATCACCAGAAGAAAGAGGTGCTAGTATGTGACCTGACTCACCTCTATGCATTGAAATGGTGCTAGAGTGCCCAAACAGGATCTTACATGGCTGTTGATCCTGACTTATCTATAAAGAAAGCGAGCTAATGACGACTCGTTGATCGCAATGTATGGTAATCTATTTTGGACTACGAAGCCTGGCTGCGTCAAGAGGACCATCAAACCCTCTGATCGAAACGAAAGAGAGTTCGGGTCACTAGAAAGGACATGTAACTCGCTCACCCTGCATGCTGAAGCTAAGGCTATCAAGAAACCCAATTTGTATGATAGTAGCTTTAACTAATCGTGGGTTAAAGACTCAATACTGTCTGAATTGAGTCATGTTAAAACCCAGGACAGATTCCATTTGAAAACAGGGTGAGGGATATAAGTCGATTAAATTTTTTTTTTTTTTTTTTTTTTTTAAATGTCTAAAGATCTGACAAATCTTTGTCATGGCTGATAGCACATGTACCAGAATGGCGGAATGTGTCTGATATCATGGAGCGGTAACATTTGAGAATAACTGGAGCCAGATGTTTCTCCTCGAAAAGCCAGAGAAAAGTTGGCCAGTTGAGGGATTGTGACACTCAGAGGAACAATGTGAATGATATGGTACCAGTCTCTGAAAACATGCCACTTGCCCTCGTAAACCTTCAGAGTAGAGGGCCTTCTTGCTCTCGAGATTCTCTCCGCAATCAAAGATTGAAATTGTTTGTCTTGCAAGGCTGTCTGGACAAGAGCCAAGCTTGAACATAAAGACGGTCCGGACAGGGGTGGAACACCCCTGGCCGCGGCTGCTTGTGAATACTTGTGCTGACTGTAATCTTCCTGGGTAGATCTATCGCCTAGATTGAGTAGATCGGAGACCCAGGAGTTGTTCCATCTGAGAGGGGTAATCAGAACCATCTGACAATTCTGACCCCTTAACTTCTGGATTAATTCCAGTACCAAGACCGTGGGAGGGTAGGAGAATGCCCACAACCCTTCCCAGGTGATTGATCGAGCATCCACGACCCAAGCTTCTGGGTCTGGAACCTGTGAGATGAAAGGTGGAGAACTTGCGATTCCATCTTGTTGCAAAAGATCAATCATCGGACGTCTCCAAAGTGTGTCAATTGGAAGAAAGTCCGATTGATGGAGTGACCATTCTGTGTGAATGACTAGATAGAGTGTCAGCCAAGACACTGAGTCTGCCAAGAATGTGTCTGAATTGTACATTGAGGTGGAGATTGTCAAACCAATGTAGAAATTGCCAGTTCAGATTGCACAGGTCTGGTGATTGGTGTCCCCTTGTTTTGAGGCAAGGCACCACCATAATGTTGTCTGACATAATGAGGGCAGTTTGTAATAAGAGTTGATCCTGCCCGAAATGAAAGGCATTGATGACAGCCATTATTTCTGAAAGGTTGATGTGGAAAGGGCTCGCCCCTGGCACCCACGTACCGCTGACAGTATCGAAGTTCGGCAACAGGTGGGCACCCCAACCGTAGGTATTAGTGGCGGAACATACCGTTATCCCCTTGGGGTATCTCCAGAGTAATCCCTGTGGACAGCCTACAGGGGTTGTGCCATTGACTCAAGAATGATTGTATCTCTGGCGTGAGCATGACTGTTTTCTGGGATCGAAGGGACTTGAAAAGAGCGCAATTACGCTAGCAACGTCCTTTGTAAAGGGCGCATAAAAGGACGGCTGATCGGGATCAAGTCTGCTGCCGCATTGAATAATCCGAGGATCTGCAACTCTCTCGCTAAAATGCGCATCCTGTCGGAAACGGACTCTACGAGTGCAATTATCTGGATAATCGCAAACTCGAGGAAGCCTTACCAGATTCAGATCGGGAGAAACTCCACACCCAGATGGACCAAAATCCGGATTGGACAGAGATCAAACTTTATCCAGTTCACGAGAAAGCCTATATGACGTAAAGTGATATAAGATCGTTTCTGCCTTTGAGCAGAATAGAACTTGACAGATGTTTCTGGAGGATGTCATCCAAATATACTGCCGACGCAATAGATGAAGTCGAGGAGAACAGGGTGACGACGTAACCCATAACCTTGGTACTAGCCCAAGTGCTTAAATTTAGGCCAAAAGGTATGACATGGAACTGATAAGCCTAGTCCCGACAAGCACAACGGAGAATGTCCGCTACTCGTGGGATAGAGACGTGAAATGTGCGTCGGTCATATCTAGCCAGCTTATGATGGGGTTTAAGCGACGTACCCTTCAGACATGCGTCACGACGTATCAGGTCTAGGTTGGCAGAAGCAGTCAGCGCATTGGCCATGGAATGGTGAGCTGCCCTGTTAAGAACCCTAGCTAACCGGGCCGTCGAATCCCAAGCATGTTCATTGCCAGATTTTTCAGCGATCCTGAAAATGGCTAGGGAGGCTAGGTCTAACAGTGAAGACGTAGCGACTACATTCGAACCAGCTTGGACGTGGCATTGAACACAGTTTTGTCCACTTTATAAGACAATGCCGCAGACATATGGACTGCTGCCCTATTTTATCCCGAGCCAGGACCTCAGTATTGAACGCATCGGAGTGAGTTTTTTACCATCGACCTGAAAACGACGCTGGTACTTGGCTTTCAGAAAAGAACGCCTTAGCATTTCCTGGATCCCCTATACGTGTCGACAGACGGTCATTAATTTCCTTAATTTTGTCGACTGGGGAAGGAGGCGGAAGGATAGAATCTCTTCCCCTTCATCCAGATCGACCGACGCACTAACCCTATAGTCGGTAATTGCAGCAGGAGGTGGAGGGCATTCTGAAGGGGCCTTAACACCCTAAAAATTTCCTCCACTGCGGCTTTGAAGCTGAACTCAGTCCGTTCCATAGTTGGATCTGCATACAGCTGATTTGCCTGTGATTCATCGCACTCACTATGTGCATAATCTTGCTCTGGTAAAGCATCCATATTGGGGTAATGCATACCAGGTGGCATAGATGACTCGATTCCGTCATCTCTAAAAAAGGCATTCACTCTCCCTTGTGGATGAGTTGATAGCCTATGGACGGCCGGCAATGCCGAATGAATTGATTGGTATATGTTTGGCCTGAACGCCTGCGACGGGCCGGCTATGACCGGCACCGACCGCTCGAATTGGATCGAGAGATTCATCGCCAACATCAGAGTCATGGTAGTGATATGTAACCGGTAGTACGGATTGACAGACGGAAACATCACTAGAATCTTCGTCAATCCGATTTGTGCGGATTGCAGTATGATAAAAGTCCCCGTGCTGGTACAGCGGTACAGTCGGACGGACTGGTATATGACTAAAATCTCCATACGGTTGGACGACCGGTGCCTGTTGGGCTGGACGGCCGGAGCCGGATGGACTGTCAGTGCCGGCAAGTGTCGGCTGGAAGCTTGGCTGGACAACCGGTGCCATTTGGGTTGAACGGTCATTGCCGGATCGACGCCCGGTGCCGGTTAGTGCCGGCTGGATGACCGGTGCCATATGGCTGAACGGTCATTGCCGGATGGACGCCCGGTGCCGGCTAGAAGGTAATAATAATTACATAATGCTTATGTAGTGCGGCCAGCACTGTGCACCCATCTACCATTCGCTCAGAGGGAATGTTGGTTCTGGTATAGCTTGCATATCTGTACAGCATACCAGGTGACCTAGATGATGCAATTCTGTCATAATTGACACTTTCACTAAATCTCCCTTGTGGAGAAGCCGTGAACATATGGACGGCCGGCACTAACGGCTGATTGAACTGACGAATGGTCGGCCTGAAAGTCCTGTTCTGGTAAAGCTGCCATATCTGGGTAGCGCATACCAAGTGGCATAGATAACTCAATTCCGTCATCTCTGATAATGTCACTAATTCTCCCTTGTTTTAAAATCACACCGACACGTATTTGACGTGACGGGAGGTGTACACCGGCGATACCGACTGATTTGTCTGGTATATGGTCGGCCGGAATGTCGGCGAAGGTCCGGCTATGACCGGCACCTGCCTCTCGAATGGTCTGATTGGACGGAGATACATCTATAACATCTCTCTCATGGTAGTGATATGTAACCAGTAGTACAGATTGACTGACGGGTACATCACTATAATCTCCGTAAATCAAATGTACAGCCGGTGCAGGTTGATGTCGGCTGGAAGACCGGTGCCATTTTGGCTGAACAGTCGTTGTCGGATGGACGGCCGGTGCAGGTTGATGCCGGCTGGAAGGTCGGTTGCACGACCGGTACCATTTGGGCTAAACGGTCGTTGCCGGATGGACGGCCGGTGCAGGTTGATGCCGGCTGGAAGGTCGGCTGGACGACCGGTACCATTTGGGCTGAACAGTCGTTGCCGGATGGACGGCCTGCATAGGTTGATGCCGGCTGGAAGGTCGGCTGGACGACCGGTGCCATTTGGGCTGAACGGTCGTTGCCGGATGGACGGCCGGTGCCGGTTGATGCCGGCTGGAAGGTCGACTGGACGAACTGGTACCATTTGGTCTGAACGGTCATTGCCGGGTGGACGGCCGGTGCCTGTTGATGCAGGCTGGAAGGTCGGCTGGACGACCGGTGCCATTTGGGCTGAACGGTCGTTGTCGGATGGACAGCCGGTGCCGGTTGATGCCGGCTGGAAGGTCGGCTGGACGACCGGTGCCATTTGGGCTGAACGGTCGTTGCCGGGTGGACGGCCGGTGCCTGTTGATGCAGGCTGGAAGGTCGGCTGGCCGGCCGGTGCCATTTGGGCTGAACGGCCGGTGCCTGTTGATGCCAGCTGGAAGGTCGGCTGGCCGTCCGGTGCCATTTGGGCTGAACGGACGGTGCCGGATGTATGGCTAGTGCCGGTTGGTGCCTGCTGAAGTGCCGGCTTAACTGACGGTGTCGGCTGGACGGACGGCTGGACGGACGGCGAAAGTGCATAATAAAATGGATCCAATTGATCCAGCCTAGACTCCATGCGTCCGGACTTACAGGCCCGAAAGCCATGCACGGACCTGCGGTGAAATTTACATCCACTGGGCAGCCTAAACCATGTCAACATAATTTCCTCCATTTCCACATTGCCAACACCCATTTTGCCATTCATGCCTTCGTTGTCGACTTTGCTACTGAAACGACAAAAGAAGAGAACAAAGCACAGATTAAAAAAATTCAGCATATTATTAATTCGATAATACTATAACCGTTATTAACGGAGTAGTCAAATTATTCCGTGCCATGTTAACTCTTAATGACCACACTAGTTATCACCGTGAGCATGTTGCAATAGGTCGTTCAAGACGAAGTCTACTGAAACGAAAAGATGATAAACAAAGCACAAATTAGCAATTCAGTACGCTATTAAGTCGCTATTCCATAACCGTAACTAACGAAGGAAGCGAAATGATTAAGTGTCGCGTGAATTCGTGACTACAACACGAAATTCCGCCATTAAATAGTCGCAACTGGTCGTTCAGAGACGAAGTCTACTGAAACGGAAAGAAGATAAACAAAGCACAAATTAACAATCAGTACGCTATTAAGTCGCTATTCCATAACCGTAACTAACGGAGGAAGCGAAATGATTAAGTGTCGTGTGAATTCGTGACTACAACACGAAATTCCGCCATTAAATAGTCGCAACTGGTCGTTCAGAGACGAAGTCTACTGAAACGGAAAGAAGATAAACAAAGCACAAATTAACAATTCAGTACGCTATTAAGTCGCTATTCCATAACCGTAACTAATGGAGGAAGCGAAATGATTAAGTGTCGCGTGAATTCGTGACTACAACACGAAGTCCGCCATTAAATAGTCGCAATTGGTCGTTCAAAGACTTTTTTGAAGTCTACTGAAACGTCAAAGAAGATAAATACAGCACACATTATCAATGCAGCACGTTATTAGTCGCTAATATCGTAAACGTTACATACGGAATAAGCGAAATTATTGAGTGCTACATGTATTACATGCTTTGACCACGTTGCAACCTGGTCCGAAGTCTAGAAAAGGTGACAAAGTCACTCAAATTGGAAAATATTGTAAAATAATGTATACGTCCTGTAGAGGAATGATTATCCAACACAGTAATTCCAAATTTAACTTCGGATGGTCAGAATTTACACTAAGATGGCTTGGATTCATTGGAGGTCTAATTGTACGTGTTTTCGCGTAAGCGAAGCTAAAAAACTAAAGAAGCGACACCTAACGGGCGGCAAGGGGAGGTAATGGGCAAGAGTTATTGCCCTTTGTCTTTATGACATAGACAGGAAAGACGAATTTTCGTCTTTTGGTAGGGCTGGATTCGCGAGGTAGCAGGCTAATATCCCTAAAGTAATGTGATTGGGGAACGTATTCAAAGGAGAAATAACGTACAGTAAAACATCTGTAAAAAAAATATTACCATGGCTTTAAGATTATACTCAGTGGAAGCTACTGGCATACTCACACTGGTAGAGCCAAGATTTGAACCCACATAGATGGGTGAAACGTGAGTGAACTGTAATGGAGAGAGCTTTAGGCTAATCAGTCACCTAGCTCACCTAAAGATGTAAACATTCACAATTCCACAAATTACTTACCTGACTAAAAATGGCTAGCGTTACTTGCATTACTATCCCTGCTATGTGACTATCCAAACTAATTTACACAGGTCAAGTATACAAAGTGGAACAGCCTTATTTATTTTTAAGTTACAGTAGGTGAGACACTTTAAAAAATCAAAAGTTACTGTACCTCACTTAGCTAAAGAATATTGATCAGTGGCAATGTTTCTGGCAAAATTTCTTCCAAGTTGGACTTAACTCCATGAATAAATTACAAAGTGATCATTTGCTAAAGATGGAAATGTAAAATGTAAAGTTATGAGCAATGTGGAAATGTGATTCATTTTTAAAAGAAATAATGTCAAAACACAGCTGTGTTTCAGGAAAGGATGTACCATCTGCAGAGCCAAGCAAAACTAAATTTCAGAACTCTTCATTGACATAGTTTGACTTTGTGAAGTGCAGTAGCATAGAGGAGTGTTTCAAGTTTGCATATAATGCATTATCAACATTAAGTCTCCAATTAGCAAACATTTAAAATCTAAAGACACTTCTACATATTACCATGCAGTCTCTAATGAGTGAAAAGCTGAACTGTAATGATACTTATATAAACATCAAACCATCTAATGAACTAATGAGAGCAGCAAAGCCTTCAAGAAGAACTTAATATTGCATTGCACTTTCTATTTGATTTTAAAGACAGAAACAAAGCATATATGTCAAGTGTGTGTGTGTGTGTGGTGATGATACGTGTCTGGAAGTGTATTAAATGCATCAGTCAAAACATTTTTATTTTCTTTTATTCAAATTTGAATTTCCAGTAATTTTCAATGGACTTATCTAATAACTTGTTTTCAATTTTTTTCATATTTGGTTGTGCTGCAATATGCAGTACCCCCTCCTTCCTCAAGCAAAAAAGATACTTTCTGAGTCAAAACAAACCTCCACTGACTGGAATATTGACAGATATGAATAGTGAGTGTCAACCTACCGCACAAATGTGTCGTATGGTTAAGCTAAAACCTGTCTGTTTCAATAATGAGACAACACCGCAGGTGGCCAGTGGTCTAAAGCACTTTACTGATCACTGGCATCTCACCTCTGTCAACGTGGGTTCAAGTTGCAGGTACAGTTAATGTGGGTATGTGAAAAGGCTTGCCAGTAGCTTCCAACAGATTAATGGTTCTGATCAGGGGTTTCCCCAGGTTCTTCCTCCACCAGTTATACTAGCCACCATGTATGGCACTCAAATCAACACACAGGCCACAGGCGGTCTAGTACACTGGCCTGAATGTCGCATCACCGAAACCTTTCATACAGCAAAAGCAACTTATATAAATGGTAGGCAGTTAAAATAATGGAAATAAGAAGCAATCTTGTGATACATTAAAACTGTTTTATAGAAACTGGATGGCTGTGAAAAATAAATTTACATTAGTAATTATTTGGAAAATTACAGGTGTCATTGTGGATCACAGGTAATAACTTTAAGACCCTTGATGTATAGTATATTGTGTGCTAAAAATAGTGCTAACCCACAACAATATAAAAAGACATATAGGTACCAACTGAGTAAATGGGACAGTAATGCACAGTAAATACAAAACTGGTTTGATAAGAATGCATACAGCAAACTAGCTGACCATTAAAAACAACGTTACTGTGACAGTATAATAAAGTTAGAAGTAATCTGGCAATCAGAAGACAGTCAGGAGCATATTTTGTACATATTTATATAGTTATAGACCAATATTTTCTTTCAGTTCAATGGTTTTTTTTTTTAGAAGAAGCTGGATTCAGAGACAGTAGACCAATTCCAAATAAAATTGTTTGGTTTGTCAAATTTAGGCATATTATGGAGAAACATTCAGTAAAAAGTAATTGCTAATGGTTCAGAAAGGTCTAGAAAGTCTTGTTTGACAGAAAGAATTACAATCTTGGAAAAAACAAGTGAAATAAATAATAAATTTTGACTTGAATTCTTTTATCAAACATGACTTTGAATTAAAAAAATACCTTGTACTACTTGCTGAAACAAAAATGAAATGGACAGTCATGGGCTAGTGCTTGCTATATCCTAATTGAATCAAGGAAGTATAAAAACCTACCGTACGAAGAAACGTAAGGTTTAAGATATTTTGCAAACATTATAATTTTAATATTTAACATCAATAAAATCATTAACATTATAAACTGAGTCGAATGATTAAATCGTGTAATTCTTAATGATAATTAATTCAGTATGTAAAAGAGGAAAATAGATTAGGACCATGTTAAATATCTAAATAATTTAGTGTACTGCTTAAGTACAATTTTATGTTTCTTTTGTTTAAATCATAGGTTACCATGAAGGTATGTTAGCTAGAGTAGCTGCAACACGATTTACAAGACAGATATTATGAATGTCAAATCAACATCACTTTCATTCATGACCATCTAGGTACCATTAGAAGTGAAAACCCAATGTCAGTATGATTTTCCATTTAGGAATATCTACAAGAAGATGGTCATATTTGAGCTCAAACAGGCACCATTTTAATTCAAGAGCAACTGGATATCTTAATTGGTCTTCTAGTCCAAACCCCATATCAATTTGACTTTTCAATAGGAGTAGCAATACATTTTCCTGTGGCCTGAAATAGTCGCCATGCAACCAGATTTAAAATATGGTCACTGTGAAGGCCATTTTGTATTATACCAGATCTGAACAATTTTTCGGACCAACAAGACACAATAATAAGTCTTCCTGTGAACACCCAATATACCCCATACTGTTATGTCTTGTTATGTCTTGCCTTTCAGGAGGAGATACAACATCAAGATTTTCACAATGGCTGCCGTGGTGGCCATATTGGGAGTCAAAATGGCACTATTTTCATTTAGGACCAACTAGACCCCATAAGAGGTCTTTTAATAAAACTACAATGTGCCATATTGGATGTTGAATAGAACCATTTTTTTTATTTAGGACAGAAACCATTTTTTTTTTCATTCAGTCAAAATGACAGCAACCTTTGAGCTTTAGACCCCACAACTAATAAGGTCTATAAACAATGTTTGGTACATGTAGATGGTAGATTCATTGTGATCTTGACTGTCTAACTTTTGACTCTGAAAGTTTAAAGCATCAGAAAAGTTTGGTAACTGTAGATAGTGGAGAGCTCAAGTTACTTTGTTCCAATGAGATTGGTATCAGATGGATGGACAGACAAAAGTTTATTATAATGCACTCCATAATATGGCAGTAATATATGAAAGTATTGAATATGTCAGACACATGTCACTTAATATACAAAACTTTAACCTGTGGCAACAGACGAGCATGCTTTAAGCATATGTTAATCAATACACAGCAGTTAAATTTAAAAGCATATAAAATGCATGTTTGTTTCATGTGACCCATAATCAAAATACTTTAAATCCATAATTTAAGCTGATTTCTACATCTGCTAGAATGAATGCTAGAATAAAGAGCAGACTCAACTGGGCACAGGTCAAATGATGCCTAAGCACAGGTCAACTAAAATCCATTTCAAAGCATATAGAGAAACATGCCTGCCATACTTTCTAAATCAAATTGCTCTGGTTCTGTTGAAAGTGTGCGTGTGCTGGGAAGGGGGCGAGTATAAAATCTGAATTTTGAGCGGCAAGATAATTTTCTGATTAGTTCCATCCATTATGATGATGGGGAAAAAGTTAATAATGGATATATTATATGTAAATCTATTAACAAATATAAATTCAATCCTTTGGTGGGGGGACAACAATTTTAAGACAGCTGTTGTAGACTTTTTATATAACAAATGCTTTAAGTGCTCAAGCAAAGAAGAGGAAGGTCATGCCTACCAATTACTTTCTTCTGTCCAACTTCACTCATATGCACTCTGAACTTGTCCTGGACCCCTTCATGGTTGATACAGATGTCCATATGCCGAATGACACTGAAAATTTAAAGTTTCGTAATGCAAGCAGATGAATAAATAAGATACACAAAATAATGCAGATGTACAGTGATTTTTGGTACAAAGATGGCAACAACAGCAAAATCACTTATATGCCATCACAATATAAGGGCATATTAAGATTTATGTTGTTTTCTCCTATTTGTGATTTGAATGTTTTAAGGAAATAATGAAGACCATGATCCCACAGTCTTTTTATACAGTGACATATCAGTGTCAATTCTGTTCTATCTATTTATGTTTTAAGGGAACATTGAAGACCCTCATCTATAAATCCAATGCCGATCAGGGTCTACTCTGTTCTTTTTAATTTGTAAATATTTAAGGAAACAATGAAGACCCGGATCACCTAGCCCATATTATGAAAGATCAGTGTCTACTCCGTTCTTTCCATTGGTGATTTTTGAGAACTATGAAGACCCTGAACTCTCATCTCATTATACAAAGACATATCATTGGCTATGCTGTTCATTTTATTTGTGATTTGAAGGGAACAATGAAGAGCCTGATTACTAAATTATACAAATACAGACTGCTCCACAACTTGACAATATTATCAATCATCAAATTTTCAGATTAAACAAACCAGTCTATTTTCTTGGAAATGTGTCATACAGTTGTTCCTAATAGAAAATAAAGAACAAGTAGATCTAGGATACAGAAATTTACTCTTATGCTATTCTTATGTAGCAGTTTCTATTTTAAAATATTCTGAAATTTATAGGAAGACTGGGATTAAAGAGATTATAATTATTTTTAAAAAACTTTTTCTTGCTTTTTTTTTTACAAATGAGAAATTCACACTCCATTTACTGAAGTGCGTGAAATATAATTAGGTGGAGAAAAAGTGTAATGATTATGCTAAAAGTGTAATGATTATGCTAAAAGTGTAATGATTATGCTAAAAGTGTAATGGTTGGCATATATGGTGGGGGTTGGTGTATAATGCAATATAACAATAGGTTTCAGCTCATCAGCCTTTATTAAGATTTGGAAGGTTTGCATAATATAATAACATGTCAACATAAACAAGACTGATATAGAAAGAGAGAAATTAGGAAAGGCAACATCAACAAAATAACCTACACATCCACACAGCAGCGAGGCTTTATAATCCCCTCTGAATCGATGACTGAGTACTTCCGTGGAGCAGTGCATAGCACTGAAATAAACAAAATAATTTAACTTAACACTGCAAAAATATATAGCTATCCCATTAATCTTACAAACCATCATAATCAGTCATACAATTATTGAGTGATAATTCTGCAACACAACTATCAAGTGCTTTTCTTAGTTACATTTAGCTCAATCCATGTAAATGTGCCACAAGTCCCAATCCACACCCATGGGAAAAATCAAAATTGTAGAAGTGCTGTACATCCCCATTTCACTCAATTCATATTCCATAATACTGAAGCATCTGTCTTAAAAGGTGTAAAAATTACATATCACTCACTCATATGCATATGTGAGACAGCTTGTCCATGTGAGACAGTCATTTGGAACACACTTATCCCACATGAGTGTACTTACTAACACTGCATTATGCCCATCCCATTTCATATGTAACATTTAAAATGTCACCTTTCATATGTAACCTTTCATATGTAACATTGCAAATGTCACCTTTCATATGGTTTAGTACAGAAACTACTAAATTTCTTAATGAACTTTCCCTGGATGTCTTGTGCAAGTTTTAACCACTCCTTAGAATTACTTGAACAATTTTAAATTTTGTCAACCAAATGCTGATTATGGAAATATTTGGACTGATGGAATTCACTACTAACTTTCTTTTTTGAAGATGTAACAACCAGTGTTGTTGCTTTGTGTTAATTATTTAATTATCTTAATTGTAAACCAGTGTTGTTGCTTTTGTGTTAATTATTTAATTATCTTAATTGTAAACCAGTGTTGTTGCTTTTGTGTTAATTATTTAATTATCTTAATTGTAAACCAGTGTTGTTGCTTTTGTGTTAATTATTTAATTATCTTAATTGTAAACCAGTGTTGTTGCTTTTGTGTTATTTAATTATCTTAATTGTAAACCAGTGTTGTTGCTTTTGTGTTATTTAATTATCTTAATTGTAAACCAGTGTTGTTGCTTTTGTGTTATTTAATTATCTTAATTGTAAACCAGTGTTGTTGCTTTTGTGCTATTTAATTATCTTAATTGTAAACCAGTGTTGTTGCTTTTGTGTTATTTAATTATCTTAATTGTAAACCAGTGTTGTTGCTTTTGCGTTTGTGTTATCTTAATTGTAAACCAGTGTTGTTGCTTTTGTGTTTGTGTTATCTTAATTGTAAACCAGTGTTGTTGCTTTTGTGTTTGTGTTATCTTAATTGTAAACCAGTGTTGTTGTTTTTGTGTTTGTGTTATCTTAATTGTAAACCAGTGTTGTTGTTTTTGTGTTTGTGTTATCTTAATTGTAAACCAGTGTTGTTGTTTTTGTGTTTGTGTTATCTTAATTGTAAACCAGTGTTGTTGTTTTTGTGTTTGTGTTATCTTAATTGTAAACCAGTGTTGTTGTTTTTGTGTTTGTGTTATCTTAATTGTAAACCAGTGTTGTTGTTTTTGTGTTTGTGTTATCTTAATTGTAAACCAGTGTTGTTGTTTTTGTGTTTGTGTTATCTTAATTGTAAACCAGTGTTGTTGTTTTTGTGTTATCTTAATTGTAAACCAGTGTTGTTGTTTTTGTGTTATCTTAATTGTAAACCAGTGTTGTTGCTTTTGTGTTATTTAATTATCTTAATTGTAAACCAGTGTTGTTGCTTTTGTGTTATTTAATTATCTTAATTGTAAACCAGTGTTGTTGCTTTTGTGTTTGTGTTATCTTAATTGTAAACCAGTGTTGTTGCTTTTGTGTTTGTGTTATCTTAATTGTAAACCAGTGTTGTTGCTTTTGTGTTTGTGTTATCTTAATTGTAAACCAGTGTTGTTGTTTTTGTGTTTGTGTTATCTTAATTGTAAACCAGTGTTGTTGTTTTTGTGTTTGTGTTATCTTAATTGTAAACCAGTGTTGTTGTTTTTGTGTTTGTGTTATCTTAATTGTAAACCAGTGTTGTTGTTTTTGTGTTTGTGTTATCTTAATTGTAAACCAGTGTTGTTGTTTTTGTGTTTGTGTTATCTTAATTGTAAACCAGTGTTGTTGTTTTTGTGTTTGTGTTATCTTAATTGTAAACCAGTGTTGTTGTTTTTGTGTTTGTGTTATCTTAATTGTAAACCAGTGTTGTTGTTTTTGTGTTTGTGTTATCTTAATTGTAAACCAGTGTTGTTGCTTTTGTGTTTGTGTTATCTTAATTGTAAACCAGTGTTGTTGTTTTTGTGTTTGTGTTATCTTAATTGTAAACCAGTGTTGTTGTTTTTGTGTTTGTGTTATCTTAATTGTAAACCAGTGTTGTTGTTTTTGTGTTTGTGTTATCTTAATTGTAAACCAGTGTTGTTGCCTTTGTGTTTGTGTTATCTTAATTGTAAACCAGTGTTGTTGCTTTTGTGTTTGTGTTATCTTAATTGTAAACCAGTGTTGTTGCTTTTGTGTTTGTGTTATCTTAATTGTAAACCAGTGTTGTTGTTTTTGTGTTTGTGTTATCTTAATTGTAAACCAGTGTTGTTGCTTTTGTGTTTGTGTTATCTTAATTGTAAACCAGTGTTGTTGCTTTTGTGTTTGTGTTATCTTAATTGTAAACCAGTGTTGTTGCTTTTGTGTTTGTGTTATCTTAATTGTAAACCAGTGTTGTTGCTTTTGTGTTTGTGTTATCTTAATTGTAAACCAGTGTTGTTGCTTTTGTGTTTGTGTTATCTTAATTGTAAACCAGTGTTGTTGCTTTTGTGTTTGTGTTATCTTAATTGTAAACCAGTGTTGTTGTTTTTGTGTTTGTGTTATCTTAATTGTAAACCAGTGTTGTTGCCTTTGTGTTTGTGTTATCTTAATTGTAAACCAGTGTTGTTGCTTTTGTGTTTGTGTTATCTTAATTGTAAACCAGTGTTGTTGCTTTTGTGTTTGTGTTATCTTAATTGTAAACCAGTGTTGTTGTTTTTGTGTTTGTGTTATCTTAATTGTAAACCAGTGTTGTTGCTTTTGTGTTTGTGTTATCTTAATTGTAAACCAGTGTTGTTGCTTTTGTGTTTGTGTTATCTTAATTGTAAACCAGTGTTGTTGCTTTTGTGTTTGTGTTATCTTAATTGTAAACCAGTGTTGTTGCTTTTGTGTTTGTGTTATCTTAATTGTAAACCAGTGTTGTTGCTTTTGTGTTTGTGTTATCTTAATTGTAAACCAGTGTTGTTGCTTTTGTGTTTGTGTTATCTTAATTGTAAAGCTGCTTTCTTTGTCTAATATGTTTTCTAATTTTCATTGTGAATCTGGCATGGGTTATTACCACATATAGTTTCCATCATTTGTGGTACAGTGGTACATTCCAAAGTATTCTTCTAAATTTAGTAATGATATCATTAATATTGTTATATGTGAATTTCACAATGTGTAGTCTCCCTTATCATATAACCATATCAATGTCTTCAAGCACTTGAGTTTTGAGGTAGCAAATTTTAAGGTAGCATGTACCTATCTGGCCTTACCCATGTGTACACACCTGCATATTCATTATTCCCACTATGAAAACAAAGTCATATGGACGTCTTTTTGCATACCAGGTCCCAGCAACGTGGAATGAATTGACCATAAAGAGACAGTGATCCCTTTAAAGGGTGCTCTTAAAACTCACGTTTTGACTGCAAGAACAAATTTAAAGACTTTATAATGTTTCCTACCTTAAGTATTTTCAGCATTTGTTTTCTAATTTCATGGAGTTTGTATTTTTTTTGGTAGTCAGATCATTATGGATGTTGTAAAGTGCTTCGAGGTTCTAAAGATTAGGCGCTATACAAAGTTCTCATTATTATTATACTGAGTGATAGTACCAAACTCCACTAGAATGGACACCAGCGTTAGATAAAAAATTTGGGGTCTGACACCAATATCATGTCTATCAAAATCTCAAAGTACTCTGCAAACATTTGTTGTTACAAGTGTGGCAATTTTCATTAAAATCTCATATAAGAACAAGATGGGTTTAGTGTTCTGGGCTATCTCAATTTATAATTCAAAAAGAACCTACATAGATGATTCACCATTATATGTATAGCCCACCAATAAGTAATTTCTTCCTATTTAGAGTTGTTTCTAGCTCTGGTAAATCTGATTGAATAATTACAGGAACATCTCTATTATCACTATGCGATCTACTAGTGTCAAACTGTCTATCCTTACAAATGAGATGAGAATAATTCAATAAATTTCCCTGTTTGATGTGGATTCATTAAATCAAGTGTCAGTAAAACACAGTAAGTTAAACTGCACGGTTTTGAATGAACCGTATCAGTTTTAGATTTCAGACTGAATATTTAGATACAGCATACTGAGATTTTTTAATAATCTTTCAGAAAATACTCTGTATTTATAAAGCTTTACGCATACCACTGGTATCTCACCTTTTCTTTTTATAACACCACATTTTAGTGAGAAATGAGGCAAAAATAACCATTTGCTATGATATGGAAAATCCCACTAACGAGATCAAAATCTGTGGGTACAATCTTGGCAAATTCTCATTCTGACCTACATTTTTTTAAACCTTGGGTGAGATTTCCTAATCTCATTCCTGTGCATATGAAGGATACTCCTTGTGACCCTTTGGTAAGATTTCTAATCTCACACTAGTGCATATATGAAGTATTCTAATAATCTCTTGCCTCTTTTTCAGTCAACACAGGAATAGCAAGAACTTCACAAGTAAACTCCCAATTTACACATACATACCATTCCTAAGAAACCTCACATATATCAAATTTACATGAATCAAATCAAAAACTGAATTTTCATCCAGGTCAAACACATATAATTTTGGTGGTTAATGATTTGGAACGCATGTGCTATCATGTATATATGCAAATGATGTCGATCTCAGGGTATATTTTTCTGCTTATGTGTTAATGTAATTTTTTTTAAAAAACGCAAGACACGAGGAAATTGGATATGCATAAATTGAGAGTTTATGGTGCACAAAAATCTTCATTAAAAGGTTTTAACACTGACGGTTCTTGAGACAATGAGAGAAACTAACAGGTAACAAACAGAAAATGACAATTCACAAAGTGACAAATGAAACTAATCAAATATAAAATTAATAAACAAAAAAA